>JAQJVK010000001.1:11378867-11978867 GCA_035578135.1 Flexamia atlantica
TTTGTGGGTATTTGTGTCCCGCCAAGGGAAAAGAGACCCTAACTTCCATTTTTTCGAAATTGGGTTATTATTATATCCCTAATCTACATTAAACACCAAACAAACATGTGAAAGAATTTTCAAGATATCTTAAAAATGCCCGAGTTATACATTTTTGAATTTGAAATATGAAAAACATCAATTTTAGGAAATTGAGCCTTAAAGTTTTGCAAGTTTCCAACTTCAATTTTTTTCAGTTTTCAACTTCAATTTTTTTGTTACTACTAACATTATTGGCAAAAAAAGGCTTTATCATGAAAAATATATGACATTATATCAGGTGTCTTAGTTTTTACTTTATTTTTTATTGACCTTCTGGTACATATTTATTCGTTTTGAAACTTCCCTTGGACCAGGAGCTTCATCGTCGACTACTTCTTTTGGAAGATCCTGTACATTTTCATAATCTGATTCCTGGGCCAGGGCTTAGCAAGTCCTGTATTTATTGTTCACAGAACGCTCGGATTTTCGTAACTTCAAAACGTTAAAATAGCATTGGGGAAATCAAGGTCCCCTTTCTCCAGATTGCAAGGGTTTAAAAAAAAATAATTTAAACGTGTTAAAAGTTAAATTCAGATGTAATATGGACCTATTGTTTGGAAACACATAAACAGTAAAAAACAATAAAAATCTGAAAATAGATTTTTTGGCCCTTCCTCTAAAACTTTCTGTCCCGAAAAATTTGGTCTGGGAAGTTATGGTCCCTTTTCCCTTGGCAGGTCACATTTACTGTTATGCTCGGTGGTGTAGTGGGGCCGGAGCGGCGCTTCGCCAAGGCTTTTGGAGCCGGAGCAGCGCTTCGCCGCGGCTTCGTCCGGCGCAGCCTGAAAACGAGGATTTGTAAGCGTCATCGTATGGACTTGGTTTTTTTTCTCTATGGTATGACTTCATCACATCATGGTGAATTAAATCGTAGCGTCGCGGTAACGAACTCGTTCTCGCGTCGCGATAAAGGCTCCTTTTCCAACACGGCGCGGCGTCAGCGCGCTCGACGTCGACGTCGGCGTCATTGCGCCAGCGCGATAGTCAAATGTAAAGCGGGCAATGGTGATTGCTGCCGCGTCAACAATCACGCGCAGCGTCTAGGAAGTCTCCCCATTGCCCGCTTCACATTTAACTCTAGCGCAATGACGCCGACGCCGGCGTTGAGCGCACTGACGCTGTGTTGGAAAAGGAGCCTTAAACACGAACTCTTCGTTGCATCGCGGTAAAGGCTGGTTTGCCTAGACAACGTCAAACGTCAAATGCTTTGCATCGGATTGGTAGCACGTTGTCCGTGCCCGTGACGTTTGCCTCTCGTTGTCCACTTTGGACGATGAAGACAGATTTTGTTGAAGTTATTGCGCTATGGTCAGAAGCAATTCGTTTGTCGCGGTTTAGGAAAGGATCCGCGGTTAGGTTTAGGATCCTTGTCTTGTCTTAAACGAACTTATCGTCACGTCGTGGTATTTTAACTCGTAATTGCGTTACGGTTAACGTAACGACTCGCCACGTCACTGTAAACAAATCGACATGGATGATGTGATGGGCCCGTAAATATATATATTTAGTGTATTATATATTTTAGTGTATGTGATGGGTTAACTATCACATACACACACACTTAGGCTACACTCCCGCGTCGTCCCGATTGACCACGTTCGTGGTGTGAAACCAGTCAAAATGAAGCTGCTATCCTCCTTGTAGGATGTTGTCACTAATGTTGGTAAGGTTGGGTTGGTTGGAGTATAGTCAGGTAAGATAAGTTGAAAGACGATAAATACATGGATCAATTAAATACTTTTTATTGAGCTCTTTTTTAAACTTGTTTAAGTTGCTTATCTCAGTCAAATGAGAAGGGAGTTGAGAGAGAAGCTTGACACCAATGTACTCTGGTTTGCATTCAAAAAGATTTATGTTATTTGACACTGATGGATTTAAATTTCTATTTCTGGTATTATAACTGTGATGGTGTGCCTTTACAAGATGATTTTCTCTAACATAAGAAATTACTTTAAACATGTAAATGCTAGGAACTGTCAATAAACCTAGATCTCTGAAATGATAAAAACAAGACTCAGTCAGTTTTAGTTTAGGTTAAGCATATTTCTTACAGCTCTTTTGCAACATAAAAATCCTGTCCAAGTTATAGTGGGAAGAACAGCTCCACAAAATAACTGAATACCTGGATCAAGCTCTCAACCAATCCAAAATAAACTAGTTTTGATAAAGGCAAATTATTCAGAGAAGCTTAAGATACAAATATTGGAAGCAAGTTGTTTGGCTAATTTATCTATATGATCGCACCAGCTGAGACCACCGTCCAACCTCTCTCCAAGATAATCAACAAACTGAGCCTCATCAATTGCAGTTTCTTCAAGTACAAACCAGAGGAAGCGCAGTACCCGCCCTATCGAAGCAATTCATTTTTTGGTCTGTCATGAAATAAAGAAATTGTGTCTTTTTCGAATTAATATAAAGATTGATATCGGAAAAATACTGAGAAAGTGAATTCAAATTGAGAAAATTTTCCTGCTCTAAAGTTTGGAGATCTTTATGGGAGGTTAATAAAGAAGTGTCGTCCGCAAAAATGGTAAGATGGTGATTCGGTAAGTGGTTTGAAATATCATTAATATATAGAAGAAAAAGGATCGGTCCTAAAATTGAACCCTGTGGAACTCCATAGTTGACTCCTTTGTGGATCGCATTCTCATCCGTGAAATTGATTTTTGTTTCCTGAAATCTTTTTGAAAGATAGGATTTTATTCAGTTAAGGGCTTTTCCTTTGATGCTTATTGCAGAAAGTTTACTTAGGAGAACAGAGTGAACAACGCAATCAAACGCCCTGGACTGATCGATGAAAGCCTTATAGCCGTCTCACCGCCGTCCAGGGAGTCGATGCATGATGAAATGAACTTAACCAGGGCAAGCTTAGTTGATTTCTGTTTCTGATATCCAAACTGATTGGAGAAAAATAGATTGTGACTGCTAAGATAATCAACCAACGAGACAAACCACTCTCTTTCAAGGATCTTCGCAATGGTGGGTAGGAGTGAGATTGGGCGGTAGTTCTCAGGTGTGTGTGTGGATTGTCTTTTTTGAAAAGTAGTTTGATTAGCGCGAGCTTGGGAGCATCTGGAAACTCACACCCGCCTCCACAGAACAATTTATTAAAACCAACAAAGTATCAATCAACTCCGGATAGCATCTTTTGACAAGATCCAAGGAGATACCATCGTCTTCGTCTTCGCGTTGCAGTAAACGTCTTGTCGTCCGTCACACGATGCCGACGCGACACGGCATCGCCGTCGTCACGTCGTCGTATACCGGATTGCTGTCGCGTCCGCGTCGTGTGTAGTCATAGCTGACAGTTTTACATTTGATTTTTGAAAACCGATTTTTTATCAAGTCTTTTTCGGCGATTTAGAGATCTGAGATTTGGGTTTGACCTATTCCCCTCAAAAATTATTTATACAAACAATTCTACAATTAAAGAACACCTTCATAAACACCACTGTGATTATAGTTTATATATGGACTACCTTCCCCCGGCTCCCGATTACCGCTCCGGACGGCTACTTTCAGCTTTCAGCCCTACGCCACTGGTTATGCTTCTAATAAATTCACAGACACACACATGAATTGAAAGACATTATTCCGAAACCCCCTTTTATTTCCTCCCCCCTCCTCTAAAAATATGAAGAAAGTATTAAATTTGAGTTTTTTGTGTCTGGTGATCCTTTAATCCAAAAAAGTAATTTTCAAAGTTATGTCTGTCGGTGGATGTT
This sequence comes from Flexamia atlantica, assembly GCA_035578135.1. Lineage (NCBI taxonomy): Eukaryota > Metazoa > Arthropoda > Insecta > Hemiptera > Cicadellidae > Flexamia > Flexamia atlantica. Next base: position 11,382,674 of record JAQJVK010000001.1, read on the forward strand.
GCAACAGCTAGAGACAATCACCAGAAGTCTCTTTTGATAGATATCAGTTCCTATAGGCACCAAACTCCTGTATTTACAAGATTTTTAAGGTTATCTTTCAATTTCTTTGATATTTATTTTTAAGAATGGTTAACTTCTAAAACCAGCTAAAAAATGTAATTTCTCAAAAAAGTTTAGCGATTATGTTTAAAATTTAAAGGTTATTTAGTGCTTTAGAGACTTCAAAATTACAGCATTTGCTATGTCTAAAAATCCAGGCTCAGAAATTAAGAGAATTCATGTGTTTAAAAATTCAATTTTCTAACATTTATAAAAAAACAGTTGAAACGAGAATACAATTGGCACCATTACACTTGGCTTTAAATAAACTGTAGTCCAGTATTTTGAATTATTCGCCTATATCAATATCTTCCTCATTGAAACACTTTAATAGACCTTAATATTTAATTCCTATTAATTTTTTTTTCAAAGGTAGATTTCCCCAAAAATCTATAAATCTAGAAAACCCCAGACTCCTCTACAAATGTTTTAGCTTTCAAAAGGTAGGGTAACGAACCAAGAAAGTTAGTTTCATCATAAGTGCTGAGTTCAAATTCACCAAGTCTGAAAGTGTGCAAGATGCGTCATTACGCCTGAAATCCACCATCAAGGTTTTTTCAGCATTCTCTGAAAGACTGTAAATGTCTATCCACGGTAACCGGAAACAAAATGTCCATTGCAGTATAAGTAAATATCTTGAATATATACTTATCGATTTCCAGTTTGTATTTTCCAGAGTTTTGAAGGGGCTTCAGCCCGGACTCAGCCCCCCCCCCCAAATCCGCCACTGGTAAGTGGCGCTGTCAATTATCTAATATACAGCATCTGCTAAAAACTTTATTGTAGTCACATTTGTAAAAATTGATTTCCCATTAATAAATAAAATATCAGAAAAACAAAAATAAAATAAGGAATTCCTCTGACTCCAATCTGTTCAGGTTTTTAAAGCAGAGATTAGTATTCTATTCTATTCTGCTTCGGAGGTAACCGTTGGTTTTAGGAAAAATACAAAATAACGTAAGTTTCTTTAATAACGTGTAGAATCCGAAACCACATAAAATACAAGCTATCCCGTTTAAAAAAATCAAAGCTGTACACCATTTTGGAAAATGGCAGCTGCGGCCATATTTTTCAAATTCAAAACTCCCAAAAATATCATATCTGTAAAGGGGGGTCCCCCATTGCCCCATTAAAAGATCACTGGCAGATTTATATCCAAAAAATTAGCTATTGTTTCACTTTAGGCGAGAAACCATCGTACATAAATCAATTGGTTATTGAGGGAATATGGGGATTTATCTTCCTTTGGAGGGAAAAAGAGGGTTTTTAATTTTCACCAACTGAAGGACTGGGCGCATGCACTTCCGTCTCCTGGCAACCGGTACAACAATTTCCTCAATCAAACGTCAAACGTCATTCCGTACTGTACCTGGCTTGCTCCAGCGTGTGTATTTTAGGAATACGTAATCGTTTTTAAGTAGGGGTTTATAGAAATTTAGCCTTCAAATCAAGAACTATTTCCAGGTAATTTTTAGTAGACTAATTTGATTCAACTAGTGTAAGCCTACTTTTAATAAGACGCCTAAATAGTTCTCATTGTTAAAGATCTGTTCAGTTAAGTTTTAATTATTGTATTATGTAACACATACATTCCAAAACCTTTCTATTTTTATTAACCAGAGCACTCTTAATATCCGTCTAAATCTAAATTTAAAACGATGCTGTAATCATCCAAAACTGTAGGCACGTTTTGGAAAGAAAATATTTTTACGACTGTTCTATCACAGTATACAACAAGAAATCAAAAGGCGAATTTTTAGCCATTAGCAGATCGTATATTCTCTGAAATTTTTCAATACTCTCACGAAAAAAAGTCAGTATTCCCGGTTTTATGGCTTATAAGGTCACCATCAAACCACACAGCCCCTGTGTGGTTAAATAAATATGCCTGGCAGAGACAGATTTTTGTTTTACACTAACATTTTCAAATACGTATTCAAAGGAATCAATTTGTCAGTAATACAGTATAAGTATACTCTGAAAATCCTACATTCCGATACAACAAACTATCCAGACGATATAATTAAGACAGTGCTATAAATAAGCATATTTTTAATTAATATAATGTCTGATTGAAATTCAAGAAATTGAAGATTTAAATCAAACTAATAGTATTGGATTCCTTAGATCTGTTAAATAATTAGAGTGTTTTTGTCGTAGTAACTGTTTCTGCTCGAACTTAACAGCAGAACAACAATTAATTAATTGCTCGATTAATAATAAATGGCAGCATTTAGATAAATTATACAGATCTTAAAAAATTAAATGAATGAAAATATTTAAGTGTTAAACATAACCAATTAGGGCAGAAAACTTTAATTTTTATTTTTAAATCCCAACTTATTTTGAAATGCAGGTTTAGGAATGTTAGATATACTTTCATTTTGCTTAAGTTTTCAAGTTTCAAGTAATTAAGTACAAATATTTTAGTTATTTTTAGAGAAATAATACAATTTTTTACGGGGTGGAAGCGTTTTAGTTAGCTGTTTCTGAAACTCAGAATCAATTTGCACTCGTAGTTTGCTCACAATAAGATCAAGGTGAATTCCAACACGATTGCTCTTTTTATCTGATTTACGGTACATGTTTATCAAGCACAACACGCCCGCTGTACCCTGCACAAGTTGTGATGTTGTATGTAGGCCTAAGATAATCAACGGTTCCGACCTGGAATTTTTATCATTCTGTAGTTAACCTAATGTAAGCAAATAAACAAATTTTATTTATTTATTTATTTACAGCATACAAATTTCACATGCATGGAAAACAATAGTTACAGAGAGAATATAGGCCTACATGAAAAATACTCTAACCAACTGTATGAAATTACATGCAAAAACTTAGACTATAAAGGTAGAGAAGGAGTCACGTGAGTTGACCAAAACGAAAGTAAACAAACTATTATCTTCTTACGAACTTAACCATAAAATCCAGCTGTGCTGAAAACATTGTCAACGAACATCTGTTTTAATATAGCACTTGCAGTAAAGGGAAAGTTCTGATGCAATAAAGTTCACTTGCGCAGCTTAAAATATTACTAAGGGGCTTTTCAAATTAATAATGTATTAACAAGAGAAAGGATGTGTTATGGATGTGGCATGGTTAATAGTATTTGATTTTCTTTTGAAATAATATTTACAAAGAAAAATAGGCGAGTTTTTGAATAGCCAGTACTACTTGCTACAAGTCAGCATCTGAAAAGAGAGATTGTTTCATATTGCGGTCAAAACTCATTAAAATTGGCCAAGGAAAAATAAATAAGCAGTTAAACAAACTAAAATACATGTAAATCAAGAAATAAAATGAAATTAAACTTTGACAGCTATGTAAAAAGGTTGAATAAAAATAAAAAATACTAAAAATAGGCGATATTGTAAACATTCTATAACCTACAGCAATATTGTAAACAAACGCAACATGGCGATTTGACAGTTCTGAGAAAATGTAAACAGACACCATGTGTAACCAACAATGTTTTCAATGTGACTTGTATACAAATTTTTGATGAGATGATTAGTACATGCTTTGGCCAACTACGTGAAATATGACACGTAAGTTGGCCAAAACACGTAAGTTGACACGTAAACTGTGTATTTCATATGGCATTTTAAGGTTTACTAGCCAAATCCTATACTCTTATATGAGCAATGTTATCTTGTATGCTTGTATGCTTGTATGCTGGTTTTTCTACAAACTGTTACCCTCGTAAGATAACAATAAAAATAGATTATTAAAAGGCAACAAGCAATAGACTACAAGTTTTATAACAAGTCTCAATGTGCGATATATACAAAAAATGCAAGCCAAGAAAACTCTAGCTAAACTTGAAGAATTGATCCCAATTTTAAAAAGTACAGTATTAAAAAAAAATCTAAATGTTAGATTAAACTTACAGTATCTGGTGGACCGAGCCTTGCTCGGTGTTATTTCATGTTTACCAGTTCATCCAATTACTATAAAATATTTCAATGTCATAAAATTGATAAATAGAAACCTTTTTTATTGCTCCATGAACTTTTCATCCCACTCACTGTATTTTTCCTTAATGGCTGTAGATTGCAAACAGCTTTTTTGATTACTTCATTTGTTTACACTTTCCTTGTTTATTTTCCTTGCTAGCATGACAACTCATAAGGCCAATGTTAAAATTTTACAACTTTAAAATTCGATTTATTACGCTATTAGATTTTCTCTGGCCAAGTAATCTGCATAAAAGACGTTGTTGAGTCATAAACTGCTTATTTCCAGACTTTGAAGGAAATCCTCGGAACCGTTTTTGATATAATTAATTGTGCAAACATATAACCAAGCACATAAGACAACATTGCTCGTATATTAGTAGTACCTGGTGGACCGAACCTTGCTCGGTGTTATTTCATGTTCACCAGTTCATCCAGTTACTATAAGATATTGCAATATCATAAAATTGATAAACTGAAACCCTTTTTATTGCTCCATGAACTTTTCATTCCACTCGCTGTATTTTCCCTTGATGGCTGTAGATTCCAAACAGCTGTTATGAATTAGTAGTTTATGCAACGATTGTATTATGAATGTCTTTAGGCCACGAGTGAGATGTAAGTTAGAACGCGAGCGAAGCGAGTTTTCTAGATATCTCACGAGTGGCTTGGCTTAAAGGCATAATACAATCGTTGCATACACTACTTTATCTACGACCAACAATATACGACAAAATTTCCCCCGAAGTTAAACAAAACTCATGAATTTTACTAATTATGGAATAGGTCAACTCAAATTTGAGGTTACTACTTAGTAGGCACATATTCAGACATAACCATTAATCGTTGAGAAAAAAATCAGCTGATGGGATAAGTCAACCCAAACATGAATCGTAATGCTACAATCGGCAGATGTGCGAATTGCGTAATTGTTATTATGACACTACTTTCGTCAAATGCTGCGCTCCCATTGGTCTAGAACCTGTATCATAAAGTGACACCAGTTGCATAATGTTAACTTTATGCACGGGTTTGTATTTTGGTTTAATAATGGACCTCATTATGACATTAGTTGTAACATCGTTATTGGTGATTATTGCAATGGTCGTTGATAAATAATTATACAGAATTATATATATACGCAAACGGTGTCCAGAGATTTGGAAACACTCTTTAATCATAGATATTATTTTCCAGAAGATTTGGTTGAATTTGAATTTTGATGAGAAGGTTGAAGAACATTTTTAAATGTAAAAACATCGTAAACAAACATTCAAAATTATAATTTTCATATTATATCTTTTCTTTTAAATGTTGTTTATTTGCTATTCTTTGAAAACTTGAACAGACGCGGTTGCTACTTATTGTCAATCAATGGAATATAAATCAATAATTATTAATTTATAACTTCTAGATTGTTAAAAACGTTTATGAATGAGGCAACTGACGCAGTCAGAAAACCAATTTCTTTTGCATACCGGTAGAGTTACTTTTTTGTATTTTTGTTTTGTTTTATTGATATCGTTTTATTAATCTTCAATATTTTAGTTAGTTTCGGAACAGCAAATTTGATGGCTCAATGAGGTAAAACCTTTTTCATAAACAATCAGGTCCAAAGACTCGCATGCAAAGCTGTTTGATCACGCGAGGGCAAAATCAATGGCTTAGTGGGCCTCGTGTCTCGCGGCGGGCAAGGCTCCATGCCCCGTAGATAGGTGATATTGTGATACCTATCGCAGTTCGCATCGCAGATTACTTATTTTATAGAGTTGACTACAAAATGGTATTCGCGTATTACAGATCCAAAATCCAAAAAGTACTGTGGATTTAAAATATTATTCGTAGGTCTATATCAATTAGGTTAAACGTGGATTAAGCGATGATGATTCTGAAAACAAAAACCCATTTGGAGCAGTAAAATTGTTATATATTAATATTTAATGTTGCATAACATTCTATGCAATTTAGCCTACAGTACAATTTGACGTGTTACAAAGAATTTGAAATACACCACGATTTGGCAATTCCACTTATTGATGAAGTTTCCAAACAATTATTCAAGAACTTCCATGGCAGAACATACATCACACTAACAGTCTCGTATTGAACAACTCTCCAAACATAAAGGCGTAAGAAAAGGAATAAGACTCAGACAATCAATATTTTTTTGATTCTGTTATTATAACATTTATAATTTTTGGATATTTATTTTCGACATCCGAAATGGCACAAAACATTCCGTCATTATTACTCATTTTTACCTAATTTGAAGTTTGCAACTTTAGTGTGTTTTATATCAATTTCAATAACAAAGGAACACACGGAGACAGACGGAAACGAACCCAAAATATGGCCGCCTATTTGAATTGATGGGATGCATCAACTTGATACTTCACTCAGCAGTAAGGGTTCTTATTGCTATTTACCAAATTTTTCAATTCTAACTTGTTCAAAATACACTAATTTCATTAATACTTAAGGAACACACAGACAGAAAAGTGTTTGAAAAAAGCCTACTCCCCATAAGACTTAACTTTTTAATTTGGTAATTATTTCCAGACCTAAAACTGATTTTTCCCCAAGGCGTAGGTAGATAAAAATATTGATTAAATACAGTTAATTTTTAATTGTATTTGTGTATACTGTGTATTTATGAAGCTTTGGCTGTTTTACAAAACCATCTTTATAGACAGCCGTGTCATTACGGCGTGGCGGCGTGGTTACAAAGTGTTTTGATGATCTGACTAACAGCAACCAGAGCTCATACATAACCTTTTCACTTTTTTACGTCTTTATTTTTTTGTTACTATAATGCAGTGAATTCTATAACCGAAGAAAATGTGAGCAGCATTTAGAGGAATGATGGGATGAGAGCTTGATGCTTGATGATGGCAGCCATCAAGGTATTGACGAAACGATCAAACTAAGCCACTTGTGATCGCGTGAAAGACATCGATGTCAGCTTGTTGAGCACCTCGAGCGCCATGTCCAGCCGTTAGGATTCAGGATGAAACTTTTGTCAGACCTGAATAATATGGACTCACTAAATATCTCCAGAAATATCTCCATAGGCTCCAGAAATATCTCTTATTTCTGGAACCTCAAAAAATGTAAATAAAACATTCTATTGTAAAATCTAAACAAAAATCAGGAATAAAATAAGTCTTTTCTTACCTATTTATTTTTGTTAGCCTGAAGGGATTTTAAATTAATTCCTTAAAAAATTCAATTCTCAAAACGGTATTTAAATGGGTGGGAGTGAGCTTGAGACCACTTAACTAATTCCTGTATAAAACCAAAACAAAAATGTTGTGAGGAAAATAACTTTAATATTTTTTCAGAAAGCCATTTAAGGAATTTTGGAAGGAAAAACATTTGTAATAGGCTATTTAATCATAAAATAATAGTAGTTGATTGAGGGATTTTTAACTCGGATAAATCCAACTTTAAAAAATAATATTTTTATATATATATTCAATTTTTTAAACTTTGTGGAGTTCAACTGCCACTAAAATTGGCCACGTCAAATAGGCCTGCGTACAGGAGTATATTGAGTTTATAACTCCACACAATTTAAAATGCCTGGGTTTTAAACATTAAAAGGTTCTTGGCGTCGGGTTAAAGCCCTAGACACCCTTTAAGTTTAGTATTCCTTCATTAGAGTTGGAGGAAAGGGCAGTATGGACGAAACTCACTTCCAAAAGTATTCATCAAAGCCATGTGTTTATTACTGGAATTCTGTATTTCATTGCAAGTGAAACTGCATAGTCTACATGTAGGCCAAGTCTTAACATCAACATAAAATGAAGGCAAATAATTAAATTTTGATCTCCAGTATCATCACGTTACAGTATATACAGCTTTACTTTCTACAGGGTGTTAAAAAATGTGGGTCAATAATTTACCTAGTGATTCTTTGGGTCAAAATAAGCTAAAATGTTTATATAAACACAGGCCCTGAAGTGTTTCGTTTTCCATCTGTGTGTCTGTTTGTGATTTTTACATATTTAATCATATCTCATGAACCTCCAAACATAAAAACTTCAAACCTGGTATATGGATAGCCACTATTAAGAACTATTTTTGTAAGAGGTGTCAAATTTCTACTTTGTACCATTTCAAAATAGCAACTGTTTTTGTTTTCAAAGCTAAATATCTTAAAAAAACGTAAATTTTAGAAAACTTATACAGCAGACAAAAAAGTTGCAAACATTAATCCAATTAACGCTGATATTAAGATTATGATAATCAGACAGCTAATAACAGAGAAATTTGGACTTTTCTGCATAAAAACATTTTTCTTTAGAACATTCTGTCTAAAATTTTGATGTTTTTATTTGGAAAATTTAAATTTCTCCATTATTAGCTGTTCGATCATCATAATCTTAATATCAGCATTAATTGGTTTAAAGTTTGCGTTGTTGGGTTAAAGTTTGCGTTTGTTGGTTTGTATAATTTTCTAAAATTTACGGTTTTTAAGATATTTGGCTTTGAAAACAAAAAACAGTCGCCATTTTGAAGTGGTAGAAAGTAGAAACTTGATACCTCTTACAAAAATAGTTCTCAATAGTGGGTATCCATCAAGTTTGAAGTTTATTCATTAAGAGGTTCATGAGATATGATTAAATATGTAAAAATCACAAACAGACACACAAACGGAAAACGAAGCACTTTAGGACCTATGTTTACATAAACGTTTTTGCTTATTTTGAGCCAAGGAATCACTAGGTAAATTATTGCCCGACATTTTTTGAACACCCTGTATATGGTGCTTGAGACTACTTCAGACTAGTGAAATGATAAATATGGCAAATTTAGCGATTGTCCAACACAAATTTCAAAAATAGTCTAATTTACTAAAAAACCTTAACTGCGTTAATAAATTAATTTAAAAAATGTTAGCAAATTTTAAATATTAGCAAATTATTCTCAAAATCAAAACGGACCCGGCGATGAAAGAGGTCGAGAGGAACTTCTTTGATTACAGATAAAAAATAAAATTGTAATATGTGTATTTGTTTGTGTGGTTTGGCCCATTACATCCTGTGATTTCTCTTGTGCTAGGGTATGAAAGAAACCAATTCTCCTTTTTTAGTCACCCAAAATGGAAAATCATCTCAGATGTAATAAGGAGAATGAAGCGAACAGTGAGAATGTTTGTGAAAGCGATGGTAAGGAGACGCTGAGCTTCAGCCGCAAGGTGAGCTTCATCCGGGAGTCGGTGAGCGACAGCGGAGTGCCGGAGCGCAAGCACAGCGGAGCGGCCGTGGGCACGCCCAAGCGGAGCAGCATGCCCTCACAGGAGGCGGAGGCGGAGCACGGTCAAGGTGTGGTGTAGCACAGTAACTAGAACATCTATACAGTAAGTATCATAAACAATATGCGCAGTAGACCAGCCAATCAGAAAGCGTTCTGCTGGTCGGTGGTGCGCACCAGAGCGACAGGACTTTTACACTAATTATTGCGCCAAGTTCTTTTGCAAGTCGACGCATCAGCAAGTCTCGCTGCAAGCCAAATTAGCACCAACCACAGACAGCTGATTTATTATTATAACATGTTTCTTAAGCTTCTAACTCATCTTTTATTTCAAGGTTAAGTATTTATTTGTCAGCAAATGAAGACTATGTTTCATTCTAGTAATGAAAAATCTCACGAGATTTGGCTTAGTTTCACGAAATTTGCACGTGAACTTGCTGAACCTTCTTTTAAGTGTTAGGCTACCATAACGTCACATCTTATTCTTACTCTCACCTGCGCAAGATACCTACCTTATAAAGATATTCTAGGTACTGTGTGGTGTAGTGCGAGTCAAACAACTTGGCCCAGACCATCCATAAGACTGATGTTTAATTTAGCATTGGCCTTATCGATAGCCTGGGACACATTATTTGACTCGATCTGTAATAAAGACATTTGTTCATATGAATCTCTCCCTCATCATATTGGGGTGGGAGAGATTTGAAATAAGATGAACGGCATATTATATTTATAATTTTTTTTTAAATATACTCCATGCAATCGTCATTCCACACGCTAAAATTGAGTTTCTTCATTTGTAGTTTTGATGTATTGGGTGTTTTGAAGCGCAGTTTTCAAACATTAATAATAAATCTCGACTTCTCATTGGCTGACAAATTCCTTGTCTCCAATCAGAAGACTAAACTGAGCTGTTACTGCGTAACAAAAACACCATTATGTGGAGCCCCTAAGGCTGCAGTTGGCATGCAGGTGATATGATTACTTTGGAGTTTTGTTGTTTATTTCATTACCTACATGGCAACCCAAAAGAAGCAACATCAATTTTTTCATTTAATTTTTTTAATGTTACTAGTATTTATTTAGCCATGTAGCCTGCAAAGAACACGTTTAGTTTTGAGGCTAAAGTTAGTTATTTTCAGCATTTAAAGGAAATCTGAAGCCATTTTTGAGGTAACTTGCAAAAATCAAGCATACATACAAGCAACTATTTTTAGCTAATTCGCGTTTTCCCCTTTTTGAAGGGAAGTGTTTTGTAATTTACCTTTAAAAATTGGTGTAGTCGAAGGACCTTTATATTATTAAATAAAATAAATCATTCTTGAAGTTGAACTATAATAATATATTGACAATAAAAAAAAAACATGATATGCATAGTTGATCAAAAATAACAATTTTTAAAGAAAATTAAGTTGTGTCCATTTTCCAGGATTTATATTTGCTGTAAAAAAAAACATAAACAAAAACAAAGTCATATTTATTTTGAATTAAAAATCAGTCTTTTATGTCAGCTGATTCTTGGGACTCATTTCAAATGGTAGATTATAAACACATATATATCAAAATTAATGTTTTTAATTGATTCTTCTTGTTATTCTCTTCTTTTGATATTATTATTATTATTTATCAACCATACCGGCCACCTTGAAGTTTCCCAAACTTCAACAAATTCACTGAATCATGTGTTGGGAAGTCGACACAATTTTATTACAGGTCGGACGAGTGTTCCATCTTTTGTTTGGATCTTGGCTACGCGCACAATTCCATCTGAGCCAGGAAAGACTTCTAAGATGCGTCCGAGGGGCCAGTTTAGTGGACTTGACTGGGAATGGACAAGAACTAGATCTCCGATGTTTAAATTGGAAGTGCTTGAGATCCATTTTGAACGTTGTTGTAATGTATGTAGATATTCCAAGCTCCATCTTTTCCATATCCGCTGAAAAAACTGTTGTAATAATTGCCAGTATTTAAGGCGATTTGGTGGAACATTGGTGAGATCTGTTTCGGGAAGTGAAACAATTGGTCTTCCAATAAGAAAGTGCCCTGGTGTCAATGCTGACATATCTGAAGGATCTGAAGACAATGGAGTAAGGGGTCGAGAGTTCAACATAGCTTCAACACGAATTGTTAATGTGTTGAATTCTGGCAGTGTTAGTAATGTGTCACCGATTACTCGTTGCATATGATGCTTGGCGCTCTTGATAGCACTTTCCCAGAGACCTCCGTGATGTGGAGCTGCGGGAGGATTGAAATGGAAATGAATAGAGTGTGTAGCAACAAATCGTTCAATCCGTTGTTGAGAATCCATGTTGTGGATGATTGATTTCATAATCTTGCGCAGAGTGTTGCTTGCATCTATGAAGTTGGTTCCACAATCAGAATAGATTTCGGCACAAAGTCCTCGTCGCGAAATGAATCGAGTCAGAGCTGCGATGAATCCTTCTGTTGTCAAATCGGTTACCACTTCAATATGCACTGCTTTAGTTACCATACAAATAAATAGGCAGATGTAAACTTTAATGTGTTTCATGAATCTTAAATTAGTTACCTTTATTGTGTATGGTCCACCATAATCAATCCCGGTCTTAAGAAATGGTGATGCTGGATTAATACGTGACGAAGGCAAATCACCCATGAGTGGAGTGGTGTTGGTTGGTCGGTGTCGGAAACAAACCATACATTTGTGAATTCGGGATCGAATAATACTCCTAGCACTTAAAATCCAAAAATTTTGGGCGAGTAATGATTGTATTAGTTGTGGACCAGCATGAAGGTATTGAAGATGGTAGTGATCGATCAAAATGTTTACCACATGATGTTTCTTGGGTAACAATATTGGATGTTTACTGTTGTAAGAAGTAGACGCATTAGAAATTCTTCCTCCTACTCTTATTAGATTATCACTGCCTATGAAAGGTTTCAAACGTTGAATTCGTTTTGTGCTGATTTTATTATGTAATAGAAGTGAGAATTCTTCAGATAAAGTATTTTGTTGAACAATAGCAAAGATCTTTATTCGAGCTTCAGTCAGTTCTTGTGTAGATAAGCTGCCTGAACGATGAATTTTGTTACGGCAGTTATGAGCAAAACGAATAATGTAAGCGTTAACACGTTGAAGTCTATCCCAAGAAGAAAACTTTGTGAGCAAGGACCATTCTTCTTTAGTTGTGTTGACAAAAACAGGAAGTGGACTAGGTTTCAATTCTAAGGAAGTATCCAGTTTAACAGGAATCATGATAGAAGATGGCCAAGTTGTTGAAGAATGTGAGAGCCATTCAGGACCATTAAACTAAGATTTATGATTGATAAGTGATGTCAATCATAACCCACGAGATGCGCAATCAGCTGGATTTTGGTCCGATGGAATATGTTTCCAGGAATTTGTTGGAACTAACTCTTGAATTTGTGCGACCCTGTTCGCAACATACGTTTTGAGTCGATAAGAGGGAGTTTGTATCCACGTAAGTGCTACCATTGAATCACTCCAAAGTGTAGTGTTATGTGCGTGGAAAAGGTTTGGAAACAACGATTGAATGTGTGAAATAAGGTTTGCTAATAAATGAGCTGCACATAATTCCAATCGAGGAATAGTGACTCGTTTAAGAGGAGCTAGACGACTCTTAGCCATTAGTAAGCTCGTATAAGTTTGTGCATCAGACATTTCACAACTTACATATGTAACTGCAGCGAAACCAAGTTCCGATGCGTCGCAGAACCCATGTAATTCAATTTTACATGAATTCGATAAATTGAGAGAGCGAGGTATGGCAATTTCTGGGAGGTACACAAGATCATCAGTGAATGTTTTCCACTGTAGATGAAGATCAGCAGAAATTGGTGTATCCCATGATAGTCCTTTAGTCCAAAGAAGCTGCATGAAACATTTTGCTAACATAATAAATGGAACGAGAAAACCACAAGGATCGAAAACTTGAGCGATAGTACTTAAGACAGATCGTTTTGTCGGAACCTTAGAAGTTGATATTGGTTGAAAATTATATGTGAATGAATCTGAAGCTGGAGACCACTGTAGACCAAGGACATTGAAGTGAGGCAAGTTTGAATTATGTAAAAACTTTGGTACTTCAAGATGTGTTTGGGGTAGAGTATTCAATAACTCTGAAGCATTGGAAACCCATTTTCGCAGTTCAAAACCACCTTTATTAAGTAATTCAATCAATTGTGATTGAAGTAGAATGGCTCCGTCAATGGTATCAGCACCAGTGATTATATCGTCCACGTAAGAATGATGACGTAAAACGTTAGCTGCTTCTGGATAATGTTCTCCGTCATCATCAGCCAACTGATGAAGTGTTCTTATAGCCAAATATGGTGAACTGTTCATGCCATAAGTGACTGTGTTCAACTCATATATACCAATCGGTTCTTTGGGATTATTTCTCCATAAGATAAATTGAAAGTGACGATCATCAGGATGAATAATTATTTGCCTGTACATCTGTTTTATGTCACAACAGAAAACGACGTTATGACGACGAAACTGTAATAGTAAGTCGTAAATATTATTTTGCAATTTAGGACCTGTCAAGAGTGTATCATTTAGAGACACACCATTACTTGTTTTACAACTTGCATCAAACACGGTTCGCAGCTTTGTTGTGCTACTACTCTCTTTGATCACTCCGTGATGCGGTAAGAAATAGTGTGGGCGAGAGCAATCAAAATTCAATAGGGGAGACATATGCCCTAAAGATTCGTACTCTTTCATGAAGTCATGATATAAGTTGCTAAATGTAGGGTTTGAATTAAACTTCCTTTCCATAGCAAATAGTCGATGTTCTGCCGCACTCCTAGATTCGCCTAATTGTGAACAAGATTCTTTAAATGGTAGTCTTAGAACATATCGTCCGTGTTCATCACGCGAATGAGTTTCAGTAAAATGATTATCGCATAATGTTTCCTCATTTGAACGTTTGGAAAGGGTTGGAAGTTCTTCTTGTACCCAAAACCGTTGGATAGATGTATGTAAATCTGCTTCGCTGGATGCATAAAGACAAATATTAAGGGTAGATGCGGTAGTAGATACAGATGATGCGGAAGGGACAGGAGTACATGGTGCAGTACCCATGAGTACATATCCGAATTGAGTACTAAGCACATGAGGCATATTAGTACCAAGTGAAAATTGTTGACCAGTGAACAGCATTGGAAATAAGGATGCTCCTAAAACAATATCGATGGGTCCAGGTATGTGGAATGATGGATCAGCTAGATGGTAGGATTGTGTATGTTTAAGGATATCCGGGGACAATGGCAGACGAGGAAGGTCGACAGTTAACTTGTTAAGTATTAACATAGACTGTGGTTCTGATACCTTCTGACCTGATAATGTTTCAAGGGTTACTACAATTTTACCATTGTTTTTGGTAACTAAATTACCTATTCCCGATAACTGAATGTCACTTTTGTGTCTTCTAATGTTTAATACATTAGCGGCACGTTCTGTTATAAGATTGCACATACTACCAGAGTCGAGTAATGCTCGAAACATGTGAGGAGTACCATCGGAGGATCGTATTTTGACCATCAAAGTACCAAGTAATATAGTAACATTGTTTGGTGAAGGCGAAACCTGATTCTGAGATGTTAGAGTAACTGACATGTCTGATTTAGATTGAGTATCCTGAGGACAAGGAATTGATTGCTTGTTTGTTAAATCATTACCTACATTTGACTTGTTTGAAGTATGTTCCTCTGCACTGACACTGAAGTGCAACATCGTATTATGACGTTTGTGGCATATTTTGCATGAAGATTGCGATTTACAATTAATTACTTTGTGGGGTCCTAAGCATGAGACACATTGTTGATTAGATTTCACCAATTGAAATCGTTCTTGCGGTGTTTTGGATTGAAAATTTGGACATGCGTAAATCTTGTGTGAATGCTTATTGCATATAACACAAGGCAAAGACGCGTGGTTGAGAGTATTTGCGGGAGAAGTAAGTGCGGAAGAAGTAACTGTGGGAGAAATAACTGCGGGAGAAGTAAGTGCAGGAAAAGGATTGCGAATAGTATTAATGCGTGTATCTCTTTTTGAAGAGATTTTATTAGATGCGGGTTTATAACGAGAATGCGGGGAGTTGATTTCTGAAGTACGAGTAGCTAATGGAGACAGTAGTGCGTCTTCCATATGAGAGCATTCCGTATTTAGAAAATCCACGATCTCTTAAACTGTGGGCAACGAATGATTTGCATTAGCTGATGTGCTACGAAAACCTTCTAATTTCTTGCGTAACTCTAAGTCCAGTTTACGTAAAATCACTGCAGTAAGTAAAGGGTTAGGATCCTGAACATCACAATGTAGCGCGTTCAATGCTTGCGTGTTTTCATTGATTAAATTGACAAATTGTCGTATACCTGTAATATGTGTTGAAGACACTTGTGGTAAATCCAAAATTTTGTTTAGATGCAGCAATTGCAAGCGTAGATTATTATGGTAACAAGATTATATCGAAGTAGATTATATGCGATCGTATAGTTGTCTTCTGTGAGACTAAGGTTGCGGATTAAATTTAACGGTTCATCAGCAAGGACACTTAATAAGTACTGAAACTTCATAACTTTAGATAGTGCATTGTTGTTATGGATTGTGGTTTCAAATATATTGATAAATGTTGTCCATGAAGCTAAGTCACCATTAAACTTTGGTAATTCAATTTTTGGTAATCGAACTTGCGAACTACAATTTGGAAATGCGTCTTGAGTGACACAAGATGAATCTGGGAATTTAGGTTGTTCTACATGTAAAAAGGATTCAATGCAAGAACTAATATCTACATATAATTCATTGATTTCATCCTGATCACTATTTAGTGCGTCATCAGATATAGAATCTTCTTCAGTCAAATTTAAAGCTAACTGATAAAATGTTTTAAACTCTTGCATCTTTTCATTGACTTCATTTAAGTATACATTCAACTTTTTCGTTTGAACAATAGTTGGAGATTCAGATTGTTGAACTATACTGTTAACTAAATCACTAATAGTAGTGAATCTCCTTTTTATTAATTTAGTTGATCTCTCATATGTTGAAGCCTTAAATTCAGGATCTTTTTTAGGAGGCATGGTGAAACAAAATAAAAAACTCAAAATAAATCAAAATAAAAAATACTAAATGAAAGTTCATTTGATTGAACAGTTGAAATTATCCATAGTTTTGATTCATAATCCGGCTCGGAGGACCAATAAAAATGTTTTGTAATTTACCTTTAAAAATTGGTGTAGTCGAAGGACCTTTATATTATTAAATAAAATAAATCATTCTTGAAGTTGAACTATAATAATATATTTACAATAAAAAAAAACATGATATGCATAGTTGATCAAAAATAACAATTTTTAAAGAAAATTAAGTTGTGTCCATTTTCCAGGATTTATATTTGCTGTAAAAAAAACATAAACAAAAACAAAGTCATATTTATTTTGAATTAAAAATCAGTCTTTTATGTCAGCTGATTCTTGGGACTCATTTCAAATGGTAGATTATAAACACATATATATCAAAATTCATGTTTTTAATTGATTCTTCTTGTTATTCTCTTCTTTTGATATTATTATTATTATTTATCAACCAGGAAGGGTTGGTAGAAATCTTTAGTCTAGGGACTTTTTCTTGCAAGGTCTGTCCTGAAAATAACTATGAAAGGCTTCTTTTAGAGAGAGACCTAAAAACTTATTAAAATTAGTTGCAAAATTGATTTAGTTTTTAAATTGGGTTTAAACATTATTCTCTCCTTAGATATTAATAATCATTAAGCATATTGTGAGATTATATTTTAAACCCATTCAGCTCTCGGTAGCCCAAAGGTGCCAAAAAAGTTCATTTCCACATGGCGCCAGGCCTGCGACCGCACCAAAGACCGGACCAAAGAGCTACTCAAGCGATGGCGGACCCTTCCAGAGGGCAACACAGAAATGATGGGGGCCTCTCAACTGCAGCCCCCTTCGAATACGGAAAACCCTCACAACTGGAGCGTACATGTATGGGGTGAGTGTAATGTATATATTGAACTATTGCACTTAATGTGGTAATTTTGATGTTGGTCCCAGTACAGAGTGCAGAGTAATAGTGTTTGATCTATAGACAAATGACCCCTATATTTATGTGAAGAATTGTAAAATTATTAGGAAAATATGAATATGATCAATTGAAAAAAATATTCTTTGGAAAATAATATTGAGATATCTTTATTTTAACCATTAATTATAAGAATGGAGAGACAAAAATTGTTGGGATGTATGAATGTAGATTACAACAAAATCATGCTTTCAGAGTTAATTGATTTCACTTAATGCCACGCACATAGGCGTGCGCACGGTGGGTGCCGAGGGTGCCCTGGCACCCACGCTGGACTAAGGGGGGTGCCAAAATCACAAAAATGTATTTTTTATTAAAAAAATACAGAAGTATAAATAAAACAATAAGCCAATAATTTAGTAACAATTATGGCCTGATAAAAATAAATGTTTTTATAATAGAAAATTTACAAACTATAGAAAATATTAGTATTTTGTGTGCAGCGAGTTACTTTAGGCGACTAAACACGACACGGCGCCAGTCGTTGACGGCGACGGTCTTATCATTTCAGCTGAGTCTATCAGGCTCTTTCCTACGCTGATCGCGATTTCTTAGAAACGAGAGGCCAGGTGTAAAAGGCCTTCTCTCTCCAAAACATAAATATTATGATTGTAGTAATTCAGTTTTCATTTTCGAGGTAAGTAATAATTTAAATTAATTGTAGTCTGGTCTTGACATTGGTGTAGAGCACTCCCACTTAAATTTAGTCAACGCAAAAATTATCTGCTGTCATAGATTATAATTTTTTAATATTATTCATTTCAAACTATCCAGTTTTAATTTAGTGATTAGTTAGCTATAGGAAATAGTGTAATTTTAATATTTCGAAAAAAGTGTCAGGTTCTGGCTTTCGGAAAAAGGCCAAGTAAAGGAAACGTACAACTCAACATAGTTCTAATTTACTTGCTTTGTGGCAAGTAAGCAAGAGGAAGTCAACAAAGAAGAAAGATAGTTCCATATAGGTAAGACACAATGAGTCTTTTTTTAAACGATAATATATTATATATTGTTTACAATAAAATGATAGGCCAAAATGTTTTCAGTATGCACACTTTTTTAGATTATATAATAGAGAATCTCTGTGGTAATATTTCATTTGTTACGGAACGATTCGCGTTGGTGCGCGAACTAAATCGCTGCCGTTATTTTATAGCAGTCACACGTTGGGAACTTCCTAAACAAAACTCGCTCCCACTTTTCGGATTCGCTCTGTCTGGGTCAAGGGTTTATTTTTCACATAAATTTGAGTAACCTACATTATTTTATTTTAACTAAAAGTTAATTCATCAAAACCTATAATTTACATTGGTATAGCTCAACGACTTTGACAGTTGTAAGATTTCTTGTTGTTGCTTATCACAACTATTAATCGCCTAATTGATCAAAACACCAACGTTAAAGATTTTTATGTTTGTTAATAGTGTTTTTATTTAATGAATCTCCGATACTGATTAAGCTTGCCTGTAGAACGTTAATAACAACAAGAGCCAAACATAAAAAGTAATAATAGAAAATAAGGTTTCTTGAATTAAATTGAGAAAAAAGGCCCTATTACCTGATCTTCATTCAGTCAGTCTGCCTGTACCTAAAGGGATTTAAACATAATTTAACACTCATTTTGAACCTTTTAAGGAATCAACCTTAAACCTCGTGAATGTATGGTGTCTTCAAGGACCTCTTAATAACTGAGTATCAATTTTAAGTTGTTCAGTAAACGTTGTATTACTTTTGGAATGGAAGCCACTTTATTTTCCACTCTAACTGAAAAAAAACTTTGAACCCCATAAAATATTTTTCTGAGACAATATTAATGCTGTTGTGGGTGGCATACTTTTATAAATGGATAAAAATATGATTTTGTTTTGGGTAAAGATCAAAGTGAATAAATCTGTAAAATATTTCAAAAATATCCCATTATTCTCAGTCATCCTGTGCATAGCCATTGCTATTGCTGCACATAGTTCTGGTCTAAGTCTGAAATTAAAACTACAAAGGGTGGTTTGGACTCTCAGTCTGTTGACAGTTTCGTTTGGGATAACTGTTCGTAAAATAAATTGTTATTTTGCTTTATTATGTTGTATAATTGTCTTTTTAGTTCTATGTTCTTGCTGTTACCCTTGTTATTCTTTTTGTTTACCTCTTGTAGTCAAATAAACCATTATCTAATTGTCTGAATTGTATGAATTTATATTGAATAAAATTTTCTAATTATAACATGCAAAGAGTACATAGCAATACTCGTAATAGAAACATAAATTTATATCAAACAAATATTTCAGTTGTTATTTTAGATCTATGTATAATGCAATATTGATTTCCACACTCATAACGATTCATATCTACTTTAGTTGTTCGTAAAGTAAATATCGTACAAAAGGTTGAAATTTTCAAAGTGTAGCAGTGTGACCTTACGCACCGATCTTAATAAGTAGGTAGCAGTGAGCCGCAATAAGTTGGTGAGTGTGGGGGGGGGGGGGGGGTTGGACTGTGAGATGCGGTGTTGGATTGGGGGATGGGGGGGCGCAATTTTCGTACTCGGCACCCACGGAGACCGGACCCTGCGCAAGCCTATGGCCACGCATGCACTTGTATGAGTATTGTAAAGCTAATAGCAAGGTTTATTATCAGGACGAGTTGATAAAGGTTCAGGACGAGTTGATAGAAGCTCTTATTACTTCTATTTCTCATATTGGTAAAACTCATCTTACTCTATGTCTTATGACTGTACTTTGCAATTTATAGTTGCCTCTATTCAATACTTCCTCCAAATAAAAAAAAGCTTATTTTGACACTAAGGTATTAAACTTTTATTAGCATCGTACATCAAGAGATATCCAAGCGAAGATGAAAACCTAATGTCATTTGATGAAAAGCCGGCTGCAGTGTCAAAAATTGGGCTGTTGTCCTCCACACAAAAAGAAAAGTTGAACCACTTCTTTTCACACTTGCTAGACAGCGACCATGACGATCTTATCTCTGAACAAGACTTTGAGAACTTTTCTGAGGTGAGTTACAGGTTTTGACATGTAAGTCGGTGTCTTAGCCTAGACATAACTATTTTTTTTACTGATTGTTGTCAACTGTACATCATACTTTAATTGTAAGTAACTATAAATGTTGATAACGGTGGAAAGACAATGAATAAAAAAGGAATAGGTGTGATACTCAGATTCTATGTTGACGTCACCATTGATTATATATATTCTTAATAGATGCAAAACCTAATGGTGATTCATGTGAGCAAAGACGCTAGAGCTACCTGGCGAGAGCGGTCAGAAAATCGAGGTCGGTAAACAGTATTGTGCAGCTTGTCGCCAATGAGCAATTGTTGAATTAGACAGAACAAATAATACACTTATCGCTAAAAATAATGTGCTTGATTCATCTAAATTATTTCTATTTGTAAACAGAAGATGGATACGCGGTTTATTTTAAAAAACCGTGGTAGTAACTTAGATATGGTACAGTTAAATTTTTGATTCTCAGTAACTACCTATTGTTATATTTCAACTACACCCTGGGTGAATACATTGTTTTCTGATGGCGCTATCTTTTGAGGACTGTCATAACTACGTCAAAACTTTGCGTCTGTTCTTGTACATTGGGCTAGCAGTCTACTACAGGTGTATTGTCAATGACGTCACTCAGCTTGATAACAGTATTTCTGACATTTGTTTTCAGCTTTGAGAGTCAGCTGGTCGTTTGACAAGTGACAAGTGAGAAGTGTTTGCACTCTGAGTGACGTCAGCATTGAGTCGGAGTATTACTCCCATTTCTATTTTATTTATTGTCTTTCCACCATGGCCAATGATCAATATTATATTAAACTGATTGTTGTTTTACTGTTGGTCTCAATTTGTATCACCAAAAATGTTCAGTAAATATTTATAATTGAAATTCACAACTTAATTTCTCTTCCCTGTTTTGTGGTGAAAATTAAGAAACTTTTACAAAACTGTCAACTATCATTATTCATGAAATAATACCTCATATCTATGTTTAAATTTATTCTTTCTTTAACATTCAATATTTATGATAAAATGCACTAAGGTTGCCGATTAATAATGTTAGTATAATAATCAACTTTTTTAAAAATTATGAAGTTGTATTAATAAATTTCATGTAAAGAAGTTGTATTAATAATAATCCCTTTTTGAAGAAAGAGACAATACTCTGGGCTGAAAACATGTATGTTTAATGCTGGACATTTTAATGTAGAAACTGAGGAGGTATGCAGACTGGTCTACCAATAGCCCTCAGTTCCTCATCATGATCCAAGTTCAGCAAGGGTTCCTCGACACCTTCATGTCTAGAAATATAGACAAAGGCAAGTGAATCTACGAGCTATGAATCCCTTAGCACACAAAAATTATTGTATTAGTAACTGAGGCTACCAGATGAAGTAGTGTACAAGTAGATAACTTAAATTAAAATCAAGGAAGAATGGTTATTGTTAGAGTCAGCAAGTTCACGTCATTTTTAACTTAAGAATACCCTGAGAAAAAGCCCTTGTCATCCTCATGTTGAGAAACGGATTGTACCACTAGCTTCTTATTCACAACTTTGACTCCAAACTCTCACACATCTGTAAATTGGAAGAGAGAACTGAAAGAATAGTCATAAGAGCCATACTACCTTGGGGCACCATCATAGTAAATAGGCAACCTGACACGAGCTTTCCAAGCTATTTGCTCAATAGCAATGAACAAATACTGCTATAGTTTGGTCACACTAGTTAAACCTTTATCACATTTATGTTACTAAACGTATATTCAAAATTAGTGGTGTAAGTTACTTTCCTTAAGCAAATTGTTTTGTTTCAGAGGGGGAAGAGTCTGTGCCGCAGTGGAAGCGCTTCGTCAGTTTGGAAGAGTGGCTCAACACCTGGGGACTTCTGGTGTCCGAGGCTGGCAACCTTAATGACTTCCCCGTATGGTTGCAATACCTCCCAAAACTTCTCTTCCAGGCCATTAATAGGAGTGGTCAGTACAGAAACAGATGTAAAATAATTAATTATTAATTGCATTTGATCTTTGAGAGAAGTGTAATCTCTTTTTATGTTTGAGAAAAATCTAAATTTCCACTATTGATTGAAATGTTCTGGCCTTGAGATCAGAGGTTTACTTGCTTCTCTCCAGGCTCCTTTTCAGTTTTCCCAGACTTGGTTCGGAGGCTTTCACCAATGTTTTAAAACAAAAAACACTGTTAACAATTTAAAAAAATATTTTTTACAGCCCTTAATATCAGCAACAGAACAAAGGTATGCACAACAAATTATAGATATAGCCAGATATAGCATAGCTTCTTCTGAATGACAAAATTAGCAAATTAGCTATAAATTGTTATCAGCACGATGCAAAACATACATGAAGCCTACCTTGTTTAACAAAAACCGCTTAATGATCATATTAGTTATGTTTGTGGGTCCAAAACAATGCAATCCAATGTGCATCCCAAATAAAAGCCTGACTGCTGCCTAGCGCCTTCTAATCTTTCCACACTCGTCAGTTAACTATAGTAGAGGAGTCAGTAGGTTTTTATATTACTTAATAAGTTTATTTATGTTTCAGGAAATGGGATCATCTCTAGGGATGAACTAGGCTCTTTCTATTCATCATTATTAGGTTTCACCACACAGAGAGTGGGTGAAATACTGGATGGAGCGTTCAATGCTCTGACCTCTGTAAGTTAATTCCTTTTAACATGTTCGTAGAAACACACAACTATTAATTTTGATGCATAATTTATATTTTTCTTTCTACTTTGCTTATGAGTCTAGTTTGATGTTTTATATTCAATATTCTTTTGCCTCCTAAACTCTTGCTATGAATAAAAAATAAAACTCTGTCGATGATAGGATGAGATTATTTTTGGGTTCAGCTTGATTTGTTCCTAAGACAAATTTAAAACAGTGAATGTAAATTGGTTGATAAAATGTATAATATCCACTATACAAAATGGACTTCTCCACATCGTAATCTGCCATATCAGATATTCTACACCATACAGTGGTTTTAGAGGTGAAAATTGAATAATATCCTGGACCACAGCAGTTTAAATCATATTAGACTTTTATCATTTTCAGAATGGTGACCACCCAATATCCTACTTTGTATATCGTTTGGCCTTCACCAACTTTCTTCTCGGCAGACACCCTAACGGCCCCGGCCAATACCTGTTTGGCTGTGTCACCAAGGGTCCCGACTGCTTCCCCATCGACTACAGCGCTCTCAACTGCCAACCCGAGGACCGGGAACACTACACACCCGACAAGAAGAGTAATCGTGTCTCCATTGTTGTTTAAAACTTCCACCATAAAATATTAATACAAAACATGACAATCACAAAAATCTTGCTCTGTTAAGAGTAAATTATTTTTTGACCAAACTGTTTTTCAAATAATTTTGTTCATCATATTAGATGCTGATCGGGCAGTAGCTGAAGACATAATTTGGTTGGGAAATTCAAAAGCCAGGTCCAACCATTCAACAGTGATTTTATGTTAGCATACATTCATATCCCAATGACAAGGGATAACTATGTTTTCCTGTTTGTAGAATCAGTGGTAACTTGAAGAAATTTTCAATGTACAGAACCTTTTCTTTGTAAAATTGTAATTTGCGAAATAACATTATAAAGGAGAAGTACCCAATTTATGGAGGCTATAAAACAAATTTAATAACATAAGACATACATATATAACAATAAGATATAAAATAAAATAACAAACCTTAACACTAAGTAAAAAATATACAATAGTCTGAAATGAAATAAATATATACAAAATCTATAAAATGGATGATATAACATGACATAACAATTTATTTTTATTGTGGTCAATTGTGAGTGTATGAGTGTATGTTCAATTTATGAGGAAGGAATCAAACTTTTCAGGCAGATAAAACATTAAATTCAGAGCGGTTAAAGGAAAATATATTTCCTGTAACAGCGAAGAGGATTTTTTTTTATCTGACAAGAACTTACAGAAAGGGATGATGCCAACATCCAGTAATATGGGCATTTCTACAAAAGAAATGAGGACATATAAATGACCAAAAACCTGTGATGCAATAAAGATATTTTAGGAAAGGTACAGAAAACAGCAAATCCTGTAATCTGATAAAAATCTATCAAAAATTATGTTTTTAAATCTAAAACCAATGGTTGTAAGTTTACAATCGTAAAAATATCGGTATGAATTTAAATTAAATAGAAACATACGGTGACAGATAAATATAAAACAAATACTCAGTTGCTCTACAACAGATGAGCCATGTACTCACAAATCTGAGCTAACTTTATTTGTACTCGTAGATCAACACAGGCAAAGTGTTCCTCCATTAGTGAAGAGACCAAAAGTTCTTTCTGAGCCTGAAACAAAAATTGTCACAGTTGATTTCTAATGTTTATGACCAAGCAAAAATATTAATTTGTCAAAACCAAAAACATAAGTCAAAATTATTCCTTGATTTATTTGCTTTTAGTCAAAATATTTATTAATTAATTATTCTTTTTATTACCTGTAATGCTGAAGTTTCCCGGACAGCGATCGCCATTCCTTCACTTATATTTTCACTGTCGCTCTCTGGCAAATAGATCCTGCAAAACATTTGTTTATTTACTCTAAATTAACAATAAAAAAAATGCAGAAAAATCCAAAGTAATACAGATAGATTATACTTTGAACCATCATTATAACAATAGTACATAGGTTGTTTTTTTGATAAATTTGAAAACTAGTTAAAAGTTTTTTAGGCAAAAAGAAAGGAAAAACAAAATTATATCTATCGTTGTTTGCAATCTAATAACTTAAACACAAGATATTAGTAGTCTACATATTTTACAAATTTACATAAGCAATATCTTATTACAACAAGAAGTTTTATTAATATAATTCTTATGTTGCACAAACAAAGTCAATTTAATCATTAAAAAACTTAATTATTTAATATGTATTTTCTTAGTTAGCAATCAATAGTTTAAAATATAAATCTTTAAACAGTTTAGAAAATATTAATGATTATTTGTGTTTGATTACAAAGATCTCACAGAATAAAAGGATTGGTGAAATGCATTAAATATCTACCTGGTGACTGGATTCCCTCCCAAAGCTCTTATTTGAGACTTCAACACTGAAATATCTGATTTTTCTCTCTCGATCAGAGCCTGGAGAGACTTGGCTAGGTTTGTCAACTCCTCAGTTTCTAGAGTAACAGCCAGCTCTTCTTTCTTGGCCTCCAAAGATTTTTCAGGTGCTAGAATTTAAACAACACTGTCAAAATTTAAACTTTATTATACAATTTTAAAAAAGTTCATGAAAAATATGGAGTTTTAACTTAATAAAATCCCCTATTCCAAAGTTAGTATGTTTCACGTTTATTCAACATGGTAGTTTTGTTCAACATCAAAACTTCAGTAATGCGGCACCGAATTCTAGGTGTTGTACTCCTGTGCCTTCATTAATTAGAATAAACTGTACCTTAATCATAGTAATATAAAAGAGTAACCAAATTGTTATGAAAAATTTGGCATGACTTTTTACTGAATGATAAAAAAATATTCCTCAGTATGATCACTGCTACTACAAACATTAATATCAGCAAGTAATTAAAATCTTATTGTATTTACTTCTAGTCATTAAATACTTTGTAAATAAAAATATATACCCTGAGGAATGAGTCCATTTTTATTTCACCCAAAATAATTCAAATAATATTGGATTTTCGACCGGCTTTTTTCCTGGACAAGCAAAGATAATTACCAAGAGCATGGATTTTTCACTGCTTACTAAACCACACAAGTTTACTTTTTTATGAGTCAATAACATTCAAGAAGATAAATTCATGCATTAAGTGACCACAACACTTACGTTTGCTGTCTACCGCATCATTCCCACAGTTCTGGTGGTGTTCTGCCACATTCTCGACCACAGCCTGTACCACCATCTGGTTGGGGGACTGTGGTTGTGGTTGTGGTTGTGGTTGCTGCGGCTGAGAGGTTCCCCCTCCCCTCCACTCCTCCGGCTCGTCCACACTGCGCTGTGTCGACTCTGCCGCCCGTTCCAGCCCACGCAACTTCCTCTGTAGAAAGACAAAGTGAAAGTCGGTGATGTCCTGACTAACGTTGTGTAGAAGAATTACAGAATGATTTATTGGGTTTATTCTAACTTTAAAGTGTTCGTTTTGATTCAATCTGAATAGTGAGAGATTTTTTTATCTGGAAAATAACTTGTGCCGTACAGCATACCAACAACCGCAACAATACCACGTACAAATTACCACAACCATGTGGCTTTGTGCGCGTTATGTTGGCATTACCTCTACAATACGTTTAATTTTCAAAACTCCTTGAAACTGCCTTGAAACTTGCACTTTATAACTAATTAACCACCATAATTTTACAGTTTTTTTTTCTGAACAACCTCGATAATATGGTTTTTATCCCCAATGCACACTGATGCTCTGAGCCTCTATGCCACAATGTTTTTAGGAATCAACCTCAATGAGGCAACTCCAAATTTCATATTCACAGTTCTCAAGCTTTTTGGGCAACTGTTCTCATTTAAATAAATTACCAGAACAGATTTTTTGGGGTAAACGTATGTTAAATACAAGTGGAAACCCCACTCCCCCTTCCCACCCTTGTCAGAGATCATTGGAAAATGACAGCCGTGCAAATACTGACAAAACAAATAGGTGAATAGCAATATTGTTGATATTGTTGTTAATACAAGTTACCCAAACTAAACAAGGTCTGAAAAACCACTGAATGTTGATTTCAAATGCACAATGATCCCACGTTAAAATGTAGGCCCCTTAGTTGCTATTGGCTGTTGGGCTATTAATTAAAAGTCCTGTCTAAGGAACATGTTGGCCTTACTCAGTAACAAGGCTACAAGATTGCACGACAATCATCCTATACTCATCCTTCTCTCGTATCCCGGTTAAAATACGCAGCCAGTGCTGCGTCTCGGTCTTAAGGGGTATTAAAAGTATTAAAGGTAATAATGTAGTCAAAGAATATCCAACCAAAAATAATCTGGATGTATTGGTAAAGAATTCATAAGCCTTCATCTACACTTCAAAAAATTGTAAAAAATTAATCAAACATTTCTGGAATTTAAGAAGAATGTTTCCTAATCTCCTTTAGAGTCATCTTATCAGGGTTCTGCTGTAGTAAAGTTATCCAGACGAAGTTACAACAAAAAGATCAACAGTTTTGGATACCAACTCCCCTTCATCACCGGGAACCTTGGGCTGGGTGATGATGCGCTGTACCTCCCACAGCTGCTCCTCCCGGGACTTGCTGCAGAGGCCCGTCAGCATGTCGCTGTGCAGCTGCCCCAGCAGCGACTCCTGCTTGGCTACACCACCACGTACCTTGAGCTGGGTGATGATGTGCTGGACCTCCCACAGCTGCTCCTCTCAGGACTTGCTGCAGAGGCCCGTCAGCATCTCGCTGTGTAACTGTCCCAGCAGCGACTCCTGCTTGGCTACACCTCCACGTACCTTGAGCTGGGTGATGATGCGCTGTACCTCCCACAGCTGCTCCTCCCGGGACTTGCTGCAGAGGCCCGTCAGCATCTCGCTGTGCAGCTGCCCCAGCAGCGACTCCTGCTTGGCTACACCACCACGTACCTTGAGCTGGGTGATGATGTGCTGGACCTCCCACAGCTGCTCCTCTCAGGACTTGCTGCAGAGGCCCGTCAGCATCTCGCTGTGTAACTGTCCCAGCAGCGACTCCTGCTTGGCTACACCTCCACGTACCTTGAGCTGGGTGATGATGTGCTGGACCTCCCACAGCTGCTCCTCCCGGGACTTGCTGCAGAGGCCCGCCAGCATCTCGCTGTGCAGCTGTCCCAACAGCGACTCCTGCTTGGCTACACCACCACGTACCTTGAGCTGGGTGATGATGCGCTGGACCTCCCACAGCTGCTCCTCCCAGGACTTGCTGCAGAGGCCCGTCAGCATCTCGCTGTGTAACTGTCCCAGGAGCGACTCCTGCTTGGCTACACCTCCACGTACCTTGAGCTGGGTGATGATGCGCTGGACCTCCCACAGCTGCTCCTCCCGGGACTTGCTGCAGAGGCCCGCCAGCATCTCGCTGTGCAGCTGTCCCAGCAGCGACTCCTGCTTGCGCAGTTCCTCCGCGATGGCTTCCCTGGTCTCCGGCAGCGACGGGCTGCCGCAGCTCAGGGGCGGGATGTACCTGGGGAAAATGTTATTGATAAAATACTATCTCAATAAATGTCTTGTTTTCATTGCATCAGCATTTTTCATCTAGTTTAATTTGTTCATTTAGCGGACAGAAAAAGCATTATTATTCATTTTTTGTTGTTGACCGACAAAAGATGCAGCTGTTTTTTTTCTCTAAGGATGAATAGTCGTTCATACAAAAAACATTTTAAGATATGTATGTCCATCCCTGTTGACCATCCTTAATTGATAATAAATCTCATGGTAGTGATATTGTGGGACCGAATCTCTGAGCTGTCATATACTCTTAGCGGTATTGTTCACCCTTATACTCCTTGGTTTGCTCGATAACTCTCACACACAGCCTAGAAGCTCATGAGGGGGGGGGGGGGGCATTTGCAAGGTAAAAAGAGGTCATCAATCTCTTTAAAAAACCATTTTTTGTTAGCTATAAGCCTTGCCACATATTTGGTGGATGATGGCCCTAAATCAGCTGACAGGGGGATGAGGAAGTGGGATTAATTAAAAAAAAACATCAGTAATCAGTGTTTTAGAAATAAATATTGCCATTCTAAACCAGGTGTCTGAAATTAATAGTGATTTCATCCACTGGGATTTATGGTGGCCCTTGTAGTAGTATTATAGGCTACTCTTAAAAGACACACAAACAATAGTAGTGAATTCAAAAAGCTTTATTCAGTTAACACTAATAAGGGTTAGCCCGGTACAACTTACTTGTGTAGTTTACAGTCAGGGAAGAGGACGTTGCAGCAGCCAAGCAAAGCGGAGGTAAGTTTTGGACTTGCTTGAATGACTGTGGACATAGCAGTGGCCAAGTTTTGAGCATTCATCTTGTTGCTCTTTTCCTAAAAAAATAAAGATTTGGTTCAAAAAACTAAATACTCACATTATGATGTTTTGTGAAAGGGTCTAAGCTTCAAACAAGAAAATGGACACTATATCTCTTTATGCTGATAAAAATTCATTACAGATTGAGCTTGAGCCTCAACCATTTGAGAATTTTCATGAGGGGATAAGTGAGGAGGAGAAGTCCAAGTGGACTTTCTCCTACTCAAGCCCTGCCCAATTAATTTTATGCTAACAAGCTATAAAAAAAAGTGAATTAGTTTTAAAAAAACAACTTTTTGGTTGTAAAATTATACCTATTTAAAGTTGTGATTGGAGGTTCTATTTTACTAAGTTTTCTGTTTTCCACACAGTAACTAACTTGAAAATATACAAGACACTTAACAGGCACAACACACAAATTGCTGCAGCCAATGTCAGAAACTAATTAAGAAATTGCCTTTCTCACTCTCAACATTCATTTTTCATTTTAAAGTTCAGGATTATCATGCTTTGGTTAAAAACAAAATTATTAATTATTCTTTCTCTAACTCCTGACTAACAAGATAAAATAGAAATAAATACTGAAACATTCTCACTCATAACAAATGTAGCATATTCAATAACCTCCTGCAGGAATTTATTACGATAAATTAAAGGCCCTTCATAATTAATGGCCAAAAATTAAGGCAAAAAACCACACTGGTTCAAAGTTACCAGATTCTTAACTTACATGCTCAACAACATCTTGGAAATGTTTGAAGAGCCAGGCAAGCAACTGTCGGTTGCAGTTCGGTAGCTTGTCCACAAGAACTTTGAGCTCTTGTGCTCGAACTGCTGGTTCTTTGATTGCGGCTGCTTCCTCAAACTTCGCCAACAGTTCTGCTGTAAATAAGGGCTCTGGCAATTCTCTGAAAATCATATTAAATCATTTAAAAGATAAGTGCTTTAAACAAAACTCTACTTTTTGCAGAAACATTTAGAATTGCTTGGTTTTGTTGATCGTAGATTCCATGGAAAAATAGATTTAAGGAAAACAAATAAAAACTTGTTTGCAAGCTTTGATGAAATCAGTAGAGTTTTAACAATAGCAAATTGATTTTTTAATATTTTTTCACTACAAATCATATATTCCCTTCCTTTAGACAAACACCGTAACAATAAAGGGCAGCTCCTTAAAACTTGCAAATATTCAAGGAACATCTAAGATATGAAAAGGTCTTACATGCAATCTGTTAAGGTATTGTAACATCATCTACAGCAGGCCTACCATTGAATTAAAATTTAACAAAATTTAGTTTTAATACATCATTTTAACCCTGGCATCAACATTAGAAATATCTCCCAATCAATCTCCTAGGTATATTTTTCAAAATCAGTATGGATATATCACTCAAAACCTAGGGGTATTCCTTATAGGATTAGTTAGTCATATGGGGAATAGAGATGGCAACAGGAGAATAAAAACTTGATATTCACAGAGAGTTAGGAATGGAATGGCATGGAATGGATTAGAAAACTAGTCCTAAAAGACAAGCTCTTGTCATGGCATCTACCTTATCACTTTTTCCATTGATTGGATCTGATTTAAGTATAGGATCACTTCTTGCATTCAATGAATTAACTAGCTCACCTGAGGTAAGTTTTTAGTAAACTTGTGGCCACAGGAACGTCATACTCTGCCAAGTTTACATGTTCTCTCTGATTGTAAAGTCTGCGTAATGTCTGAACTTTTGACTTTCCACTCACTTTATAAAGTCCCTCAACATTTAAACCTGTAATAATTCATTGATTAGTTCTGGTATGAATTATTGAATTATTTAAAGTAAAATGACAATGTAAATATTACAATGTTTTTAACCCCTTAAATTTTCATTTTTTTAAATAATTTTACGGAACTTAGTACAGGTTATTGATCTCAATAATATATCCCAATATATCAACATCTAACTGTTGGGGGAGAGGCGAATGGAGAGACTCTTAAACATAAAACAAAGGATAGCACTGGGCTGAGAAGGTCGACAAAGCACGGTGCAGTTCTTGCATGTTTCCTTATGAAAACCACGCTCTTTCCTGTTTCTTTAAGAGTTATGAATTCCCATAAGACAACATGTAACACTTTGCTGACCCTCACTGCACCGCACCGCGCTCTGTTATATGTGCTGCTGTGCTCTATTAGGATGTGACGGCTGTTATAAAATAAACCTTATCCTGTTCACCTTCGTTTTGGCGACAAAACGTTGTTCAAAATGACAAATTTTTCAGGGTCTTAGCAATTTTTTCTTAAAGTTTCCAGCTGGCACCAGGATTCTAAATAAATCAAGTAGATCTATTTATGGTATGGTTCGCCATGGACAAAGGAGGTTAACACAGTTAAAACAAATAACTGGTTTGGAGTGTTAAAAGGAAGGTTTAAGCATAAGTTTCTTAATGTTTGATCATTAGATTTTTTCATGATTGAATATGCCCTAACCTTAGGTGGTGTGGCACAGAATATAAAAAAGAGTTCATTTTCCAAATGTTATGCTTTAAGACTTCAGGATCTAGGAAGCTTAAAATAAACTCTAAACAGAATCAATTTGAAGAGGTTTAGCATATTTTTAAAACACCGCAAGAGAAACTCACCCGCTTCCTGGATGTAGTCGATGCAGTCCCGGACCACGAGAGGGATCTCCACTCCGTCGTGGCAGCGGCTGCGCTCCACTGCCACCGACAACGCCACTCCGAACACCGGTTGCTCCTCTGCACACCACAACAACCGCACAGTGAGACAGTACAACAACTGCACAGTGAGATAGTACAACAACCTTACAGTAGACAGTACATCAACCTTACAGTGAGACAGTACAACAACCGTACAGTGAGACAGTACAACAACTGTACAGTGAGACAGTACAACAACTACAGTGAGACAGTACAACAACTGTGCAGTGAGACAGTAAAACAACCGTACAGTGAGACAGTACAACAACCGTAGAGTGAGACAGTACAACAACTGCACAGTGATACAGTATAACAACCATACAGTGAGACAGTACAACTGTACAGTGAGACAGTACAACAACTGTACAGTGAGACAGTACAATAACCTTACAGTGAGACAGTACAACAACCATACAGTGAGACAGTACAACAACTGCACAGTGAGACAGTACAATAAACCGTACAGGGAGACAGTACAACAACTATACAGTGAGACAGTACAACAACTGTACAGTAAGACAGTAAAACAACCTTACAGTGAGACAGTACAAAAAATGTACAGTGAGACAGTAAAACAACCGTACAGTGAGACAGTACAACAACCGTACAGTGAGACAGTACAACAACTGCACAGTGAGACAGTATAACAACTGTACAGTGAGACAGTATAACGACCGTACACTGAGACAGTACAACAACTGTACAGTGAGATAGTACAACAACTGTACAGTGAGACAGTACAATAACCTTACAGTGAGACAGTACAACAACCATACAGTGAGACAGAACAACAACTGCACAGTGAGACAGTACAACAACCGTACAGTGAGACAGTACAACCAATCAGTGTTGATCACGAGTACTTTAGATAATCAATTTAACTGAACTGTGCTGATAAGTAGTACTTTGGATATTCAACATAACACTACAACAACCACACAGTGATGATGAATAGTACTTTAGATTAACAATATAATACCACAACCATACAGTGTTGATGAGTAGTACTTTAGATAATCAACATAAAACCACAACAACTGTATAGTGTTGATGAGTAGTACTTTAGGTAATCTACATAACACCATAACAAGCGCACAGTGTTTTGAGTAATACTTTAGATTTTTAATTTAACAATACAATAACAGTACAGTGTTTATGAGTAGTACTTCGGATCTCATCATGGGTGGTAGATGTTTATTTCAAACAAACTGGGTTACATCGTGGTGTAGGTTCAACACCTTCAAGCCTGCCAAATAGCACACAGCGTTTTTTATTAAATTTGTTCACTGTCTCTAAATGTCTCTGCCCATCCCTGTACCAAGATAACCT
Source organism: Flexamia atlantica (assembly GCA_035578135.1). NCBI lineage: Eukaryota > Metazoa > Arthropoda > Insecta > Hemiptera > Cicadellidae > Flexamia > Flexamia atlantica. The sequence continues at coordinate 11,416,162 of JAQJVK010000001.1, forward strand.
GCTTTCAATTAAATACATAGTACATTCATCAAAGAATTTGTTTTATTATTATTATAACTTTTAATAACTACAAACATAAACCCATATTTGAATTGAACAACAAAAATAAATTTAGATTCAAAACATTTTTTATTTAAAAATTACTGCCTGTGTTAATTACCTTAACACATGAAAGTATAGACATGAAAGTTGAATGTGTTTCCATGTTAAATGAAGGCTTCAATTTGAGACCTTTGCAGAGATCATTTTGATATTATTACTAAATGTAAAATTTTGAATTTGTAATGCAATTGCTTGGATATGTTGGCACGATTTATCCAAACCGTAAGATCTAACATATGTCCTTGAGTTTTGCATACAATATGAGCAACACTTAACGTGAGATGATAAGACTCTTGAGCAATGATATGAGTGCCCCACTTTGTACTGATACCGTTCAACTCTAACGACTCTCAAGCATATCAGGACTTTGGTAAATAGAGAAAAAACACAGTAATTTTTTTCAATAACTTGTAGTTTTCATCTGTAATCACTTTTTGTTTCAAAACCACTTTTGAACCATAACCATAACCTTATTCCATAAGTCAGAGGTCGATATTTTAGTTTTGTTAGTAATTTTTTAATTTCTCAAAATAAAACAGTCAACAATCTTAGGAGCAAAAACAAATGAAAAATAATTTTTGATAAAATAAAAAGCCTCATGAGCTTTCCTGTCATGGCTTTCCATTCATATAAACATTCAAACCATTGTAAAAATTTATTCTAAATCTCGGCATATTAAAAAAATCTTGTGATTCTTTTGATCGCATCTAGTTTTTGGATGAATCAGCTTGCAAGGTCATCTACTCGGAGTCATCCCCCAATTATGAAGATTAAAACAACTTATACATGAGTTTATTTTTTATAACTCGTTATAACTTGGTTTATTATTTAGTTTTCAATTGTATTCCGCTACTTTCTCTTTTCTTTTTAATATGAAAATAGCAAGATGACATAAAATTCATACTCACTTTTTTGTGAGTCTATATACAAAGCATAAATAGGCCATGTCATTTGCATACAATAAATAAAATTATAATAATATTTAAGTGACAATAAATTAAATAAATTTCTTACTTTGTTTTTTACTTTTATTTCTATTTTTCAATTGAAAAAAACAAATTTAACGGGCAAAAAATAAAAGTTAGAGCCAAACTGAGCAGTAGAGACAGTGACTCATCAGTGGTGTATAGGCAAATTTTCAAGTGTGAATGCTTCCTGTGTTTTTGAAATCAGTGTGGGAACGCTGTTCCCACGCATTCCCGCCCCACTACACGACTGCTCAAAGCCCCACTAGAGGGTGCCTCGCTAATCAGGAGTATTGTTTGCCGTAAAAAAAATTAAGATTTTATGGTTAAGAGGTAAGAGCGAAATAAAATTGGATGAGTTTTTAATGCCTTGGCACACTTTAACATTAAGCTTTCGGAACAATACATTGTTAGTACATTTGGTTTACAGGCAAATTGTTTAATCATTTTAGATTATGATGGATATTTAATGTTTTAAAGCTTTGTGCAAATCTTTGATTGTTCCCAGCAAAAGGTATGAAGAGGGATTTTTGGCCTTATGATGATCTTAACGAAGAACCCATATTTCTTCCATATCATAGTAAAACTTCATTAAGCCTATTTTTTTAATAAAATAAATATTTTACTGTAATAAATTAGCAACTGAATATCGTAATGACAATACCCCCGTTGCAGCAGACCTGCATACTCAGCGAATTTCAAATGCAAAACAACATATTTTAATCCAATATAGCGAGATTTGACATGTTTTGGTAAGCTCCATAAGAATAACATGTGGAATGAGTATGCAGGTTTGCTGCTACAGGTATATTAAAACTGGGTGGTTTTGACTCATTATTTAGTAGATCTGAACTAGAAGAAGCCATTTACCAAGTTTTTTCAAGATATGTTGAGAAATAAGCGAGATATAGAATTTTAGTTATTTCCCATAAGGTTAACATTGGGACAACGTACTGTGTTTACCACTTTCAATATCTCGGTAACCAATGGACATAGAGCAGTGATTAAAAATACTAAATTGTTTGTTTTTTCGAGCTGAATTCAATGGTTCCAACAAAAATTCGATAAATTTTATTTTTCTATGTAAAAAACTCAAAAAATCCATTTTTGGGGGGTTTATCCCCCTTTACCCCCCCCTTCAGGTGGTCCGATCAGGCTGGTTCACGAACTCGTCCGAGTGATTACCACTTTACACATCTGTACCAATTTTCATTGAGATCGGATCATTTTTACGGCCGCTATCGTGCTAACAGACACATACATATATATATATATATATCTAAAAATTCGAACGAATGGTGTTTTTTGCTTCTGGTGGCCCCAAAACGAAAAGTTGTCATGGTCTCGGGCTTAGGTCTTACCATGAGACCTACGGTAATAGCTTCTTCCCTATAGGGGAAATTCGCTAAAATTAAACAATTTCTTTTTAAATTAATCACATTACAAAAATAGTTTAGCTTTTAAATCAACAAACCAATATAAAATTCCAAAATTGATTCATGGTACATAATAATATGAATTTTTACGACAGATATATAAATAATTATTACCGCTTCATAAAATTATTGCATGAGCACTGAGTGTCAACCATTATTTTTCTAATTTAGTCATGAGTTTCTTTTAAGAGTAATTTAGGAACAACATATTAAAATTATAGCATTTTACTTTCTTCCCCTACACACAGTAAATGGAGAAAGTGTTGTTTTCGTCAAAATTTTTTAATATGTGTTGTTAATGAAAATATTTGTTTTAGTGCTCCCTGAATCCAAAAAAGTGGTTTTCGGAGTGGTGTCTGTCCGTCCATGTGGGTGTGTGTGTTTGTGTGTGTGTATGTAAACAAAGCTAGAGATGACACCAGAGGTCTGATTTTGATGAAATTTGGCTTGTATGTATGAAATCATAACATTTCCAGGTGTTTTTTTCATAATTTTGAATTTTTGATTTTTAAGGGTGTTTATCCCATAAAAATCAACAAAAAACCAAAGTTCTCAAAAATGGCTTTAACGATTTTGATAAAAATTTAATGGTTTTTAGTGCTTAAGATGCCAAATAAAATAACACCACCGTCTGTAAAAATTCAGGTTTAGAAGTTATAAGGATTTAAGAGTAAAAAATTTAAATTTTTCAAATTACCTTAAAATTATAATTACTAATCAATATATAACTGCAACCATTAAATTAGGCTTAAAAAAATAAATAATCCAGTATTTTGAATTATTAGTCTACGTCAAGTGTTTGCAGAGATAATTGATATTTTTGTTTGGCGGTAAACACAGTACGTTTTCTAATGTTATTGTTATGGCAAATATTCAAAAACCAATATCTCCGGTAATTGCTGACCGATTTCAATAAAATTTGGTAGGGGCCTATATATTTGTGGGATGATTGTACATTTATTTTATTTTATTGTCGATTTCCTCGCTTTAAGGGAGAAAGTATATGTAAGTTTACTGACACCAATATTATTTACTTTGAATTAGGTAAGTACAAAAAATATTTCAAAACTTATTTATTTAAAAGTACTTAACATGTTCCAACAAAAAGTTCAACAAAACACAAAATTTTAATTTCAGTGAGAAACTTTCTGCCATCAAAGAGATATAAAACATATTTAATCATATTAAATCCTTTTAATAATTTAATACTATACTTTGAATGGTTTGAACTAACTATGAAATATAAATACACTTCATTCATTTTACAAATTAATTCAAAATTTTAAATCAGCAAAGAAAATTTGCTTTTATTTATTTTAATCAGCTAATTATACAAAACGTTCTCCAGAACACTTAAAAAAATATCTCCAGACACAATAGAGCACTAACTCACTCTCTTTCCTGCTGCTCCTAAAGCTCCTGTTGCGATGAAAGTACCGCATGATACTGTAAAGCGCGTGACCTTGTGTTACAGATAAGCATCCGAGCGGCACACGGCACAACAACAGATGTAACGGAGCACGACACCTGTGCCAGTGCCGCTACCGCTGTTGCTATGGTGGCAATCAACACTGCCTGTGCCACCTCACCAAATGTGAGTATCTCTCACTCACCTGCTATTTCCAAACTGTCTTCCCCGTGCTTCAACTTCTTTTTTTCTTTTTTCGTTTTGGTTTTCCCGTCTTTCTTCTTGTCTTTGTCTTTTTCGCCATCTTTCTTCTTCTCTCTGTCCTTCTCGATTTCTTTATCTTTACCATCTTTCTCTCTTGATTTCTCCCTTTTCTCTTTTTTGGTTGTTGGAAATTTGAACGGTTTAGATTTTTTCACTTTTGACGGACTTCTAAAAAAACACATGATTCCATCAGTTTTTTTTTTAAATAGTTGAAGGTAAATAGATTAAGCAATACCATATGAAGTGACTGCACAGAACAGCACAAGAATGACTTTTGAATGGTAGTTGATTATTGATTGGATTTATATGGGAAAAAGTAGGTAATCAGGCTGAGATAATTACCACTTAACAACTTGAAAATGTTCAATTAATACTCTCAATTACATTATTTTCATAACAGTGTTGGAAGAGAATTTTTATAAATCACAGGACAAAATATAAAACCATTTTGAATAAAAAAAAATATATTTTTGACTATAGCCTAACAATAAATAGTAAAAATGAATTTATTTGCAATTACTCACATTTATTTTTTATTATTCATAAAAATTACCTTATTTTAGATGATGTTTTTTAATTCTTAAAAACAGCCAGCCTTATAACTTATTAATATTGTATATATTCAATGAATACCTACATTAAAAACAATATCACATTTTTATCGTTTTTAAGTATATTGGTTTACTGTTTACGAAAAATTTATAAAAAAAATTAATGGTTTGGCCATAAGGAAGTTGTAATTGATGTCCTTATCAATCCTTTTGATTAGTGATCTGTAATAAAAAAAAAACTGCTTACAGAATGTTTAGCCAAATGTTTTTGGGGTGTAACTTAATTCAGATCCACACAACAGTTAAAATATACAATGCTCATAAACTCCATTGCCACAGAACAATAAAGCAAACTGAGACTGGAGATGAGTCTTATTGTGTGCTATGGGAGGCACATGTCACATATTAATATATGTTGTGGGTTGCACATAGGGTTGTTACTATAAATGAAGCTGTAACACTGTATTAGTGTGAAGTAAATAAATTAATCATAACCGAATCTAACCAAAACCATAAATAAGTTAATGACATTAAATAAATTTAAATTAATATTTAAAATTTATTCTTATAAGTTTGGAGTAATTGGTGGACATGAATATCAAAACCCAAAGTAAAAACAAAATTCAGGTAAATTTACTCTCCTAAAATTCCAGGTTCAAATAAAATTAAATGTGCGACTAATTACTTGGTATATGAAATGTACAATGTTAGGATTTAACTATCACCATCAAGGCTGGAATGCAATCCAAACCAAACCTAAACAGCATTATTATATTTAATTAATTACCATCATTGCAGTGGAATTTAGAAGACTGGTAAATTTCAATGCCTAAATTGCACTTGACGAAACCATCCAAACGAAAGGATGCCAGGTTTCATGAAGTCTACTACAGTACCTTTTATTTTCAACCACAACTAATTGAAACTAAGGCAAAGGTATGTACAAATACAACAACTAAATCACGTAATCATGGACATCAATCAACATTTTAAAGTCTTACAACAAGTAAAAAATAAACAATAATTTAATTTTTTTTTCAATTTTACAACAAATTTCAAATAAAATACGCTACAGAATTTTTACGCAATCATAATTTAATAATAACATAGGGATCTTAGGGTACAAGGGGGGTATATTGGGCAAACCAATTTTAAAGAGTTGTTGGGCGCTTGTGAAGGTTACCTTCACAGTTAGGAAAATATGAAATCACTAATTTTAAAAAGGAAGGTTTAAACATTTCTTTGTACTAAAGTAATATGTTAACCCATACATATTTTTACTTAAAAATATGTTTTGTTTGATGATTTTAAAGAATATATAAATTATTGAATTACATGTACTGTATTCTTACCGGTACTATTTAATAAAATCAGAGATTTTGCATATTATACGTAATAGCTATATCAAAAAAACAAAAAAGTTAATTTTACATCAAAGACATTTAGGCCCACAGTACTTTATATTTAAATTTTAAATATTATAATAAAGAATTTTAAAAAATAATTGTAATTTTTAAAATATATTTAAAATTAAAATAATTTATTGCATAATACAAATGTTTACCGAGTAATACAATTTGAAAATGTGCAAATTTTACATAATGGTTAACATAAAGAGATAAAAATAATTTACAGTTTGATTTTAATTTTAATATTTACTAAATAAGATGTAAGTTAAGAGATTAATATTTGTAACACTTGATAGGTTAAACATAATTATGTTCTAGGGCGCAAAAAGTTTATATATAAAATCTGCAACTAAAAAATAAAGTTTAAATAGTTGATAAAATGTATAAATAAAACCATTTTTCTAACAACATACTGAAAAACACAAAGATTTACAGCAGCACAATTGGGTACACTCGGAAGAGAACTCCGTGCCGAGAGCCATGCAATTGGGCGCACCTTGGAAGCTAGTATAGAAGGAATTTAGATTAGATTAACTCTAGTATTAACTTCCCAAAAGTAAACAAATATTGTTTATTTTCTTTGATTGATGACAGCTGTCAACTCGGTCCAGGTTTAAGATTTGTTATCAAACGGATAATAAAAACACTCCAAGAACAAGAGAAACAAAATCGTACAAAAAAACCACTTTGCTACAGCCAATGGCATACACTAATTTAGGGATCATCTATCTCTCTCTAAATATTTACCGTCCAAATTTCGCACACGTTCTTTAAAATGGTCGGGATGAGCGTGCGCGAACTGTAGTTATAAAACAGTACAGGGTGTCCAACTTAACTGTGCCACCATTGGTATATCAGAAACAATTAGATATAGAGAAAACTTTAAATGGGGGACTTCACCTACTTTTTTAAGCCATTTAAAAATATGAATTCTATTTTCTTCTAAATGGCCGCCATTTCCCAATATGGCGAACAACTTTGATTTTTCTTATGGAACACCCTGTATTTTATGGCATATTTGGATTCTACGCTTAATTTTAAGAACGTTATACTCTTTGACATTTTTTGCTAAACCAAATAGTTTAGTAGATATAAGCCGTTAAAGTTTGATTTTTCCCCATAAAAATGCATTGCGTAATTGTCCTCGGTATATCGATAATGGTTGGGTTAAATAAAAAATAGGTACCAAAGAACAAAAGTGCCTAAGAATGTGATTTTAGTTTGGATTCAATCATATAAGCTGTTTTAGTCAAGATTCATTCATGGAAATAAATCATTTTGAATAGTTTTGTACTCCACAAGGATTGCATGGGATGGCACAGTTAAAATGGACACAATGCATTTCAAATGGGGAAAAATCTAACTTTAACTGCTTTTGTCTCCTTAACCATTGGGTTTAAAAAAAAAAGTCAAATAGGCCCTAGTAAAAAGTTATCAAAATTAAGCGTAGAATCCAAATATGCCATAAAATATGGGGTGTTCCGTAAAAAAATCAAAGTTGTCCGCCATATTGGAAAATGGCGGCCATTTAGAAAAAAATGGAATTAACATTTTTTTAAGTAGGTGAGGTCCCCAATTTAAAGTTTTCTCTAAATACAATATTTTCTGAGATACCAATGGTGGTACAGTTAAGTTGGACACCCTGTATATCGTAACAATAATTTTAAAGTACCTATTGTTTAAACCTTGGGAACTCCAGATTACAAATTATTAACATCATTTTATCAATGAGAAAGAAAAATTGAAGTGTATTCTAATGTTTTAGTGGGCTGTAAAAATCATGTTTTACAAAGTAATTTTACTAAAGCTGAAAGAAAACTGATTATACTTCACATCGGTGTCTTCTTCAGGAGAACTCTCCCCTTCTAGTGTTGCATAACGCAGGTCTTTTTTTGTATCTTTTTTATCCTTCCGCTTTCCAATCAGGAGGTCCTTCTTTGACACACGTTCATGAGCCTCATCACTGACTAGAACACAACAACAAATAGGACTTGACATAGGCAAATTTACAAATCGAACAGGCTAATTAATATGCTAACAAAACAAACCTTTGAGTTACGAAATATACTTTTTCGTGAGGACAAAAGTTTTCAGGAATGTAGATTAACTTTAATTTAATATAGGCATATCTGTTAATGTTATAGTTATAATTGGGGCCACGGGGGGACTGAAAGGGAAAATTTTACCCCCCTGCAAAACTCCTGTGAATATTCCGGAAGGCTTCAACATGAATAAACTATCTGTTAATCTCTGCACACAACTTAGAAGTATAGTTTTTAAAGAATTTCATCTGCTTTTAATTCATCATTTTCACAATTCGGTATAAAATAAGTTTAATAAGTAACTTATGTGAAGTTTTATAGGTATACTAGCAGATACAACCGCGGCTTCGCCCGCTGAAAGGATAAATTATTACTTAGGCCTAAATGAAATTATGCAATGTGCAATTTATAGGAATAATTTGTAAATGGACTGATTTGGGTTAAAAGCCATGGGCATCCAGTTACATTCTTAAGGTGCAGCAGCTGGTGACCCCAACCTAGATTGAAGTGAAAGGTTGTAAGTTTTCCTAAAAAATATTATATTTAAGATTAGCAAATTTTAAGAGTTAGCTTCCTTCCATTTTCCAGCACAGAGAATGAGAGATAACCCCGTATTTAAAACAAAAAATACGCTAAGGGCTGATTTTAAATTTGACATTAATCTGAATTAGCCTAAGCAAGTTTCTTTTAATAGAAATAAATCTGTAAAAAGTTCTATAGAAGTGAATGTAGCCTAAAGGCCAAAAACCTACTTCCCCAAATGGTTCTCATTCACATTTTAGATTACTGTAGGTCATTCATGTAGTTGATGAAACAAAAATTTATCATATACAAATAATTTAATTTTAAAATTAAAATTCCCATCCCCTAAGCAAGCCTTCCTAAAATTTTAATTTTGAAACCCCTGTTTCTAATATTAGATACATAAACTTGAAAGTGTACATTGTTAATTGTTTCCTTACAGATCAGATGATATTGAAATACTATTTCATCATTTGATATAGAAACAAACGATAAAAGTTCAAATACGGAACTTGTACTGTTAAATGTACAAAGCATAAGAGTTGCGTAAAACATAAATTTAATTTCTAGCAATACAAGAATTACTTATACGGGAAAGGATATTCACACACCATTCCTTACAACGCCCTTCCCCCTTCTCCACTGCATAAATCCTGAATCCACCTTTGATAAACAATGTATCTAATAAAATATTCATATTATTAAAACTTATACATTTTGTTAATTGGCTGCTAAGCCCTACAAACATAACTTAGGGGTGATAAGAAATTATGCATATTAACTACTTACAATCACTCTCATTACTCTTCTTTCCAGATTCCGAAGCATAAAGTCCAGGGAAATCTTTGGCAACATCAGGGCTTTCAAATTCCATTCCTAACCTATTTATATTTAAGCCTACCTATTTTACTTTATATCTCAATAAAAAGAAATGATACTTCACTGAGACTTTGAGATTTTATCTAAATAACATTACTAAGCAGCTAATATGATGTATCTAATATCTAATTATATTAAGACAAAATTAAACTATAATAAATTAAGATATCAGATTGTGATTCGTTTAATCTTTTTTGACAATTACAATTGTTGAGACTTTAAGGTTATAGTAAAAAAAATCATGACATCAAATCTGAACTCATACAAAGGGCAGGCTTAAAATGAACGATTCATGCAATCGTGTAGTACTTTACATATTACACATCAAGGAGTCCTCGGCTGTTAAAAGCTTTTTTATATATATTCTTGTTTTCTTATGGTCAGTCCCTTGACAGTGCACTGTTTTATATAGTAATATTGCTGTTTTTCCCATTGTTAAAACTGCTAACATAAAATAATTTTTTCTCCAGTGTTATGACGTTCATTTTCTTCAGCTATTCAGTTTCAAGGTAGTAATCGGACTGGGCACTCGTAGTGAACTAGTAAAAAAGACGTATTACATAATTACATTACCGGAGCATTTCGAATCTTTTGTTCAAAACTCTAAAATTTCGTAGATAAACACGGTTACAAGTGCACTTGAGCCCAAACCCGACTTTGCTGAAACTTGCTTTATTCCTTGTTAACTTTCGAGACAAAAAGGGACAAGGGGGAGAGGGGGGTGGAGGGGGTGGGAGGGGGGGGGCTCTAAGCTTCTGATTCAATACAAACATTATTTTTAAAATGTCGGCTCAAGAATTCATTAATCTTGTAAAAATGTATTTCTCAGCTGATCGATTTAAAGCTGTTTCGACGTGGCAGCAAACACCTATTTGGGGTTATCTATAAGTATCTCAAAATTTACCCTCTCAGTCCCCCCTTGGCCCCAACTATAACTGACCAACTTTTACGCTAACCCCCTCAAAAATTACATTGCACTGTGCACTCAAAAACAATCGATCTCCTTTTAAACATAAAATGCAGGGTGTTTTTTCTAAACGCAACCCAAAACTTTATTTATCAGTGAAGGATTATTCCCCCCCCCCCTTCCACCAAGATCCTCGTATTTTACCAAGGCCACACTAGTGTAGCGTGGCCTTGATTTGACCCCACTATATTATTTTCTTTGGGGATACATAAAAAGTAGGGCCTATGAAAACAATTCACAGGATATTCATTATTCTAAAACAAACATAACAAACTTAATGCAAGAAATTCAAAGACGTAACGTAAAGACGTAACAGGAATTTGATGGAGAGAGGATGCCCCACTGTCCGTGGACAGCTACTTCAAAATTGAAGACTGAGTAGTGTAGAATATTGGGACTTTTGAAGACCTCTCTACAGTGAGAGCCAGCCTCTAGATTCGAGGTGAGCCTCGCCTGCTAAATTATTCAGTTTCAACCGAAATAAGGTTAATTCTCTGTAATAAATAATCCTATTTCGATTGAAACTTTTCATATCTTTGGACAACAGAAGGAACTAAACTTTTTATGGTGTGGGGGGACAAAAATTACACTTTAATTGAGGGGTCTAGATGCAAAACCGGACATGTCCACTTGGGCAAATTTTCGGTAAACCAAAAAAACCTCTCGTTTTGTGGTTTATATATATTTTAAGACAATTTTTTTGCTCACAAACTTTATTGACCAACAAAATAAATAAGTAAAAGAGATTGGGACTAGAGTTTAGCTGTAATTAATTATTGCAAGTTTAATTTTGGAAATGTCCGCTTTTGCACTTGAAAATTGAAAAGTCCATATTTGCGAAAGAAATTGTCCACTTTTACATCTAATTGAGGGGTCTAAATGCAAATCCGGACATGTCCACTTTGGAAAAGCAGTACTCTCATTGGCTGAGTACTGCTGCGTTCTCTCATCTGATTGGTCCCGGGGAAATATCCACTTCTGCTTCTCAGTTGAAATGGAAATGTCCAGATTTGCAGCAAAACCCAATTTTTCCTATTAAATAATTATTAGAAATATTCGTTTTTGCTTCTTAGTTCGAATACCACTGGATGCAGCTATATTTAAAGTATTATAATCAATTACTAACTCAATTTGGCCAAAAAGTGGACATGTCCGGTTTTGCATCTAGACCCCTCAATTCAACTAAACGCATGAATATATTTCCCAAAGTCAATTAAAGTACATGATATTGGGCGCGTTCAGCCGCAATCAACGGTGGGTAATCTACTAACCTATAATAAGAGAACGGTAACGGTAGTGGTGGACGTAACACCTACCGACCTTTGTTGTGCATCCACCGATGTTGTGTTTACGGTGGATTCGGTAAGTAACCGGGCATTGTTGATTGTCAAAATGCGGTGGATTTGCCTGTTAGTGACTATGGTAACCGCTCAACCATCGGTGATTGCGGCTGAACGCACCCATAGAGTACCAAAACTTTAATTTAAATCTTTATTCTTCTTCTCGGGTAAAAATAATTCTGTCAAGTTGATAAAAAAAGCTATCAGCTGAATTTGACATTAGCACTCGACAGGCAGATGGCAGATAACAGATGAGAACTCAACTTAACTGAGATCAGGTTAAAAAACGACGACAGGATTGTTTAATAGGATTTTCGCCAAAAGTGTTGACAGAGTGTGCGAAGCGGGAAGCGGGATACGAGTGGAACGTCTTAACTGAAAATCACGTTTTGTTTTGTCGAGTTTATCATTTGATACTTTGCCAGAACAAATTGTGTTAGTGTTATAAAATTATCTACATAAATTCCAGAAGCCTTTCAAAGACTGTTTGGGTTTCTGTCTCACACTAAATGCGATAACTTATTCCTGTGTAATACTTAGTACTTTTCCCACCATATGGAAGTGGCAAAATCATTTTTTAGCTCCAGAGATCATGAAGGATACTCTGGCAAAGAAAATTACAATGTAAGTAAATTTTCCCTATCATTATTTAGGTAATCTTGAAGAATTTTGAAGTCTACACTTTTCCCAGTCAGTGTTTTTTTTACAAGTAGGCCTAAGTAATATTTAACTATGATCAGTACAGTGGTACATTATTATTTTTCATTAGGAGCTTGCCAGATTGAACCTATACAAGTTCAAGCCAAAACCATTGTCAAGTATATCTATATCATTCGATTCTCTCATGAACAATAAACCATACCAAACGTAAATATAAGTTAATACAACTAAAATTAAATTAAACATAATATAAAACTAAATTAAAACGTTTACTATAATTAACTAACTAAACACAGCTTACCTTATTTCTCATCAACCACCATCTTGTACTAAAATACTATCGATAAATATTCGTAGAGTAACAAAACAATCGATGTGAAATACAATTGAATCGGATGTCAAGTTCTGTACAACAAACAGTACATCGAACTTCGGCTATCAGTAGATCGTTCGATATTGTTTTCTTAGAAAATAAGATGTTGAATCGTCTGCTATAGGAACGATCGGCAGAAGATCAGATATGAAACTCGTACCATTGTAGGCTATGGATTCCATTGTTGACCATGCATATCAGTTGACCGTTGTCATTGACAAACTAAACTGTTAACTCTTTTGGTCTTATCATTTTCCTCTAAAGTGTAAAGATCTGGAAAACGGGGAGTTTACATAAGTAGTTCAAGTATATCAAGAGCCTCACTGAGTTAGCCTATATTGCACTTCCTTCATTGGCGTTCCTACTAACTTTCTGGTTCCTTATTACTTTGCATCTAGGTCTTCGAACTAGAGGTCACAGTTTTGTATCCCGGGATGGCCAATAGGGTTTGGACTGCTTACCCAAGCGTTTTGGACAAAACATAGGCTTCTCAAAACAACTTCAAATGCCTCTTATGTCGATAAACGCCTTAATTCAATTAAAATTAGTAAATTAACAAAACTTCAAACTTAGATGAAAAGTAGGCCTATGAAATAATAAATCTTATAACACACCAGTTCAAATAATTTATTAAATAAATATTATAGCCTACTTATTAACGTTTTCAACTTACAAGAAGAAAATTACAATAAAGCTCCTATTACGCTACTTTAAGTCAGTTTCACTCTTTATAGGCTGCAGTATTTATTCATAGTTATATCTTTGATTTTTAGCTTTAAGACCTCTGAAACTGATACAGGCAAAATGCTTCCAGGAAAAAGTTGAAACCGCAGTATCGGATGATGAGGAAAGCAGAGTGGGGGTGGAGGGAGAGGGTCTTGGCTTGGCAGTGGAGGGGATGTCTCCCACTCCTGGAGGACCATTCTCTGCCCTTACCCCCTCTATGTGGCCACAGGACATCTTAAGCAAACTTGGCCAGCTGCCAGATGACCCAAATTCTCAGCCGGAATACAGGTATACCTAATCAAGTGGAGTTTAAATACTTAAAAATAAATCATATTAGAACTGCATTTATATTTCCTTTTTTAGCGAATTTCCCCTATAGGGAAGAAGCTATTACCTACCGTAGGTCTCATGGTAAGACCTAAGCATGAGACCATGATAACTTTTCGTTTTGGGGCCCCCAGAAGCAAAAAACACCACTCGTTCGAATTTATATATATATGTGTCTGTAAGCACGATAGCGCTCGCAAAAATGGTCCGTTTGGAATGAAATTTGGCACAGATGTGTAAAGTAGTAATTATTCGGATGAGTTCGTAAACCAGCCCGATCGGACCACTGGAAGGGGGGGTAAAGGGGGGTAAACCCCCCCAAAAATGTGTTTTTTGGGTTTTTCACATAGAAAAATAAATACCCCCGTTGCAGCAGACCTGCATACTCAGCGAATTTCAAATGCAAAAGAACATATTTCAATCCAACATAGCGAGATTTGACATGTTTTTGTAATCTCCATAAGGATAACATGGGGAATGAGTATGCAGGTTTGCTGCCACGAAAATGGAAATATCGGGGATTTTAGACTACTAAACGTTACATTTCATGTAGATGAAGCCACAAACCAAGTTTTATTAAGATATGTTGAGAAATAAGCGAGGTATAGAATTTTACTTATTCCCCATAAGGTTAACATTGGGACCACGTACTGTGTTTACTACTTTCAATATCTCGGTAACCAATAGACATAGAGCAATGATTCAAAATACTAAATTGTTTGTTTTTTCGAGCTGAATTCAATGGTGCAAACCAAAATCCAATTAATTTTATTTTTCTATGTGAAAAACCAAAAAAACCCATTTTTGGGGGGTTTATCCCCCTTTACCCCCCCTTCCAGTGGTCCGATCGGGCTGGTTTTCGAACTCATCCGAATAATTACTACTTCACACACCTGTGCCAAATTTCATTCCGATCGGACCATTTTTGCGAGCGCTATCGTGCTTACAGACATATCTATATATATATATATATATATATATATATAGATCTATATATATATATATACCCGTTGCAGCAGACCTGCATACTAAGCGAATTTCAAGTGCAAAAGAACATAATTCAATCCAACATAGCGAAATTTGTCATGTTTTGTAATCTCCATAAGAATAACATGGGGAATGAGTATGCAGGTTAGCTGCAACAGGTATGTTAAAACTGGTTGGTTTTAATTCATTATTTAGTAGATCTTGACTAGAAGAAGCCGTGTACCAACTTTTATCAAGAAATGTTAAAAAATAAGGAAGATATAGAATTTTTTTTATTTCCCATAAGGATAACATGGGGAATGATTATGCAGGTTTGCTGCCTCAAAAATGGAAATTTCGGGGGTTTTAGACTAAAATACATTAGATCTCATCTAGATGAAGCCACAAACCAAGTTTTATTAAGATATGTTGAGAAATAAGCGAGATATAGAATTTTACTTATTCCCCATAAGGTTAACATTGGGACAACGTACTGTGTTTACCATTTTCAATATCTCGGTAACCAATGGAGATAGAGCAATGATTCAAGATACTAAATTGTTTGTTTTTTTTAGCTGAATTCAATGGTGCCAACAAAAAATGGATTAATTTTATTTTTCTATGTAAAGAACTCAAAAAACCATTTTTGGGGGGGGTTTATCCCCCTTTACCCCCCCTTTCGATGGTCCGATCGGGCTGGTTCACGAACTCGTCTGAATAATTACTACTTTACACGCCTGTGCCAAATTTCATTCCGATCGGACCATTTTTGCGAGCGCTATCGTGCTTACAGACACATATATATATAGATACTAGAAGAACCCGTGGCTTCGCTCACGATTAAAATTATACATACACTATCACCCATGAATTATATAGTCTTGCTTTCCCATTTATTTTTCTTATTGTAAAATCTAAAGTATGTAATGTATCTACTTCTTTGAACATATCAAATGTACTTCCATAAAGCAAAAGTTTTTAGAAATTCGCTCTTAGTACGAAGGTCTGCTACGACGGGGGTATTATATTCCTGCATAAACTGCCTGTACATAAAAACATGTGACCATATCCAACGCCCCACCGACAAAGCCCCAAATGGTGTTGCTGCCCTGGGTAGGCTCATGCCCAATATCGGTGGTCCTTCCTCTTGCAAGTGCGTTTTGCTTGTGTCGGCTGTCCAGTCGATCGTGCTATCAGGTGAAGAGGATTGCGCTCACACACTCAAGAGGCCAATTTACAGAGACGAACGCCGAGAAGCATTTAATGGTCGTTTCCACGGTACCTGAGCTTGCCCTGATGATGATCATGGGGCACAATATAAGGAACGGCACCCTTGGCTTTTTCGACGGCACTTTGAATCTGCTCGCATATGTTACCCTTAATTAAAACTTTATTATGCACCCCCGTCGCAGCAGACCTGCTTATTAGAAATCCTATTTATTTCCTTCATGAAGGCATACGTGTTAGAGGAATCAAAGAAGTTAGCTTGAAATTTTATTCACTGTAAAAGATCATTTTCTTAAGGTTTTAGGGTCTACCTTGAACAAAAAATTACAATGCCACTCCAGCAATTATTAAAAAGTGCTGTCTTACGTTTTTAGACTCTATATTGAGCAAAACGTTTGAATGAGCCGTCCCGGCAATTTTTTTAAAGTGTTGTAGGTAAAATTAATTCTTTACAGTAGCACACTCTTCCTCTTTAAATAGCAGTTAGTTGTCATAAAAAAAGTCCTTCAAGTATAAGTGATCAGTGATCACTGGAGTCCTTCAGTAATCAGTTATTTATTTTATGTTATACTACATATTATCAGCATTTTATATAGTGTATTGCACTTTGAAAAAATGCAAAAGTCTAATTCATTGACCACCTGGCACCAAGTAACAAATCTTCATTTTAACAAAAATACAGTTAAATAGCAGAAAGAAATACCATTAATTTACATCACCTGTTTTAAATTTTACTTTCATATGTTTTGTTAGTAAACAAATGTAACTCAAATTATTTCAAAATCCCTGACATGGGTACCTTTAAGACGGTCCCAGGGCTAAGCCCTGAAAGTTATCACGAAATTGAAGGTGTATAAACCTACTCCATGAAATTCTACATGTATGTACCAAGTTTCGTGGCCATCGGTCCAGCGGTTTTTGTGTTTATCCCTGCCAAATAAATAAATATATATATATATATATATATATACCAACATCCACTTTTATACTTATAGATATATATTAAAAGTATAAAGATAAACTGAGTACCCTTTTTTAAAACATTTTTTATTGAGCAACATAAAAAAAATATTAAAAAAAAAATATATATATTTTAAAAAAGGGTACTCAGTTTATCTTTATATTTTTAATAATAAAAGTAGCCCTTCATTGTGAAAATTGTAATAGATATATATATATATATATATATATATATATATATATATAGATATATATATATATATATATATATCTAGAAATTTGAACGAATGGTGTTTTTTGCTTCTGGGGGCCCCAAAACGAAAAGTTATCATGGTCTCGGGCTTAGGTCTTACCATGAGACCTACGGTAATAGCTTCATCCCTATAGGGGAAATTCGCTAAAATAATCCAATTTTGTTTGGCACCATTGAATTCAGCTTGAAAAAATAAACAATTTAGTATTTGAATCATTGCTCTATGTCCATTGGTTACCGAGATATTGAAAGTGGTAAACACAGTACGTTGTCCCTATGTTAACCTTATGGGAAATAAGTAAAATTCTATATCTCGCTTATTTCATTACATATCTCAATAAAACTTGGTTTCAGGCTTCATTTAGATGAGATCTAATGCATTTTAGTCTAAAATCCCCGATATTTCCATTTTTATGGCAGCAAACCTGCATACTCATTCCCCATGTTAACCTTATGGATAGTAAAATACCCCCGTTGCAGCAGACCTGCATACTCAACGAATTTCAAATGCAAAACAACATATTTCAATCCTACATAGCGAGATTTGACATGTTTTTGTAAGCTCCATAAGATTAACATGGGGAATGAGTATGCAGGTGTGCTGCTACAGGAATATTAAAACTGGGTGGTTTTAATTCAATATTTAGTAGATCTGAACTAGAAGAAGCTATTTAGCAAGTTTTATTGAGATACGTTGAGAAATAAGCGAGATATAGAATTTTAGTTATTTCCCATAAGGTTAACATTGGGACAATGTACTGTGTTTACCACTTTCAATATCTCGGTAACCAATGGACATAGAGCAGTGTTTCAAAATATTAAATTGTTTGTTTTTTTGAGCTGAATTCAATGGTGCCAATAAAAATTTGAAAAATTTTATTTTTCTATGTAAAAATCTCAAAAAACCCATTTTTGGGGGGGTTTACCCCCCTTTACCCCCCCTTCCGGTGGTCCGATCGGGCTGGTTCACGAACTCGTCCAATTGATTACCACTTTACATGTCCGTACCAAATTTCATGAAGATCGGACCATTTTTGCGGCCGCTATCGTGCTAACAGACACATAGATATATATATATAAATTCGAACGAATAGTGTTTTTTGCTTCTGGGGGCCCCAAAACGAAAAGTTATAGTGGTCCCGAGCTTAGGTCTTACCATGAGACCTACGGTAATAGCTTCTTCCCTATAGGGGAAATTCGCTAAAAAGTTGTGTAGTTTGCTCATTTCTCAAAATATCTTGATAAGAACTGGCATGGGGCTTCATACAGTTAATATCTACTTGATTATGGCTTAAAATACCCAAATCATCAAATTCCTGAGGCAGCAAACCTGTGTAGTTAACTCTTTCCCAATGTTAACCTTATGAGAGGTAAATAATAAATAACTATATTGATATAGTTTAGATATATTGGATTGTAGCCTATGATACCTCATTTTCAAATTTCTGTGGCAGCAAACCTGCATTTTTCCATACTAATCTTATGGAGAATAATTTATTTTTGAATAGCAATTGTGGGCATTTGGCAAGTCATAGGATGAGGGAAAAGGGCACAAATTAAATGTTTTAATGTCAGGGACTCAGGAAAAATACTGTAATTTCTTAAAGATTGCTAGAAAACAAAAAATAACATCAAATAACTGCCATTTAAGTAGCATTGGGATCTAAAACGTCTGCTTTGTTTATATTAAAACATGTGAGCTGATGTTTGATTCAAAGCCATATGGTGAATACAGACATATGGCTTATTTAAAGGCCAGATAACTATAAAATAAATGTACTAGGCTATAGCGAATACAGATTTTTAACTGATGGTGTTTATGATTTTTTTTACTCAAACTTAAACAGCTGGTCATTTCCCCATATGATTAAATTGGAAAAGCCAGCTGTTTTGAAGTTTTGAACATTGCATTTTCGTGCCAAGTGTAGGCTATTATTTTTTTATAGCCTTTTGCTCCTACAAGCCACCAGGAGAGTATTTTTGCACGCTTTCTTTTGAATGTATATTGATTTTACTTGATGCGAGACTTCATTTAAATTTTTTATTTATGCACTTGAAATTCGCTGAGTATGCAGGACTGCTGCAATGGGGGTATTTGTCCATTTAACTTAAGTTGTGCAAAATTTATTGATTGTTTAATATAGGCCTACCTAACTTCATAAAAACAAACTGAAAGATTTCTAATTCACTTCCAGATTTGACGAGTTTGGGTTCCGTGTTGAAGAAGAGGATGGTCCAGAGCAAAATTCCAATAAGCTTCTGGGAGTTCCATTTGTGGAAGATACACAGCACAGGTAATGTTGTTTTAATTGACAGTAAATATTTAGGCTTGTGTTTAAAATACTTTTTTCTTCCAGCTAAGAGTCATTTCAGTTTGTTGATATTTTGTAAACTACTCATTCTCCAAACTTGTTTTACAGTCCTACCGCTTACACGAAGTTAATTAAAAAAAGTTTTCCATGAAATTCAATAAAAGATCATTTAGTCAGTTTTCAGATTCCTAACTACAAAAGTTTTCACCAATTATTTCTCATGAATTTAGCACAAAAGACTTTGCAGGCTGAAGTTCTCCTAAATGTTTATTTTTTCCTATTATTGTTAAATAAAGAAGTTTAAGGATTATTCACTAGGTCCTTTTCAAAGTTTTTATATTATCCTGTTGTTTTTATAAGCTCATTAGTAGAGTATGTTTAAATTCAAAGTAATGTATGGGAAAATTGGCATGCAGCCTGTTGAAGTCTTATTCTTGTCCACACCTTTATATCATTACACAAGCTGCTCGTTTCAGATTGAAGTGGTTGGCACATCTTGAGTTCAGTCACAATAAAGAGTCGAGTGACCTGTCGTGGGACAACGTGGAACATCGACTGCCTCGAACGGACAAGCTGCGGGCGATGCTGAGGGAGGGCATCCCCCACTCCCTGCGGCCCCAGCTGTGGATGAGGCTCTCAGGTAAAGGCTTGGCTCGTATGTGTGTAAATGTTCCCTTGTATAAACATTTTGAGTGATGTTTTTTAACTTTGTATCTGACATGGGACAGATATTGATGTGAAGTGCCTTAAGCAACTTAGTTGATATTGTTCAGCTTTATATTTCTTTAATGATGTAATAATAGGTTCAGTTCCGAACCTAGGTGAGGTTATAAAAATGCTAGTCTGAGCGATAAGTTTGTTTAGGGGTGTTATGTAAATTTTATTGATTTATAATTGGAAGGCTTGAAATAAATATGATTACAGCATTCAATCATAGTAATCATTAATACTAAAGTTCGGATGTTTTGCCGTTTGGTACCGAAGATGTTTATTTTTTTGTTGAAATATCAATAACTTAATCTTGACGGTTGTAAAATGGCCATCTTTTATGCCATCTTTTATAAAATCTGATATAACACTTGAGTCTAACTTCTTCCAAATGGAATCTTCTACATCTGAGATTTGGGACAATGTTTTCTAAGTTATCACGTACTTTATTTTAAAGAGTACTAGAAAAGAAGCTGTCAATATAATCTGACAGAACTTCCTCGAATCGGAATTTTCGACTAAAGATTTTGCTACTAAGAGATCACTCAGTCTGTCTTCCTTGAAATGGAAGTTTTACATCCAAGATTTCAAGCAATGTATTCTAACCTATCACCGGTGTCAATTTCAGGAGCATTGGAGAAGAAGCTGTCGTCGGAGATGTCGTACAAGGACATGGTGAAAGCGAGCAACAACGACGCGCTGTCGACGTCGAAGCAGATCGAGAAGGATCTGCTGCGGACGATGCCCAGCAACGCCTGCTTCAGCCACCTGCACAGCACGGGCATCCCGCGGCTGCGACGCGTGCTGCGGGCCCTCGCCTGGTTCTACCCTGACATTGGGTGAGCGTGTGTGACCTTTACATACATACATACAGATGTCTTCTTCATGTCCTTCGTTGAGGTGCTGGAGGTGTCAATAGTGTCCCGCCGACTGCGACGGGTCTACATTAAAGTAGGTGCAGGGCTAGACTGATGAAGGCCAAAGTTTGTGCAGAGATCAGGTTAGGTTGATCTAAGTTATGGTAAGTTAGGCTACATTTGAATTCTGGTAATTGCGGAAGTCTTCTAGGTTACAGAAGCACACATTATTAAAAGTTTTTTCACTGCTTTTTAAATTTTGAAAATTGTGTAATGCTTCTAATATGCTGCGGTAAGTTTTGAAACAGCTTTATTCCACTGTAATTTGGTTTGCTTTCAAAAAGTGTTAGTCTATGTTGCTGAGAAAAACGGTTGTGTCTTGTGTTGTAATTATGACAAGAGGTGTCTATGTGTACATTATGTTTTTTTTTTATGTAAATGACTGCCTCAAAAATGTACAGGCAGGGGACAGTGAGACTTCTAAGTTGAGTGAAATCCTCTCTACAGCTGGCATTAGGAGGCAGTTTGGGCATGGCACGGATGGCTTTCTTTTGCCAATAAAGATTTTTTTGAAGGTGGCACTTACCTGCCCCCACAGCAAAATTTAGTAGGCTATGTGAGATTGAAAGTGGCTATGGTAAACTTGTCTTGAGGAGTGGGATGTTTCATAAACTATTGAACCTTTTTAACATAAAAATACCCTGAGCCATCTTTTTTTCAAGAGCTTCAATATGACTACCCCAATTTAGCCAATTATCCAATTTCACTCCCAAGAAGCTGACAGAGTCAACCACTACAAGCTGATCCTCTTCTATAATAACTTGGAGGCCATGCCCAGTTAGATTTTGCTGTTATTGGTTTATTTGGATGCAAATAAAATTTGTTTTGGTCGTGTTGATTGCGAGATTGTTTTCAGTGAAAAATTGAATGAGCTCGTTACCCTCAATGTAAGTGTCAATCTCAAGCTCCTCGACTTTTTGTTTTTGGTGAACAAAACTGTCTCATCTGTGAAGATGAACAAGTTTTCAGTGGGAATTGCTTTTTCAATGGTTTAGGATGAGGAAAAACCATTGCTTTTTCAATGGTTTAGGTATAGATGAGGAATAGGATCGGTCTATTGTCACGCCATTGAATATTTACTAAAGATCACCTATTCAAGGTAGCTTTTATGTAAATAATAGCTTTGCATTATACAGGCCTGTGGGGCGGAGCTGTATGGAGAATTGGAGATACCAGCGTGAAAACTGCCTAGTTGTTTAGTTATGTCCTATTTAAGACCTGAAAAATCAGTTTACAAATTTAGCTTTCTCCCCGAATGAAAGTAGGAGTGTTAGTGATGAGTGAACCAGTCTGGGAGTCAGCGAGGGCTTTACCTTTTACAGGTATAAGATAGTCCCATAGTGGTTATTAATAGTTTGATTTATTCCATTTGGTTAGTCATGTAACAGGAAGCACAATTAAGACCATCAGGATAAAAATATGGAAAAAGTTAAGCCCGTTATAAATAGAAGTAGGCCTATGATGAGTCAGTAAGATTTTTCTTATAAAAAAATAATTTTAGGGAGCCAATGAGGCTGACTATCATGGAAGAAAAGTTGTTTGGTGACAAAAGTTAAGAGTCATGTTTTAACATGCAAAATGTGTTTTTTTTAATTCATTATAAATATCTCAAGTTAAGTTTCAAAATGTTGGGATCCAGATCTAAAATAAAAAATACCCCCGTTGCAGCAGACCTGCACACTCAGCGAATTTCAAGTGCAAAACAACATATTCCGATCCAACATAGTGAGATTTGACATGTTTTGTAAGCTCCATAAGAATAACATGGGGGAATGAGTATGGAGGTTTGCTGCTACAGGTATATTAAAACTGGGTGGTTTTAATTCAATATTTAGTAGATCTGAACTAGAAGAAGCCATTTACCAAGTTTTATCAAGATATGTTGAGAAATAAGCGAGATAATAGAATTTTACTTATTTCCCATAAGGTTAACATTGGGACAACGTACTGTGTTTACCACTTTCAATATCTCGGCAACCAATGGACATAGAGCCATGGTTCAAAATACTAAATTGTTTGTTTTTTGGGCTGAATTCAATGGTGCCAATAAAAATTTGAAAAATTTTATTTTTCTATGTAAAAAATCTCAAAAAACCCATTTTTGGGGGGGTTTACCCCCCTTTACCCCCCCTTCCAGAGGTCAGATCGGGCTGGTTTACGAACTCATCAGAATAATTACTACTTTACACGTCTATGCCAAATTTCATTCCGATAGGATCATTTTTGCGCAAGTTATCGTGCTTAAAGACACATATATATATATATATATTTATATTTATGAAAGTGAACGAATGGTGTTTTTGGCATCTGAGGACCTCAAAAAGAAAAGTTATGATGGTTTTAGGCTTAGGTCTTACCATGAGACCTACGGTAACAGCTTCTTCCCTATAGGGGAAATTCGCTAATAAATAGGCCTAAATAAAATTTTGTTTGAAGATGCACATTTTATTAGCCTTTTTTGGATTGTTTCCAAAAAAAAACAATTGGATTGTTAATAATCCTCTAAGAATTTTTTATTCGAATAAACTGAGTAATAAACTTATAGAAAAAATAGAAAGGTTATTTAGTTCTTTATTCAGCAAATAAATAAACAAACCAAATCAAATGTAAGATAAAGTTTTAAATTTTGAAAATCTTACCAGCTACCTCCAATTTTGTGGTAGCTAATCCAGCAAATTAACTTATGATGCTATCGGTAACTTGAGGCAATGAAAGATCAGCCAGTGTTTTGTCAAAGGTACTGCCAGGGTACAGGTGTGATGGCCGCCTCGCTACTTCTGCTGATGGAAGAGGAAGATGCGTTCTGGATGCTCAGTACCATTGTCGAGGACATACTGCCCGCCTCGTACTACTCTTCTACGCTGATAGGTAAGCCTGGCGTGTGTCACTGGCTGACTGGGAATGTGGTTTAATCATTAAATAGATATGTGGCATGATGTGAAAGAAATTGTGTTATTTTCCATGTGCTTTGCTTGGTTGTAGTTTACTCCTTGCTACAAAAAAGAGTAAAAAATTTGTTCCACCTTTTTTGAGGTGAGGAAATAATACTTGGTCTCACGCCGGGGGGAAAGTGTTTACTTAGTCTCACAGTTGGTGACAGATTAAACCCATAAGGATAACATTGAAGACAACAGTTTAATAATTGAACCTTCAAATTTCCATGCAGATATGCATAAATGTTGTGGCTCACAGATCATAGGAGCTAAGAGATGATGAGTGGCAGAGGCAAAAAACCTCGAACGGCTAAAAATTTACTACAATTGATGGTAAGAGGTAATGTCAATCAACAGAATACAATTGAATTGTTCCAGTTTTTTTTTTGCCTTGAAAGCAGGGTTATATTGAAAATGAGTCCCTACTGAACACAAATGGTATTGCAATTTATCTTGTGGTTGATGAATTGATCAAGGGCCACGGAAATTCCTATTTTATAGATTCGAGATTCAAAAATTCTTTATTCGCTGTATACAAGTCTTGTACATGAATAGTGTCAAAAAGCTTATAGCCTTACAACAGACTTATTTCAAAGTTAATCTGCTTTCCAAAGTGTAAAGTTAGATGTATTATGTTATTTATTAGTTCTAACTTTAATCGGTGTTCTCGGTGAGCTAATCTGAATAATTAGAATTTGGAAAACAAAACATTACTGTTCTGCAATCATATTCATCACACCCAAGTGCTTTTGATAATATTGAGACTAATCAAATTAAATCTTTTTCAATCTATATATTTCTCTTAAAATCGTTCATAATTTTATTTTGTACCAACAAAAAAATTAACTGAGGTAACTCACATTTTCTGATTCATTTACCTCTCAAAGTCCACGCCCGCGTTCCGCCACGGGAGAAGTCGGAATGCTGTTTTACTTCGGTTACGTCCGGGAATAGTCAGGCTGTCTCTGGGATATTTTGTTTTGCGTATTAGCTGTCTGCATCACTGAAACTCTACAGGTCGCTTTGTTGACAGCTAGCCCATGTTTGTAAAAATTGCACTATGGCAGACTGAAAACTTTTGAGTGACCGTGAAATTAGCGAATAGTCTGGATATTAGTGGCCTAATTTATTTTCCACAACGCAAATAGTGCAAGTGACGATGAAATAGATTGGGGAAATTTTGAGTTGAGTGCTAGTTTGTGAATACTGCAAGATAATTCTTTAAAAATACCCAGCCTGGGGGTTTACAGGGGTCCCAAATTACTTAGACTTTTAAGATGTTAACAGTTTATCACTTGGCTATTTGCAGGTATACAAGCGGACCAGAGGGTGCTCAGGACGCTGATCTGCTCGTATCTCCCGGACGTGGACCTGACTCTGAAGCAACATGACATCGACCTCAGTCTTATCACTCTGCATTGGTTCCTCACTTTGTCACTTGGCTATTTGCAGGTATACAAGCGGACCAGAGGGTGCTCAGGACGCTGATCTGCTCGTATCTCCCGGACGTGGACCTGACTCTGAAGCAACATGACATCGACCTCAGTCTTATCACTCTGCATTGGTTCCTCACTTTGTCACTTGGCTATTTGCAGGTATACAAGCGGACCAGAGGGTGCTCAGGACGCTGATCTGCTCGTATCTCCCGGACGTGGACCTGACTCTGAAGCAACATGACATCGACCTCAGTCTTATCACTCTGCATTGGTTCCTCACTTTGTCACTTGGCTATTTGCAGGTATACAAGCGGACCAGAGGGTGCTCAGGACGCTGATCTGCTCGTATCTCCCGGACGTGGACCTGACTCTGAAGCAACACGACATTGAGCTCAGTCTCATCACTCTGCATTGGTTCCTCACTCTGTTCGCCTCTGTCGTCCACATGAAGGTGTTACTGCGTATTTGGGATCTGTTCTTCTTTGACGGATCACTGGTCCTCTTCCAGATCACCTTAGGAATGTTGAAGATTAAAGGTGAGTTATGTATTTTTGATGGTTAAGTAAACTAAAACTGTTTTTCTGTGAAAACTAATGAGTAGAGCCTAATCAATTATGTTACTGATATATGAATTTAGAAAAAAGGTCAATAACAAAGTCTTAATTTTCTAAAACTTTGTTTGAAACAATGCTACCACATATCTGTCCAAAGCAACCTAAAAATTAACTAGAAGTATTGGTGATTAGTGATATAAACATTTTTAAGACATTTCCGCATTAGAAATCGAACTAGATTACTCGGTTGCAGCTTCGCTTGCACTGCAACCTGTGGTTTACCTGCAGAGCTGTTTCAAAGCATGGCCTTATGTTCAGTAGTAAACAAAGCGAACTGTTGAGCTTGGTCAAATGTCGATAGATAGAGCCACTGTTCAAAACTTTAGCCCTCAAAAGTTCAGATCTATCCAGCCATTATTGAGGATGGCTTTTCTTGGCTGTGAAAAGAAAACTACTTGATTGACTAAAATGTGAGAAAACTCAGTTACAATAACTGCTGATATGAAAAACAAAAACCATAAGCATCTCTTTGTCAAAAACCTGGATTCACTTCTTTTCAAAGGGCATACCACTGAACTAAAAATGAATTAGTATTAATTAAATTTTTACCCCTTATATTTTCTGTTTTCCGTTTACTACGTTTTATTTTTCATTAGTTTACCAATGTATTTTCTTAGTATTGAAAACCTTGTCTTTCCAGAGCCTACTTTGAAAGGATTAGAAAATTCAGCCCAGATATTCAATGCTTTATCAGACATTCCTGGAGATATTGAAGATGTCGATCAACTTCTTGAAGTAAGTATTTAAACAGCAATATTAAAAATAAATTGTTGAGTTTTTTTTTAACAAAGGTCTGTCAACCAGTCGAGAATTTGAATGAAGTCAAGAATTCCTTCCTTTGGTAATGAAATTTGAATGAGATAAAACAACCATTTTGGTTGTCATTATCGTTGACATTGCTTATGTAATTGTATTTTTGTTGCCAAGAAATGTTAGGCTTGCCTCGTGGTAGGTACCGTTGTCAAATCTCTCAGTTATACAGGGCTTGTAAAGGGTTACTTTTTTATTTTTTTGTTATTTTTTGCTCTTGGTTATTTTTTGTTACTTTTTTTGGAATTCGGTTATTTTTGTTATTTCCTTTGGAATTTTGGTTTTTTTTCAACCTCAAGAACTGCTAAAAGCCTTGTTCACACTATTTGTCTTGTCAGACGACCTCATAGCAGCATCGCGGCAGACGAATCTCGTCATCTTACATTAGGTGAAAACCAAGTCTCGCCGTCAAATCTAGGCAGATTTGTGATTAGTCTGTTGAGATTTTCTTTTTACCAAGGTTAAGAATGTATTATCCCCAATATAACGCCGGTTTTCTAATTTTTAGCAACATTTTTTGTTTACAAAAGGTTATTTTTTGGTTAATTTTTTCTTATTTCAGTTATTTTTTTATTTTGTTCAACCTTAAGAACTGTTACAAGCCCTGGTTATATCAAAGGGCCGGTAAACCTTTCAGTATTTGTAAAGCACAACAATCTCTATTGTATAGTGGTCATCAAGAATTAAGGAATTTCATTGTCTTTGAACACAAAATGTACAATTGACAAAGCTGTATTGCTGAAGGTAAATTTCTCAGGTTGAGTAGTATCAGAAAGAATCTCTCGGACTTAACACAGCCGGTTAGTTTTTTGCTCATAACATAGCCATCAAATTGTAAGTTAGCCAGAAGTCTCTCGGTTGTATATCAAGGCAAAATTCATATTTATCGGAAGACAAATGTTGTACTGTAGACAGCATGTATCCCAGTTGTATTGCATCAATTAACTCCCTCAGTCATAACAGAGCTCTGCTCTGTAATATTGTGGTTTTATATATATATATACTAATCTACGGATATAGGCCTCAGTAGTTCTGGTGAAAAGCCTGTTTTTTAACAAAAGCTGTATAGGATTTTGTTCAAAAAAGCGACAGAATCCAGCTAGCTCAGCTGAAAAATAATTTACTGCTAAAATAAAAAAAAAACTAACTACCTCATGGCGGACGCGCCCGCGTTGTTACATATGGAACTGAGTAGACACTGTGTCGCAGGTGGCGTTCCGTGTGGCCGGGTCACTCAGCGAGGTGATGGTGGAGACGCACCGCCGCCGCCATCTCGCCTACCTCATGGCGGACGCAGGCGCGTTGGTCGGCAACCCTGAGGCCGCCCCCAACCTGCCCAAGCAGCACCTGAGCAGGTTAGCCACGTTTGTGCGCCGGCTGTTTGTCACGCTGATGCAGCTTACTGTGGGCTGCGCATGCATGCCGCGTCGTAGCTGACTCCCGCACCCGCACGTCTCACCGTGGTTCAGACTTCTCGGTTCGCTTTGGGCTTAGTGGTATATTATTATTATGTCTCTTATGTAAGTTTGTTATGACAATAATGGTTACTCCTAGGCTCTAACATTTAAAGAGTTGTATCTCCAGCTGGCACGATTGATATGTAGAGGATTTAAAAATATAGTTCATCAATGCTTTGTGATACGATTTAAAAATATACCATTATGAACAGATAACAGTTCTCAAATATACTCAAGGAAATGTTTGTGCCTCAAGGCTGTCAAAGAACATATTAAACTAAGCTTGTTGAAGATGTTTGCACTTATTGAGATTACTAGGCTTAGTTTAATAATGCTAGCCCAAACAAAGGTAGATTATTACTTTTTGGTGTTTTTTTTCTAAGTTCATGACTTGAATACATAAGTTTTTCATCCTTACAAAAAATATCTTTACATGATTATTTCTCAATGATATTTTGAGTTCAAGTTACATTCCAAAGAAGAAGTCTGAACCATCTGGTAAACCTTTTAGATTTTTAAGACTAATGCTTCTTTTGCTCTTGTCCATTTTTTATAACTGTTACTCATATTGCTTGGTGTATATATTTTCAATTTGCATGTATCACTGAAATTATTGCTCTTTATTTTATCAATTAACATAAAAGAGAATGTCATAAAAAATAAAACCTAGTTGTGCATATCAAATTTCATTCAGTAATGCATGATTTTTAGTAGTTGTTAGTAAATTAATCTTTGCTTTAACCACTTAGAGATTATAAGAACCTACTCTAATTGAAGTTAAGCATTTTAATTTTGAAAACTACTGTACTAATACGCATTAACTGTATGCTTAACATGTATTAATATGAAATTTTACTTGTTTGTTATTGCTTTTTTAATACCAAGACTCACATTTGAATTCAATGTAATAAACCGAGTGATAATCTGCAATCGAGTATGCTTGAATATTTAAGCACTTATTAATGTTATCTATATTACCATTTCATTAAACACCAAATTCTTCTTTTGATTCAGTTGCAATTTATAGTGTTCGATATTTTACAAGAAATGCTTTTACTGTTGTTGGAGGATTGTCAAGTGAATCTTAATCAAGCAGATAAGAGTAAAAACTCGGTGAAAGTAGCTTATAGATAGGTTATTTAGTAGTAGGTGATGAGTAATCTATTCTCTCTAAAAATAGTGTTCAGACAATAGATTTTGTAAACTGTAGACTAACCAAATTCCAAGCTTATTTTGAAATGCTTGTTAATATGCTTGGGGTTTGGTATTAGGTTGCACCAGATATGCTCTATGTAGTAGGTTGCACCAGATATTCTCTATAGGCTAGTATTATCACTGTTTGTAAGAACACTATCTAACAAATTCACCATTCGATTAATGTAAAATTAGGTTGTGAAAGTATACAGTGCATCCTAATCACACATAAAAATACCACTAATAACCACTAATGTCTCATATTATTTTATTAATTCATTTTTTCAATATAGTCTATACCCCCTCCCCATCCCGATAAAATATATTCAATCAGGATTGGCTGTAAACAAAGTTTTGTTTTATACTCCTGACAAGCCGTAAATTCCAACTCAATTTCTCTAGCTCAACTCTCAGTGATATACTCATTTATTGCCACATTCAGAGACAAAATTATTGTCTTATACACTAGACTCACAGGTGCGACAACAAAACTTCCATTCCTAGTGTCTTTTATTTGTAATAGTTAGTTCAAAAGGCAAGTTTTTTCCTATGAAAGTACAAATAAATGTTCAAATGTAGTATAGTTCGATAAATTAACTCATTTTTTTAATGTATAACACTGTATAGTAGACTTATGCTTCTTTGGCAGAAGAATCTCAGCTTAGTAGTTTAGATTTCTTGTTTTGTGAAGTTTATTAATTAATTTATTCAACCTCTAACCCGATTCCTGCATGCTAGTCAGCAACCAAATATGAAGGTTTTTCTATAACTCTTGTAGCTTTGTTTTTATTACAAAAACGCTTGTTTTGAAAATTGTTGTGGGTTTTTCTTTCTTTTTCCATCCCTGCTTTACCACTGCTTTTTCTTTCCAATATTTTTCCATTGCTCTGTTAAATTACTCTGTATCATGATCCTATGTTAAAATAGACTTTTTTTCTCAAAATGACTATAATCTACAAGTTAAAGCCTAGGGAATTTCCTTGAGATATTTAAAATTATCAATATCGATTTCACTTCTCGAGGTTTTGACCCATTGATTCCCTAATCATGCTTACGACAAACTTTTGGACAATAGTAGTTTATGCAACGATTGTTTTATGAATTCCTTAAAGTCACGAGTGAGATGTAAGTTAGAACATGAGCAAAGAAAGTGATAAATATCTTAAGAGTGACTAAGGTGTAATACAATCGTGTCCAAATACAATACAGAGTGTCCAAAAAATATGCTAAGATTTGACATGTAATAATGATGTTGGAATTTCAATAACTCAAGGCTATGGGCAAAGTAAAACAGACTCGTATCACATCAATTAGTTTATTTGAGGTTAGGTACAACAACATACTAAAACCTATATCACAATGGAACAATCAGCTGATGTGAAAATTGCGTAATTGTCATTATGACAATACTTTTGTCAAATGCCACGCTCCCATTGAACTAGAAACTGTATCATAAAGTTAATTTTATGCAACGGGTTTGTATTTGGTCTAATAATGGACCTCACTATGACATTACTTGTAACATCATTATTGGTGGTTATTGCAATGGTCGAAGATCAAATATGTTTAACCCACTGGCATTCTTGAACAGACCATATCCATCATGTCCTTATGACACTGCAGAAAACTTTGACAGAGTGCATAATTGCTTGTAATTCCATCTTTTTCCATTAGACTGCTGTACCTAATTGGGAAGATTTAATTGTAGGATATTCAGCACATATTTACCAGCATTTTTGTTGGTCCTATGTTGGCTAAACTGTATGCTGGAAAAAAATAACTTAACCCTAGAAAGGTATCGTTATTCAACTATACGCTAAAGGTATCGATACGTAAATTTTACTCTGTAGTTAAAAATTAAAATATGTTTGATGAAATATTTTTTTTAAGAAGGCACCCAAATACATTGATAATATTATTTACTATATAATAAACTTACATTATGTCTTTAGCTCCATTATAATTTTAGGGAATAAGCTCCATAAGAGTCCATTGAAAAGCACATTTTACTGTTGTTGGTATCGTACGTAAATTTGACGTATTTTTTCAATTAAATTTGGAAATACATTAAGAACAGTCATAATACTGTCAAATTAGATCAAACCTATAGCGCGAAAAGCACTGCTGACGGTACAGGGCTCAAGGTCATTTGATTGCAAAATCGGACAAAAAACACTTCCGCACACGTCAAAATTACGTACGATACCTTTCTAGGGTTAACACAAAATAAGAATTGTGGTTTTGAGGTTGTGTTTGTGTGAAGATGAATCGAAAGTGTTCACATATGTGTGCAATATTGCTATATCGAGAATTGTGAACTTTTGAATATGTAATTATATGGAAATTAAGGTAAATACTGAAAGTGGTATTGAAGTGCCAAAACTACATGAAGTGAAAGTTCAATGTTAGAGAGATCAAGCTTGTTCACTGGGGCGTATTAGTACAAAATGATTGTACTATTATTAGCACTGATTTAATGTAAATATACATTATAATTAACATTTCCCAAAAGTATCAATAAGATATGATGATACATAACAGAGCTAGAGAGGTCTTTTAAAGAGCCAAAAAAGTAGGATTCCATATGAGTCAACAGAAACTGCAATATTGGTAGGTCAATGGGTCAATGTTCAGTTGATATGTATATATGTAAAACTTAATCTTTTGATGCATGAAGATAGGTTAACATCGCAACAGCCAACGCATCGCTATCACATCGCCATCACATCCCCTATCGCTATTAACATTTTATACAAATACCCCCGTAGCAGCAGACTTGCATACTCAGCGAATTTCAAATGCAAAACAACATATTTCAAATCCAACATAGCGAGATTTGACATGTTTTGGTAAGCCCCATAAGAATAACATGAGAATGAGAATGCAGGTTTGCTGCTACAGGTATATTAAAACTGGGTGGTTTTAATTAATTATTTAGTAGATCTGAACTAGAAGAAGCTATTTACCAAATTTTATCAAGATATGTTGAGAAATAACGGAGATATAGAATTTTACTTAATTCCCATAAGGTTAACATTGGGACAACGCACTGTGTTTACCACTTTCAATATCTCAGTAACCAATAGACATAGAGCAGTGATTCAAAATACTAAATTGTTTGTTTTTTTTAGCTGAATTCAATGGTGCCAACAAAAATTCGATAATTTTTATCTTTCTATGTAAAAAACTCAAAAATCCCATTTTTGGGGGGTTTATCCCCCTTTTACCCCCCCTTCCGGTGGTCCGATCAGGCTGGTTCACGAACTCGTCCGAGTGATTACCACTTTACACATATGTACCAATTTTCATTAAGATTGGACCATTTTTACGGCCACTATCAAGCTAACAGACAAATATATATATATATATATACAGTAGAGTCCCACAAACCCGGACTAATGTGGACCGAACGGTGTCCGGGTTTGTGAAAATTCCGAGTTATCGGGAAATGAGTAAAAATAAGTAAAAATAAGAATAGTTTCTGTTATTTCCATAAGAAATCATTTATTTATTGCATAGTAAAAAATATGAAAACTATATTAGTTACAAAAAAACTTAAAAAAAATTAAAACTGTTTTAAATGTGTCAAACCGTGCTCTGGCCTTGAATCTCAACGCACTTTATTGCTCTGGCAGGCTTTCCGAGTTATCCAGAATTCCGGGTTATTGAAGTCCGGGTTTGCGGGACTCTACTGTATAGATATATATAGATATATATATATCTATATATATATAAAAATTCGAACGAATAGTGTTTTTTGCTTCTGGTGGCCTCAAAACGAAAAGTTATCATAGTCTCGGGCTTAGGTCTTACCATGAGACCTACGGTAATAGCTTCTTCCCTATAGGGGAAATTCGCTAAAATTAATCATTTAATTTTGTTTTCGAGTTCAAAGTTCAATAGGATTTTGATAGTTTGACATTTAGGGCAGACTATTTCAGAGATAGATGTCGAAGTATTGAAATGTCAAACTGAAAGGAGTATGAGGATTTATGTATCATTGAAAGTTTTAAAAACAAAAATTATACACGTAAGTTGGCCAAATTGATAAAATACCATAAAGCAAAGCAATTGTCGAGGTAATTTGTTAACTTACATTGTAATAGATTATTGATATAAGACTCCAGGCTATTCTACGTTATATTAGGATTATTTAAGAAGGTTGGCAGGCTTACCACAATGAAATATATTCATGGTGATAGAGTACGCAAATAAATAAAACACAATTGGAATATTCCAGTAACACTGGCACCATTCTCAACCAGGAAGTAACTCTTATCTCAGACCGTATTGAAGAATATGGAGTGTTAAAGTATTGAGTGTCAAACTATAGAAGGTTTGCTACTGTAACATTTTGTACAACAGCCCTTCTGTGGGTTCATTTTTGATCCAAGCTAATAGTTTTTGTCAGTCACTAATTGTGTCTTGCTCTGCATTGCAGAGTGGACAGGAAATAAGAAATATTAACTTTATAGTCACCAAAATATATTTTTAAAATATATTAAATACATTTTAATATTCAAAACCAATATTAAATATTAGTGACTGGTCTTAAATATTCAAGTGGCTATCACAGTTTCTTGTGGATCTTTCTTTGAAATCACACTGTGGAATGTTTATTAGGTTATAAATCACTATTCAGGTGTATTGTGAAAGTAATTGTTCATTGAGATAACGGTGTCACAGAGATAACCGCAAGCAACGATTGCAGTTTGAGATTGTCAGTGAACAAAATCTTAGTGACAATAGTTACGATACAATACTTATAGTGGCCATTCTTACTTTTTAGTGTCAAATTTGTGTGAAAAAGAAAAATATTTTAATGAGAACAAGAATGTGGCATGTATGTAATTTCGAAAAAAATAAGGGTACTGTAAGTGTTGCTTGATATTATTATCGTAATTCTTAATTTGTTGTAGATATTGGCTGATCATTTTCTGAAGCCACTAAGTAGTGTCAGTAAACAAGCCCAGGGGGTGGGATATCGGCATGTATCCCCCCTGAAACTTTTGGGGATGTGGAAAATTTATGGGAAGATTAATATCTCGCTCATAATGAAGGTGGTGGTATCACTAAACTTGTCATAAAACAGAAAACACTATACATAAATTACTTGTGTAACTTTTATAAAGATTTTAAATGGTTAAATTTTATTATTTTAAATTTAATTAATTCGGGAATTATTAGATGAGGGTATTTTACCTGTTGCGGTAATTGTGTGTAATTGGCAGGAGGCCTGAGACAATAGTGCTTATTTACCTATCGCTTGTAAACTAAAGCTAGATCAGCCTCAAAAGACGATCGTGCGAATCATCAGTCAAAACAATCGGCTTGGACAAAATTCCAAATGCACTTTATTCTCCATCTCTTAAATTGTTACCTATTCAAGATAATGAATTATCTCACAAAATAATATAAAAATGTCGTCATATAAATTTGTTAGAATTCCAATTATGTCAGTGAGTTGACAACAGAGTACACCTGAGGTTATACCGAAAATGTGGTGGAGATCTGATCCAGATGGCAAAAATTCCTGATAGCAGTTGCGATAACAACAGTGGATGTTATAAATGGCGTCTGCGATATTGCTGCGATCGCCATTGTCATCAGATGTGGCAGAAGCCTACTCATCATATTACGAGAGTCATTGTAAAAAATCTCAATGTTAAAATGAGGCGTACGAATATTGTCGTCTTCTCATGGCCGTGTACTTTACAATATTCGTCTGTCGTGTGATTTCGTATCAGCATGGTTGCAGACAAATCTCATCTAAGCCTACGTTGCGTAAAAATCAAGTCTCTCCGACAGATCTATGCAGATTTATGATTAGTCTGTCGAATTTCGGAGATCTGTTGTTTTCTGGGGCTTGGATTTGATGGACTTAATAGTTCACAGTTAAAGTGTTGTCTATAACTTGACTTTATTACCAAGGTGATGAACATACAATTTTTTAATTACTTTCTCATCTGTTCTGTAGTGTTAGGCCTGCTGTATAAATATGCTATTTCTTTTATTTCGTAAAAGATATATTGCTGATTCAGCTCTTGCTGGGAGATATTCCATACCCCCCGACCCGCTGGTATATCCTCCCCTAAATATAAATCCTGTGTGCGCCACTGAACTAGCCCAAATTGAAATACTGTAACACCAATAAAATATTCAACATATAAACAATGAAAAGATATGTCTTACAAAGACGTTTGGTTTTGGTTTTTTAGTATCTCTTATAAATATTGAATTTGTCTCACATAAAAGAAGCAGTAATGTTATTGAATACTAGGATAACCTATATAGTATTGTGAAAATCAGAAACAGTTAAAATAGACTCAACAAATATTTTAAAACTCACCAAGAAATAATATATTTCTGAGAATCACATCTGCTATACTTCTGATATAAAATTTTTAAATTATCATGCAGGCTTCCCAATTTAAGCCGCCAAGCTCTACCTTTATCATCCATTAATATCAATTAGTATACTGCAGTGAGCTCATGAGTGTGTGAATGAGATTTGAAGGCGCTAGGAAACAGCCAATGCGATTAACATGGGAGTGCTCTGCGGGTTGCATCATTTTGGTTCCACAAACGTGAGCTCACAATGTGCTGGGCCCATAACCCAGAGGTCCGTGGATCGTAACTACGCTCTGCTACCAATTGTGGTGACCTAATGGGCCTCAACCCTCACTTCTTCAGACAAACTTGACATGAATCGTGCAGGTTGCCAATCCCAAAGTCCGTAAAAATTAATTTGTGTCACAATTACCCTCGACATGCCAGCTTTATGAGCATTCTAATTAAATTGAAAGTATGAATTAACTAAATCTGCTCAATAGTGAATTTACTGAAATGCCCTCTCCATTCGACTAGTTTGAAAACTGATATTTAGTGCTAACCCTTACGAAAACCTATTAATTTAGAATTTGGAATTGAGGGCCGAATCATTTTGCCAACTAATTGAGCTAATCCTAAATCCCTGGTAACCCCTCCCTTTGGAACCTTGAACTATTAGAACATTTTAATTTTTACTTTACCAATTGTTGTTGACCATACGTTAAAAAAGGCTCGGCAAAGAGAGAGCTTCGAGTTCAGCTGTTGGCGGTTTCAAATAGGCGCATGCGCAGAAGGATGATTCTATGAATATATTCATTCATTTCTGTCACCTGGTGTTGCAGGTGTGCCAACGGGATAAATGTGAATATCTCACACAAATAATAAAAATATATATGAAAAGTGTGTAGTTTTGTGTGAAACTACGCAAAAAAAAGAATAAAAACCATATATAAAACATCAATTAATTTACTTTCATAGGTTATGAATTAAGAAAATAAAGCAATAACCTTGCTATTGCAGAGTTGAACAAAGTTACTAAGCAACCTACTTCAAACAGTATTTATATTCCATATTTTCACTCGGAACATCATTTAACATTTAAAAAGATCCACAAAATAAAAATACAAACTATTTTTAATAACATCCCAGTAGGTAACACATAAACAGCCTAAAATTACACAAACGTAGTTGCATCGCCACCAAAAGAAATACATGGTTTATGTATCAAACAACAGCTGTTTGCATTTCAGTATGTCGTTTCAGCTTATTAGCATAAAGACAGTTCAGGAGAAAAGTCACATGAAACAACAGATTGGTTTTTAGAAAGGCTTTTGGCACAAATTCCAGCCAATAAAAGTGAAAATATATATTTATATATATATAAATGTAAACATCTCGCTTCATGCAGTATGACCTGGGATCTCGCTATGAGATCCTTGGCACTAGCGGTACCTAGATGCAGTGGCGTAGGTACGGGGGGGGGGGGGGGGGATAAGGAGGATATATCCCCCCTTGGCCCTACAGTATGTAAAAAAAAATTATAATTATACTCAAAAAAATTAAAGTTAGGCTACGACTTTTAACTAGGAAGTAATTATTTTACCGCAATAAGAAATAAAAAATCTTTGTAAAAATATATAAATAAAGTTATTATTGTTATTATTTATTTAGTATAGTTGAAAAACTGACAAAAATCGTTATCTTTGAGGTATTGCGCGCTAAACGAACGCGGCAGGATCGGCGACAAGAGGCTTAAAAATATAATAGACCTACAGTATTTTGGGATGCTGTATTAGTGGTGGCGGCGAATGCGTAACTGAAAGTGAACTGTTACTGTAACAGGATCAAAGCAAAATTTCACATTTTCTGTTCCTTAGTCACTGATGGTCCCCGATTTGCAAATGCCCTGTTATGAAAGACAGACGATAAATCAGTCTGAGAAGGCAACTGAAAACGTGCCATTCACAGCTGAATTGGTATTAGATTAAAATTCGCCGCCTATAATATTACATTTTACAGAAAATTTATAATGTTATTCATTTTGTCCTGAATGTTTTTAGTCCTATATACCAGAAAACGTTATTTTAAACAATTATTTATATTTATCAAAATGAGTGAACCTGAAGGCTATACAGGCCTACATTATTTCTCGTTGGAACTGAAGTAGCCAATAAAAATACTAGATTCACCCACTACCTATATTCCCTCTAAAGACCTTTTGGAACTAACGCATCTGATCTCACTTTGACGTATATGATGCTTTAATAACTCGGTCAGTTGGTTCTGTGACCTTGCGTAATTCGCAGCGACGCGACGTGACTACAATATGTTGTGATGTCGAAACAGAGTAAACTGACGGGGTTTTTCGCTCCAAAACGAAAAAGTGAGAGTGAAGGTGATAGTAGTGGCGTGAAAAAACTATGAGATTTATTTGTTGTAACTACGCTGAAAACAATATTTCAGTGATCAGTGCTAGCAGAGAATGGAGTGAATTGGACTGATGCAGATTCCTGTATTCATTCGTTATCTAGTGATTTTATTATAAAATGAAATAAAAAGTAATTTCTTCAAGCCTAAGTAAAATAAATGACGGATGGTATTTTTTAATAAAAGCACCAAAACTACGTGAAAGCAACTTAACAAAATTATGAGAATGAAGTAAAAACGTATACATACAAAAAAGAATAAAGCAGATGTAAGATCATGATGACATTAAACCACGCTTCTGATATGCACGCTTCTGATACGCTACGGCGACCACGTGTCTGCATCAATTATTCCGTATGAGTCCCACTATGCCTCTAGATTGCATAAAAAGCTAGTTTTAAATTTTGAGTTATCATTTTCAAAAATTTTTTCTGGGGGGGTGCCCCCAGACCCCTCGGTTATGTCCCCCCCTTGACCAAAGTCTATCTACGCTACTGCCTAGATGGCACATCTCGCTACGAGATCCTGGGCACTAAAAGGGTTGTGTAATCATTTTGTACCCCTTTTACAGAAAATTTAAAACAACTGTCAGAAACAAATTTGATTGTTATTTCAAAATATGTTTGATATATTTTATTATGAGTATTTAACTTGTTTTGTTTGATTTATTTTCTTAGGAGACAAGTGAAGAAAAACAAATCAGTGATTCAACTGTTACTGTTTGGTGATGAAGTAACTGAGGAGGACATTAAGTCAAAGAACATCAAACAAACAGGTAAGATTTTTCTTTTTCAACTTAATTAGAATATAAACTGATCTATCAGTTACATCATCAACTTTCATAAATCATTAAGACTGAAATAATTTACTCCTAATAAGTAATTTTAAGTAGCTTACCTGGGTAATAGTTGTCCTGTCATCTTATTAAACTGGTTTATCTTGTTTGTTCATCTCTTTTTTGTGTCAACTTCAAACTGAAACCTGTACACAAATATCCTAGTGTATGCAGGTTTCAGTAGAACAGTGGAAACTTGATCAAAGTTCTCAATAACAGTTGCACAAATCAAAGGAAATAATATATCATCAAGAATTAATATAAACTGAAAAATGTTGCAACTCAAATTTAATGCTGTTTTTAAAATGTTACTAAGTGACTGATTTCAATAATGCTTTTTAATAAAGGGGGAAAATCCTCCCTTTTTATACAGTCATAAATTAAAATCATGTTTTTTTAGTATTTCATTGGGAGATTGAATTCAAATTCCAATCTTTTGTCCCCAAATATGGTTTTTACTACCTTTCTTTTTACTTATTTTCCACTTGTTGGTTCGTTTTAAACCTCCTTTTAAATATTTTAAATGCTAAAAATTTGTGAAACATGAAAATTTTTTCCTATTATTAGTTTTCTTTGGAAATTGTGCTTTTTTATAATTCATCCACTTTTCCTTAGAGAGAAAGAAAGTCAGGAAGAAAATATTGTTGAGGAGAAAAAGAGTGGAATTTAATCATTCTCTGATGACTCGTTTTTATTTACTCGTATTTGTTGATGACCAGAGATCCTGGTGGACCTGAGAGAGGCCATTCTGCAGGTGGCTCGCCACTTCCTGCAGACGGACCCCAAGCTGCACAAGGACGTGTCGCTGGTGGCCGACTACAGCATACAGAGCCACGCGCGCGACCACGAGCAGTACTTGGACGTCTCGCGCACTCGCAAACGCAGAGCTAAGGCTCTTCTGGGTATGATAGCTGGAAATCTCATTGTCCTCGCTAGTGTGGAGAGCTGTGAATCTTAACAAATACTGAAAGGCATTTATTTTGCAATAATCCTCACCTTTTAGTTTTGCAATCTGATATAGGATATAGTTTGCAATCTGTTAGTTTTGCACTACTGGAACTAAAACTTACGGGTCGGTATGGCCTCTCCCTTTCCCTAAAAAAAAGTTTTTTAAGAATTAGGTTAGAATATTCATTTTGACTACCTTATTGAACTTGAACTTTATCTTTTTAAAGACAAAGTAAAAAACCAATAAAGCATCACCCAAAAATTTGGATTTAAAAAAAACAATCAGCTGTGCGCGAGGATTGAACTTTTTGTGGAGCATTAAATATACGGCATACCTCAAGACTAAAACAAAGGAGATCAATGTTCAAGTAAAACATTCATGTATTATTCCGGACAATTAAGAACAATCGTCTCTTACAGAAAAATTACTCCAGCTGATTAATTGTGATTTTCTTTTATGGCAAATCTCTTCCGGCTGAAAACAAACAATCGTCATTTGTTACAAAGCTCCTACTGCTGATTGTCGTTTGTGGCAAAGTTACAACCGCTGATTACACGTGTTAGTACTTTGCTGCAAAGTTACTCCCACTAATCAACTCAGACAAAGTGATGGTTTGAAAATTGAGTAAGAGGTCTCAGAACGCTGACCTGCTTCAAATCAAGCGCTTATTCACTTCCTTACACAGTATATGTGTCATTTCATTTTAAATTGTCATTTACAACAGAATTTGTTTGAAACACACTTTTATACATGTTATATTTCTACTTTTAAAATCATTTTTCTCTCATTTTCAGTTGTGTCAGTTTAATAGATTTTTCATTATGGTAACTTGTGTTTGCTATAGATTTTGAGCGACATGATGATGATGAGTTGGGATTCCGCAAGAATGACATCATCACAATTATCAGTCAGAAGGACGAACACTGCTGGGTTGGAGAACTGAATGGCTTAAGAGGTAATTTTAGTAAAAATGCAAGAAGATAGCTCAATTTACAATGCTATGACCATAGCTCAGTATAAAGTATTATTTTGTAAATACAGCATTGAAATGAAAAATGTTTTTGCAGCTTAATCTCATATGTAGATACAGTACTTGTATATATGATTATTATATGAAAGACAAAGATGTAGAGTCAGTTGATTGCAATTGGTAACTACTATGGTACCTAATTTTTGTTTAATGTTTTGCATGTGAGCTCTTAAAAACATTTTTTTTTTATTCTTGGTGTCTCTACTACTGTTCAGGCTGGTTCCCCGCCAAGTTCGTGGAGGTGCTGGATGAACGCAGCAAGCAGTACTCGTGTGCGGGCGACGACAGTGTGTCCGAGGTGGTCACTGATCTGGTCCG
Organism: Flexamia atlantica; assembly: GCA_035578135.1. Taxonomy (NCBI): domain Eukaryota; kingdom Metazoa; phylum Arthropoda; class Insecta; order Hemiptera; family Cicadellidae; genus Flexamia; species Flexamia atlantica. The sequence continues at coordinate 11,457,809 of JAQJVK010000001.1, forward strand.
CGGCACCCTCTGTCCCACAGTCAAGCAGGTGCCTCACCTACGTGTTGTGTGTGTTCAGGCTGGTTCCCTGCCAAGTTCGTGGAGGTGCTGGATGAACGCAGCAAGCAGTACTCGTGTACGGGCGACGACAGTGTGTCCGAGGTGGTCACTGATCTGGTCCGCGGCACCCTCTGTCCCACAGTCAAGCAGGTGCCTCACCTACGTGTTGTGTGTGTTCAGGTTGGTTCCCCGCCAAGTTCGTGGAAGTGCTGGATGAACGCAGCAAGCAGTACTCTTGTGCGGGCGACGACAGTGTGTCCGAGGTCGTCACTGATCTGATCCGCGGCACCCTCTGTCCCACAGTCAAGCAGGTGCCTCACCTACGTGTTGTGTGTGTTCAGGTTGGTTCCCCGCCAAGTTCGTGGAGGTGCTGGATGAACGCAGCAAGCAGTACTCTTGTGCGGGACGACAGTGTGTCCGAGGTCGTCACTGATCTGGTCCGCGGCACCCTCTGTCCCACAGTCAAGCAGGTGCCTCACCTACGTGTTGTGTGTGTTCAGGTTGGTTCCCCGCCAAGTTCGTGGAGGTGCTGGATGAACGCAGCAAGCAGTACTCGTGTGCGGGCGACGACAGTGTGTCCGAGGTGGTCACTGATCTGGTCCGCGGCACCCTCTGTCCCGCAGTCAAGCAGGTGCTTGAACATGGCATGAAGCGACCCTCTTTCCTAGGTAGGACACAATTTTCTAAGTGCATTCTAATTAGCCAATCTATACATTCTGTTTGGATTGCAGAACATTCTACATCTGCAAATGAATAACACCAAAAAAGTGATTTGTCAACACAGGGTAAAGCAGTTTTATAAACTGTACTTTTTTTCTTTAAGTTGTTTATATATTTTATTTGTATAGAATTTTTGTAGACCTAACTATCATATGCTATACTTGTTCATGAGCAATCTTTGTATACGTGTCTGCATGTTTGGTTAAAAAACGTCTTTATACAAAATATAACAATATTGGAACAAAATAATTTTTAAGTTGAAAAAATTTCATTGGGCTTTATGGGTTGACATGTAGGTGTACTGAAATAAACAACAGAAACGTAAACAAAAAGAGTAACCTTCACAACTTTGCTTGAAAACACACCCATCTGACGTAATAGTAGATTCAGCATGCGGGATGAAGATGGACAATTGAAAAAGTGCATTCATAAATATTTACACATTGAAGGTTTTTGTAATCATTGGATAAATTAATAAACTACTGAGACCAGCAGTCTACCATTTCATAACGTTTGAAGGAAAATGTAAAATGTAATGCCAAATTATTCCTGTGGAAGTGAAATCCCTCGCTGAATTTTGTCAGGTTTTTGGAAAGCCCCATCAGTATACTAACTTATGTTCCATAAAATCTATAAACTCTTTGACCCACTGAGTTGATTGATATTAATTTCAAAATACAAATGATTGCTGTGCAAAGCTGAGTGGTGAATATTCTATAGCGTGTAGCTCATGTTGTGTGATGTCTGTGGAGGAGGCCCGTGCCACCCGTGGCTGTTCATCGAGGAGGCGGCCATGCGGGAGGTGGAGCGCGACTTCAGCTCCGTCTACAGCCGCCTCGTGCTGTGCAAGACATACCGGCTCGATGAGGATGGCAAAGTACTCACGCCTGAAGAGGTGAATTGGTTCTGAAAACTTTGTTTAATAGTTTTTATTTACTAAGCTTTATTTAATTTTGAAGTTTTTTGTTTGTATTTTTTCAATCGTGTTGGCAAAATATCCAAATTATGAGTCAAAGCAGAGAGTGAGCCGCTGCTACTCAAGCTATATAGTATTAATTAAAACTAGCTGGTGACTGTAGCTTTGTTCGGAAAATATCACCCAAGTGCTGCAATTGTGGTTAACCTTAAGAGTTATTTTCAAATTATCGCCATATGTTTAGTTCAAAACAACATTAATTGAGATTGGTCCATTGTTGACGGATAGCATGACTGTTTTGAAAATTCAGCTCGAACTTGATTGATGCTCTTTCTCAAAATTCTTATACATATTGGCAAACCTATGTAAAAGTAATTTCAAGTAGATACCTCAAACTTTAAAATCATTCTAGCCTTTATTAAGTTAAGACTCTGGAGGAAAAACATCAAGTATATCTATATATATAAAACAAAGTCGTGTTAGTTACACCATTTATAACTCGAGAACGGCTGGACCGATTTTAATGATTTTTGATTTGTTAGATTCGTCTCTGCTCCGGTCAACATATAGGCATATACAGTTTTGTATTTAACCTAAGGGCTAAGCCCCACGGGCCTGTAAATTTTGTATGTTAAGCTTATGAAGATAGACATGATGCATTTTGATCACATGTATACACCAATTTAAATATTTTCCCATCAGTTGATAATATGTCACTTTATCGTCTACAGTTGACAGCTAACGTCATTGAGTGTCATTGTCAGCTGTTTCATGTTGTCTGTGATTGTTTTGAAAAAGCATATAGAGGTTACCGAATGATTTGTTTAGAGTAATTATTTTAAAGTTTTTTTTATTTTTAAATTTTTTCGTTTTTTTGTGCGAGTGCAATTAATAAATTATATTGCATGGTTATTATAAACAATGCCGTGATCCAGAGCATCTTAACTTTTCCTAACAAAGCAGTAATACAGTTAGGTTCCGGAACATTGTAAATCAATCCACTTGAGTGTTTGTTTTGTTGGAATGTTATTATTACATCTTATCGTCTTAGTATTATTATTAACAATGCCACGACCCAAAAGATCCAATCTATCACAACAAAGCCATAATGCTATTAGACTTCGGAACATTGCAAATCAATCCACTGAAGAAGAACGAGAAATCGCATGAGAACAGCGCCGCGGTAACATGGCCCAACTTCATGCTCCTCAAATACAAGAGCAAAGAGTGGTAGCCAGAGAAATGGCTCAGTTGGCAGAGAGAAATCATTGAGTTAATTGCACAGACCAGCAGCGAGATAATATTCGACAAGCTAGAAGAAATGCTTCAAGTGTTCATTTAAATCAGGCAGCGCTTCTATACGATTCCACAAATTATTACAGTTCGCATCATCCTTTAGTTCTTATTGGTCCAATGGAGTTGATTGCGAACACTGAAGCACATTGCAGTTTGCTGATGAAACGTCTGGATTGTGCTATCTTAAAGACAAAGTTAAAATACAATTTTGTACTCCGCCACCTGAGCCATTGCATTGCATTCATTGCTTCGTGGCGAAACATCAGAATCTAAACATTTTCTAACCAATGCAAGAAAATACAAAAGCTGTTTTCAAAGAACTTCAATTGGAGCGACATTATCGAAGAACATGGATTTTATCCGACTTTGAAGGTAACCTATGTTGAAAAGAGTAAATGTTCGTTTTTAATATATAAGATAAAAAATTGCTCTGATTTAGGTTCAATAATTTTAAAACTTTTGCTAGGCCTCTGTATTTGCCTCTAAAATACAGTACTGACTTTAAATTTCGACTTCACAGATTCGGCCAATTTCACCGTAGAATTTGATCATTGAAACCTCTTGAAGATGCACAACATAAATTCTTACAAATATATTTTATGTGAACATGGAGGAACAACTTAATCGGCGTATAGAGATTAACACATAAATGAATAGAGCAGTTCTTCAAGATCTGCAGCAACTACCTTATGAACATCATGCTTTGGCCAAGCCATTCAAAACTACGTTGGAGCGCATCCCTATTGATGACTACAAAGTTGTGATCATATCGGATAAACGACCAGCTGGAACACATGAACGCAGATTTTACGTCCAACAATAGATGAAGTTACAATCTTGATTGTGGGTTAAAACTTGGAATCACGCGATATTGTGATTATACATCGAGGTACTAAGCAACTGCAACAAATATATGAAACACACCGTTCATATGACAATTAATTTGCAATACCCGTTGATGTTTTTGCAAGGAGACGATGGATATCACTTCAATATCAAGACGATTAATCCATTGAAAAGGCGGTACAAAGTTCGCCGGGTCAGCTAGTTAATATATATTTAAAATCACTGGCTAGAGTTATGATTTGTTTCTATGCTGACACATCAGATGGCAAGCTTACCACTAGTCAAGCGATTTACCAAATGTAATAGACAAACAAATGTTTTTATATTTACAAAAAAAATTATAAACCTTTTAATTAACAATGCTATCTTGTGAAAGAGGAACATCTTTGATTTGTCTTTTGGTCATGAATGTGCGGTGGTTGCAGCTGCTGTACAGGTGCGTGCAGGCGGTGAACCTTAGCCACGACAACGCCCATGCGCAGATGGACGTCAAGCTGCGCAGCCTCGTCTGTCTCGGCCTCAACGAGCAGGTGCTGCACCTCTGGCTCGAGGTCCTGTGTTCCTGCGTCGAGGTCGTACAGAAATGGTAAGTACTTATTGTTCTCAATTTTGTTTCCCAGAATGAGGTATCTAAATTATCTTTAACTTGTTTTTCTATTTGAGAAAATCTGGCCTACACTTAAAAAGAAGAAGCATAACATTTTCAGCCCAACATGCACCACCAGTGGTACATGTTGGAATTTTCGAACTGATAAAAAGTACGTTGTTTATTTTTAGGCTGTACATTAGGTGTTTGATTCTCATCATAAGTTAATTTCAGCCAGTAAGGACATCTGCATCTTTACAGTGGTGTGTTAAATGTACATACAGTACACCTCGGATTATCCGGATTAATGTGGTGGAGTCCCGATCCCGATAACAAAAAATCCGGAAAATCCGAAGTACGATAACAACAGTGCATATTACAGTTGTAAAATAAAGATCACAGAAGTACAGTCTCCGACACTGCCGTCGTAACCGTCAGATAGCGGCAGACGACTCTCGTTTTAATATCCCGTGTGGTATCTGCCTTATTAATGACGCGTAGAAAAATCACATTGTTACATCGTGGCAGTATTTACGTCTATTCATTGTCACAAATTAATAGAATCATCCGAAAAATCATAAAAATGTTTGGCACAAATTAATCATAACTTGTTTGCCGGCCGATCTCGTAGTGCACTATCGGGGCAGCGGACAGACAAATCTCGTCTACATTGCGCAAAAACAAGCCGTCGCATCTAAGCTCGGCAGATTTTATATTCGGCTCTTGGTCTTGGAGATCAAACCTTTATCGAGGGTCAAAATTGATTTGTGAAGATCGAACCCGCAAAATTGCCGTGTTGATTACTGCTAGCGCTCATAGCCGCAAACAAAAACACACGTCGTACGAAAATGACGTGCATTAATTTACTTTTTTAATGCAGTAACTTCAATTTGTATGATGCTAAATGCGATTTGAAATACAGTGATGTGTTGTAATTGCATCTTGCTTTAAGAAAGCATTACTCGCAAGCAAAACAATAAATTCACGTTTTACCGTGATTTTAAAATATTTTTATTTTACGGTCAGGCCGATCTGGATAATCTGGGATCCGGATAACGTGAGGTCCGGATAATCCGAGGTGTACTGTAATACATTCATTAAACGCAGATATGGATCTTGTTTCTGGAGTAACTCCCATCATCTTAGATTTTCGGCCCAGAAGAACAACGATAATTCCCCTTAACCGTGTGTGGATTTAAACTCAAATTATCACATTTTTATAAAATCAAAAAATTGGCGGGTACTGTGGACTCTTGAGGCTGATTTTTTCAAAAAGAAGGGTAAAAAATGCAGTGGCGGCGGAAATTTGAGTCTCGTTAATAATCCTAAATGTCGAAAGACTGTCCCAAATCGGTTTAGATTTTCACTGAAAGTCGTGTCGTAGGTACCATCCGTGGAGCTTCGTTTGCAGTCCGGGCTGGGTCCAGATCAAGTGTGAGCTCAGGATCTTGTCGCAGTTCGCCTTCAACCTGAACCCCGACTGGGAGCTGCCGGCCAAGAAGCAGCCGTCGCAGCCGCTCAAGGATGGAGTGAGGGACATGCTCGTCAAACATCATCTCTTCAGCTGGGACCTCTGAGTGTAGACCTCTGAAACACATCACCTATTCAGCTGGGACCTCTGAGTGTAGACCTCTGAACAACACCAACTCTTCAGCTGGGATCTCTGAGTGTGCGAGTGTAGACTCATCACTTCTGAGCTCAGTTCCTTCTGTAAACCCTCCGAGTTGAATGGATCTCATTTCATCAGTTGTGATCTTTGAAGTAGGTCATCTCCTTGTAAACGTCTTTGAAAAAATTGTGCATTGCTTATGTGAGATTGAGGCTCTGTCTAGTTGTAATTTGTGCTGAAAACTGCAGGTCTGCTTCACTTGGACTAAAATTTTACTTCAGGTAAAACTTTATTGATCTTGTTTACGGTTTCTTTATTTGTTTGTTGAATCTTCCATCATCCAATCCATTCAGTTGAAATTACAAAACTTATAATTGGTTGCAAGTTTTAGTGAGGTGGCCTAGCACAGTTGAAAAGGTGTTCCGTCTCATGTAACCCCTTAAGCGCCGATTAATTAGCCCCCGCGGTTTTTAGTAGCGCACAGTTTTAATTACACGATCAACACGAAAACGCCGGGTTTTCGTCTCCACGCGACTAGCGCGAAACTGCAGAACTCGTGGTGTGGACGTAGTTCCAGAAAAATCCACTAAAGTGCAGCACCAAACTGCAACTCTTCAAGGTCAACTGTACAGTCTTAGCAGGAAAAAACCTAGCAGAATAGTTGTACCAACATAAATCAGCTTAGAACGTCAAATCCGAGTAAACTCGGGCGTGGCGGTCAACGAAGCGAGGGTGACACACGAGATATCTCGTGCATGGCGGAGCGTGTACAGAATAATACCACGAGTTAACTCGTGCGCGGCTGTTAGGGGTTAAACATGCAACTTGACACCGAGTATAACTGTGCATTTGCATTTCGCAATGTAAAAATCTTTAAATAATGCTGCTATTTTAAACTGTAACTCTTTTTAAAGTGACTGCGTTTATTATTTTGCTGTGATAATTTTATGGGTCTTTGACAGCCTATATCAAACGTCAGCATGAGCAAGCCTAGGCTTTTAAGTTTTAACATGAATCTCCTTATTTCCGTACTTTTAATGCTTCTTGTTGTATGTATTTGTGTCTATACTTGAGTACCTGAATTAAATGCTACTTCTTTATAGGGTAAGAAAAAAGGAAAAAGATTTGAACAAGTAAAACATTCCGTTTTTGGACCTACTTGATCTCGTAACAAGCATTTTCTAAATTTAGTCCACCTTTGGGAAGAAAGAGAGATATGAAGAGGATATTTCTTGTCTGAATCTTAAACTAAAATAAATACTCAAGACTATTAGAAGTTGACAGTTCAGGCTGAAGAAATTTACATCAGGCTCAAACTTTAATTTCTAATCTATTCAGCAAGAGTTCTACACAAAACAGTTTTGTATTCATATTTTAAGTGGACTAAACTTCCTTGTACTAATCACAATAAGCACTTAACATATTGGGGAAGGTGTTTGTGTTTTCAGCTCACAGTAGACTCCCTCTTATTTGAAAACCTTGGGAGCGAGACCCATCCGAATAACAGGTTTTCCAGTAAAACCAACGTCACCCAAAACACGTTAAATTATAGCTCCAAGACCAACTGTATAAGTCAATACGCTGATTTAAGTTTGTGATAACCGGTTCCAAATTTTTCCCAAGAGAATCATCGTTAGCGTTCTCTCCATTTCCTACAGATCACCTTCGCTCAAAACCATGTGTTGATAAAGATCGTCCAGTTGAAAAGATGTCACTCAATATCCGATTAAAAGGTGTTTAGATAAGAGGGAGTATATTGTACAGTTTGTGTTCAAACAATCTATTTCAAATAGTAGACCTAAACAAATGATTTAGTATTATTTATATTAAATTCCTTATCAGTGAATTCCAGACAAATTACTGTTTTTGATTGACAATAATTACCTATATTAAATTAAATAATCTGTTCAATTTTAATAGTTTTTGTAATAACATATGTGTAATTTTGTTTTGGTTTATTAGAAATGTTTTGGATATTAAACTTAGTTTTAAAACTAGTGATCTTAAATTTTTAATTTTGAAAATTAGTTTGATTTCTGAGTAGGCCTAATATAGTATTGAGGGTATGTCACAAAAAAAGAATAAGGTGGAGAATAAAGAAGAATAAAATTCATAACAAAGTCTAAGATGTCCTATCTATTTAAACAAATATTAAATCAGCAATGATGCTATAGTCTGGACCAGTGGTAAGCCCCTTAAAGTGTAAAAAGTGCAAATTCCAATCAATGCATTCCACTTTAAAAACAATTTCCACTTTTTAATTGGTTCTTATTTTATATTTCACCATAAACTTGATCATACTTGCCTTAAAGTTGTAGATATATATATATTTCAACCTACCAAAATGTAACATCTAATTGTCAAATGGATTAAGACTAACACAAAAGCCTTTTTGCAAGAGTAAATTTTATTAATCAAATCCGTGTGTTTCATGTTTTCAAAAACATAATCTCATAAGGCTTTTAACATCTTTAAGTTGTTTTTTACATCACTTTTGCTGTTAGGTGTATTGAAACTGATGTATGATTTTTAATTTATGTTATCAAAAGTTTTGTTGTTATACATTGTGTTACCGCTACAATACGAACATTTTGTAGATGTTGACATATGTTTATATTTTGCCGTCATTTAAACTTTTACATATATGAAATCTTACTTAGAATAACATACGATATATTTATGTATCATAACACAATGTAGGACTGAATTTTGTATATATTTTCAAAATGTATTGTACCCTATTTGAAAAAGCTGTATTATTATAATCAGAGTTAATTTATTGTCCTTATTACTATTAACTGGTGTGAGACATCAGTCTCTGTGGGGGTTTGGTCGTATTTATTAAATCATAATCATACTTGTATTGTACTAATATGTTACTAATGTCTTACTAAATTGTATGTTATATTTTTATCTTACAAACTCATAAAGGTTGTTGTTGATTTTCTTAAGAAAGAACTTAAATGTTTTGCTCAAATTTTCAGTGTTTTAAATTCGTAATCTGCATTCATATCTGATTTGGGGATTAAGTGCTTAAGTGTTTTGCTTTATGTGTGTCAGAAATTTTCAGCTATAATTAATGAATGTATTAAATCAGTCTAAGTTTATTGTTGATTAACTCGTTCGTTGCATCATAAAGTACAATGATTTTCCTAATTTTTCTTCGTAAGCAATTGTTATTGTTATGAAGTTGTCACCCTAAGTGATATGTGTCACGGCTATCTCATTAAAATCTAACTTTGGTCTAACATTGTTTCTGAATTTTTGTGTTATTAGTTCAAAACGATGCAGTGAACATGTCCATTCAGAATCAGAATTTTTGTGTCATCACTAATGCAGGTCTATCGCTGAGTTGTGAAGAGAGTAAATATCTGTAGACAACTAGTTTTTTTTACCAAAAATAAAATTGTCAGAGTATAGGACTTGTTTTACAGTTCCTAATTGGTTGAAAGTTGAAAGTATCATGAATATCTATAAAAGTTTTTTATGTAAATGTAGCCCTAATTTAATCAGTGCAATTTTCTCCAAAATCTTATGGTATGTACAAGCTGTTTTAAATTTTGTTTTTATTTATCTTTGAGCAAATAGTGTGTTTGAAGTTTCACACTTTAATTGTTTTAATTGCCCTCTTAAAAGATATAAGATTGTTGGCCAATATTGATTTGTATATACAACTTAAAAATTTTATCATAGTTTTTCTAGCACGGTATTAAGGATGTTAAGTTTTTTAATTATAAAAGTGTTAATATGAAGAAATTTGTTTTCTTTTGAGAATATTTGTCTGCATTGTGCTGTGGTACCTTTTTTCTAATGGTATTTCATATATCATTTAGGGCTAGATTGTTAAGAGGATGATTTATATTATGGCTTTAATTGAAATTGGAAGAATTTATGATTAAAACTATCATCCAATCAGGGTGTGTTTTTATTAAAACCCATTAAATACTGTATTATAAGTTAAAATTTAAAAATGTCTATAAAGTCTTTGTAAATAAAAATGTTTGAATTGAAAATACAATATGGCTTATCTGTTAAAACCGCAAATCCGCAACACGCAAACCAATATTCAGTCGAAGATAGCTTAGTTATTTGTTAGTTTTTCTTTAATTTTTGAGTTAGCCGCAACACTTAATGTTTTCCTTAATTTTTTAGTTTACCATAACACTTAATGTTTTTCTGGAACTATACTGCTTGGCAGAATAGTGTACTAGCTTAGTAAAAGATGGAGGGCTAGTTGGCTACTGTCACTGTCCAGTTGAAAACTCAAGCCTAAGGAGAAGTCATCATTAGTTTAATTACTTCCATGCGAATAGTTTTATATTGAATATTTCAAAGCTAAGGCCAAAAGTGATGCTAATTGATATGAGCTTGAGTTTAATTTACAATGCAAAGCTGAGGGATGAAAATTATATTGGGGACAGAGTGGCTATCAGGAATTTTAAAAAAATATTGAAACATTTGACACATTAGTAACTATTTATTAATATTAACAATATAAAACTTGAGTACAATATATAATCCTTCAGACAACAGATTCCCATGAAAATAAATTAATTTATAATATCTAATCAACATCAATTTTACTTTTTTCATTAGAAAGAGCAAACAAATTACCTTTGTTATTTACACCTATACAATATATATCATGTACAATCAAAATTTAACACTCAATAATATATTACAATTTATTTGTAACCACTTTCATGTCGAATTTAATTTATAATTAATTGTGAACAAGCACTTATAAACAAACTAGTTGTCAAGACTAGGTTTTTCTTCTATTTTTATATCATCAATATTTTTAACTCACAGATTTTTTGAAACTATAATCAATAAAAAATCCTATAAACCAAACATTTAATGTTACTCTGATCAACACTTCAAGCTGTTATACAGTATTTGTAACATATTCCCTTGAGTGAGTGCACTTCAATTGAGAGTAATTTCAAGTTAATCTAATCCCAAAACATTAAATCTGAAAGCACAGAAAAATTTGATATACAAGGTTTGTCTACTACCATGTATATATACTAGGCTTTTGTCAGATTTGGAAAATAAATTGTAAAAACTTCTTGGTGTTAACTGTGAACCCATATTTTAGTTTGAATATATAATCTACAACAGGCACATGTAGTTAAATTTTTAAAAAGTTAATAAGTTAAGAATCTGCATTCCAAAAACATTGGTTATTTACACTATGGTTGGTAAATATCGATGTATAAATTAGTATTCAGAATATAAGGCCTGATCTGCGAGTTGGAAGACAAAAATCTTATAGTTTACTATTCATATCAACAAAGAGTTATATTACAACTACACTAATTACACGAGCATGCTATCTAGATTATGGCTACGCCTAACAATATTTTTACAAATTAACAAAAATTGACTTAAGGGAGAACCTAAATGTAGCTATATTTATTTGGGAATGAGGCACATTATTAGATGCTTGACAAGTTAATATTAAATAAAACTATTAACTTGAATAAAATTTTAAAAGATCAGATGAGTTAAGGCACTGACATTTATAAAGATAAGCAGAAAACTGTAAATTTTTCATCTAAAAAAGTTGGTAAATGTCCAGATATTTTAAAAACTATCTCACAAAAAAATAACAGAAATATTACATAAGAATAAAAATTTGCTCAAGATGTGCTTTTAAAGACTTAGTAAGAAAATATTAAGGCAGTTTTTGTACATCTAAACCCCGCTTTAGTATTTTTAACGGATTAAAACTGACTGTATAAAATTATACACATTGTAAAATTGCTTAAAGTCAGGAATTACATGATAATAGTAACAATAGGTATTATTTACAAACACAAAACTATCTTAGCTCTTCAATTTAATATTAAAATATGACAGTGAATACATTAATTAAAACAATAAAACAAAATGTACAACATTTACAAAGTTATCTACCATATAAATCAAGTGATTTTCCTTTCAACATTCTTTTTAAGTAGAGAAGAAATTTGTGAAAAATATTGTTGAAATTGAAAGAAAAATTTAAGAACTTTACTCTGAACATTTGATTTCTTTTTACTTAAGCCTTTTATACATCCCTAATAAACTCCAAAAAATCAAAACTGGAGGAATCAGCCCTTTAGTTTAAAATTACTCTTACTCCCCAGCACCCAAGAAAATTTAAAAATTTTAATTTCAATTCCAACAATGGCCTTCAAAAGCTTGATTGCAGTACACAATTCAGTAACAATATATAATAAAATTATATATCAACAATTATTGTTACAGAAAACAAATGTTAGCACATTTAATGCATATGGTAGCAATATTTGATATGGAAGAAGAATGCCCAGTTAGCCAAAATTGGTTCCTATTTCAATAATTTTTTTACCAAAACATAGCCATCAAATTTAAACATGCAATGACCATTGGAAACAAAATTTTATGGCCTACTCCAAACTGAAAGCATTTTTTGTGCAATAAGTTAAATTAATATACCCTGGCAATTTTATATTTGCATTTAAGCTCTTACTTGGTCTCTCTCTCTCAACTAACAACAAAGATGATAAATCTGTTAATTTTTTGTTGTTATACACTATTATACCAAATATTATTTCTCGATTTGAAATCACATTTTTTCCATTTGTTTACTACACCCACCCACCAGTGAGTTTATGGAAAAGCTCTTGATTGAGAGACTGGTTCGCCTCTTTCGATCGCATGGATAAGAAAATGTAACCACCAATAAATTCATGGATTACTTTACAATCTGCCGAGTGACAAGCGAATATTATATTTCCTTCTTCGAACTGCACCATCATATGCTTCACCTCCCAGTTTACATTCCATGCCTGAAATCACAAAAATACATGTGTCAGCAAAAATAACTACAACGAAAAACAACACGACAGTCAAATTTAAGGATTTTATCATCTAATACATTAACACGTTTGCGGAGGCACGATTTTCTGTGTTTCTCGCCGCCATCCTGGTGCTCTGACTAATAGTTACTGTAACTGCCAAAATAGGCGTGGCAGCAGCACTGTCCAGCACACAGAATACGATATACTTTGGGGCAGTGCTGTTAAAGTTTCAGATTACAAGCTCAGATCCTGATTTGAAAATAAATCTTACCGTAACGCGTTGCAGCTTGGAAGCAATTGTTCCCACCAGGATGGCATTTAGGGTACTGCATCCGCCGCAAACGTGTTAAGCCCAATGTGAACCAGTGGTAATTCACTTAGAAATTTATTAAATTACAACACAGAAAACACATATTTAACCAAACAGAAGACAGTACATGAACAGGTTATTTTCAACAAAAACATTACTCACACAAAAAATTTGCTTGTGTGCCATCATAAGTTCAAAATCTGACATCATTTTCTGTTGTGCTGAGAGTGCACACACTTCATGCAAAAATGTTTATACACACAAGAAACTTATTTCCTCAACCACTAGTTATTTTTAAAAACTTATATTTTACCAAGACATAAAGTCGCTTACTAAGCTTATTAAAACATTTTTCTAACACAGTTGTTCATCCCAACAAACACCAACAGATACAGCTGCAAACATCTGCGCAGCTGCGGTGACATTGTATGCCACCCCCCTCCCCCATAAATCTAGGATTTCATGCATAAAGAGTAGCTATTCATAATGCAGTCAACATAAGAGAAAACAATTTTACTTAGCCTACAAAAATAAACAATAAAACAACAAAATAAAGAACTTGGAAAAAAAATTAACCTTCATCGTATTATACGTCCACGTTTTGATGTGGTCTCCAGTGTTGATGTCCATCCTCATCAGCCTGTTGAACGCAACTCCCAGCAGCTCTTCCTTCTTGTGACCCATGAATTTAATGACGAACAAAGAAATGCCAAAATCTGGCAGAGACTGCCACGCCTTGATGTAGTTCATCTTGGCTTCGAGCAGCGACAAGTCCTTCACATTGGCATGGGCCTCCAGAATCCTCTGCACCAGCTGGAAAATAAGTCAAATTTACTTTGTGGCCACTCTCAATTTTTAAATTAATTTTTTTATCCTTTTGATCCGCTACCTGTTGGGCCGTGCCCTGCTCAGTAGTTTATTACTTTTCCCCGTTTCACTGTATGTCACATTGTGATCCTTTCAGCTGTTATAAAACATATTAGACATCTCTCTAGCTTAAGCAATATCATCTCTAGCACAGGAGCCGCATAAAAACCACCTCATGTGAATTGGGCCTGTGAATTGTCCTAAGTAATCTGCAAAGAACACATTTTTTCTACAATAAATTATTTATTTCCAGAGGTTGAAGGAAATCCTCGGAGCCGTTTTTGAGGTAATTGTGCAATCACGCAAGCAAGCAAATATTGCTCATACAAGAGTATACTTTGTATTTTGCCACAATCTAGCTCGACAACAGATTCAAACCCACAATATAGAAAGTTACCATGAGCATCTCTGTCTCAAGCCTCTAACTCTCTTAGATAAAATTTTAATAAGCGAGCGAATGACATAAAGAAAATGAACTGTTTGTGTTGAATAAAATGATATAGTCAAGTTCCAACATACCTTGCCCTTGAGTTTCTTGACGTATCGTGGGCTGACGTAGTCCTCGGGAGTGATGTCCAGAGACGCGGGGTTGATGGCGGGGGAAGGCGCGGGGTGCTGCATCTGCAGGAACGCCTGTATGGACGCCACCTCGGCCTCGTATGAAGCGTCCGCTAGCGATCTCCCCTTCGCGGCCAGCCTGCACGCCGCCATCCACTTGGCGTACTGGCTCTCCTACAGTTAAAAGAAAAAAATTAAAAAAGTTAAAAAGGAAAACCTAATAGGTCTAGAAGTCATATCAGTTTTTAATGAACTAATAAAGGTCTAATCTGTAATCCAAGGTCAATTACCAGTTGGTTCTGAGCATACAAATTAAACAGTACTTGTGTTTTTTGGAAGGCAAAAATAAACTTTAGTTCTACAATTACATAGCAAATTGAGCAAGCTTCTAAGGTTTGGGGAACTAGGGTTTTATTAATAATGACCTTCAATTAAAGAAAAGAGTTACGTGATATTAAGTTTTTAAGTTATTCTTGCTGATTTCTAAGAACAAGACCGCATAGTAAAGGATCCATTACAGAGATAATATATTTTCACACCAAAGATATAATTTTTACAACTTTATGCTTCACAAAATCCAACACTACTAACTCAACAACTTTTAATGGTTTTGGTGAAACACCGTATGCTTAGAGCCATTTTGTTCCAGGAAGGAACAGAATTCAGCTAGCTTATCTGAAGAAGTATGTTCAACTCCGTACAGAGAAACAAAAAAAGTATACAGTTTTTCACTGATATTTTGTCCCTCTAGGCGACTTCTTCAGAGAGATTCTTACAGAGACTGGTATTTTAAAAATTGAACTTTACCTCTCCACTGCTTCTGTTACCAAATATTTAAGTTGAAGTTCAATTTTAAAATAACAGTATTCTCTCTGAATACAATACTGTCCCCCAGAGGGACAAAATGTCATTGAAAAACTATGTGAACATCTTTAGTATTCCTCTGTGCTGACTTCAAAATTATTTCTTCAGGTGGACTAGCTGAATTTCTTCCCTTTCTTGAACCAAATCATCCTCAACAACTATTAAATCTATTATAACAATAAATTAAAACCTAGCGAGCGAGCAAAACAGCCGAGCAACCAGGACTGACCGAGTCACAACGTATCCACATCTCGCTCATGCCGTCGGGGCTGGGGACCTCCAGCTTGATGGCGTACTTGCCCTGCGACAGGTTGACCTCGGGTGTGACCTCGCAGCCCCGGAGGTTGACCTCGAGCACGGGCGGGACGCCGGCGCCGCTCTCCTCCCGCGACTTGTACAGCCGCAGTCGCAGGTCTCGGCACGTGAACCAGTACCGCTTGAATGCCTTCAGTGTGAATCTCTTCGGCCTAAACGACATTCTTTGTCAAGTTTGGTTCAAAATCATTTCGGACATAATCTAATAAACAACATAAGATAAATAAGTTGTATAGTTTGGTTTTTAAGTGATTTTCGGTAATTTCAAAATAGCAAGCTATATTAAGAAGATGTACAGTTAGCAGCAGTTCGCGCGTTATATCTCCGGCTATGGCTGAGTCAGTTGATCGCAAGGTGCAGGGAAGAGAGCAGGCGTTTTTCTGAAAATATTGTTCTAAAGGCAAGCACATTGTACTTTAGTTGCAAAAATATTGTTCACCGCTAGTCAAACTTTGTGTTTATCAATATAATTTTGTTGAAGATATTATATGATACGATTAGTAGTACAGAAGCGATAGCTGGAGATATATTGAGCAAAGTAATTTGTTTATTTTTATGCAATTTTTTATGGACACTGATTCTAAGGGTTTTTATAAATGATTATCTGTAAAAAAACAACTAGGCCTACTGGTTTCAAACCAAAATGTATTTAATTTCACATTTTCAAGCAAACATCATATTTGCAATCTATGAACTAGATAATAATTATCAAAAGAACTAAATTACTAAATCAAATTTACATACACATACAAAATAACAAAGGAACCTTTAGTTCAATAACCATGGGTGTTAAAAACTTTCCCAAAATTTCCACCAATTAAAAATTCAATTTAACTGAGACCCGGTTTAAGTAGTGAATTAAATTTAAATCAAGAATAACTCATAAAAAATACTCACTTGAGGAACCGCAGGTAGTCGTAGAGTTCGGGGACTTGGGTGATGTCGTTGGCGTTGGAGATGTGGGAGCCCTCGAGAGTGACCTGCAGATCCGTCAACGCCGCGTCGATCTCGTCGTCCGCTGCGGATATCACGGAGCTGCTGTCCATCGTGGGCTGCGGTACGCCCGACTGCAGGTTCACTTGCACCTGAACGGCAAAGACTTGTTATAGAGAACATCCTATTTTAGCAAAAAAGTTGATAAAGATTAGGGGTTCCCATGAAAGTGATGTTACAGTTCTGGTTAGTCGTATTAGCAAAATATATAAACTCCCCAAATCACCAGCTAAAACTCATGATAGAGTCAAACTGTCAAAACGTTCGTTGTTTATGTTTTTAGAGCCCTATTTACTACGAAATGTGTGTTGCAATACTGTATCGAAAGTTGTCTCCCGTAATATGGAACGTGATATTGAGTATTACCTCCAGAAATGAAATTATACCCTCTTTCTTAGAAATTGCAGCAAGCTCTGCGGAGCTTTTACAGCCATATTTCGTGTAAGTACAATTAATAATATATTGTAGTGTAATTTTTTCAGAGTTAATATTTATTGCATAAGATTTTGAAGCATAAACTTTCATGTTCTAGATGAGTCTTTTCTTAAACACGTAATGGTGTGATTACAGTCTACACAACACAGATGTTCAGCGCATTCTAGAGCTTTAGCATTCCAAAATTAGCAAAATTAGCCATTTCAAAATTAGCAAAATGATGAGAGTAAAGCCGCGTTTACACTATACAACTTGTTTTATATATAAACTTTTGTTTGTAAACACGTTTAATAGAATTTTTGTTTTTAAAACTCGACCTCTATCTTGTGTTTTAAAACATGTTATAAAACAAAAGTTAATAAAGCAAAAATTTCCTTTGATCTTTCCAAAACAGCTCGGGAAACCAGCAACCTGTTTTAAAAAACGATTTTTCGGTTTCAAAACACATTTGTTGTACAACTCGTTGAATAATTTTCATTGCTTTACCAATTAGTATAATTGGTTCAACAACATAAGTTTGTAAAACAAGTTGTATAGTGTAAACGCAGCTTAAGGGCTGTAACCATTCACTCCGGTATCTGCAAATTCTACAGCTTCAATAAGGGGTAAATTTTTTTCTTAAGAGTTTTTCCTTAGAGATGACCTGGACACCTCACTACAAATCAGCCGCAAGTTCTATTTTCCTGATGACCTGACGCCTAACTGTAAATCAGCCGCAAGTTCTTTTTTCCTGAGAACATTTCTTAAATAAACTTGAAATAATCAGCTCTTTGAAATATATCTATATTTCCGATGGTGAATGGCGGATGCTTTGGCAAGCAACTAAAGCGTCACGCCTCAACCTAGCCTGGTTCATTTCAGAACGTACACAATTTAGTTTACATTTAACAGCATGAAGAGCCTTCAATCGGAATTTGTTCTAATATATTGTAAAATCATAAAAGAGAGTTTTATTTTATTGCTTTTTTCCTTGTAATTTCTGATCCGACCATGGCTCAGTCTCGTCCACAATGGATGATAGCCCTGCTTAAGATAAATTTTGAAAATGACATTTGACATTTGATCACTGTTACTATAGACTTTAGAGAATTAATCTTGGAGTCAAGAACTCGTTCCACAACAGTAGGTGTTCATATTTACCTGAAGTGCAGCAAACATAAGTGCTTCTTCCTCTGTGCAGTCTAATTCATCATTCAGTAACATCCACTTGGCTTGTTCGTAGATTTGGTTGATTCTTACAGCATCAGTTTTGGGGTTTAAGTCATAAAATGAGTAGAACTTGAACCGAAGTCTCAAAGTGTCAAACTCTCTCACACCTTGTTCCATTATTGAAAGGGAAGAGTCCAACCATCTGAAAAGTATATAAATGTTTACAATACATTCTTTATGAGAAATACATCAAATATAAAATCTTGATATTCATTACATTAATTTATTAAACATAAGTACACAGTTATGAATGTATATTATTTACTTAAATGAATGAACTAAAGGCGAACAATGATTGAGATGCTTTGAGTGGCTTTGTTTTTGAGAAGGATTTTTTTTAGCTATTATGAATAAATAACCCCCCAACTGAATGTAGGAAGCTAAAGCTAGGAACATATTATCAAGCCCCTGAAAACAGTGCCAGGTTTTAGCCCAGGATCAATTTTATCCTATACTCTTATATGAGCAATGTTATCGTCCGTTCTTGTATGCTTGCTTACACAACGATCTCAAAAACGGCTCCGAGGATTTCCTTCTAAGTCTGGAAATAAGTAATTTATGACTCAAAAACGTGTTCTATGCGAATAACTCGGCCGGAGAAAATCTAATAACGTAATAAAACTAATTTTAAAGTTGTCAAATTTTAACATTGGCCTTATGAGTTGCTGTAGTAGCAACGAAATAAACAAGGAAAGTGTAAACAAATTAAGTAATCGTAACAGCTGTTTGCAAACTACAGCCATCTAGGGAGAGTACAGCGTGTGGCATAAATATTGCATAGAGTAATAAAAAGATTTGTATTTATAAATTTTATGACGCAGAAATATATGATAGTAATTAGATGAACAGGTAAGTGTAAAAAAACCGAGCAAGGCTCGATCCACCAGGTACTTAACTTGAAATTGAAAAGTGTGCTTGATGACTCTGCCACCCTCACTTAACATTTTCACACAAAACTTGAAGCTGGAGTTTACTAATAATTTCTTCAAAATGTTTATTTCAAATATCAAAAAATCCATGAGGATTTTGGAGTATGTTTCAATACTAATAATCGCAGAGATAACTTAAAAAAATGGTTGCTTAAAAAACTAAAGCACAGTACACGAAAAGCGCTTTCCAATGCTGCACTACAGCAAGTCAGCTATGCCACCACTACCGATATGCCCTTCCTAGGAGTCGTACCAACTACTGCAAGACAAATTTCCCACTGGCGATCGCGCTAAATGTCTACAAAAACTGTATTTTCTGAAAAAAGTAGTGCCATCAGTCGATGGTGGAACAAACTCGATTTACTTTACTTACAACTAAACATATGGACATGGTATGAATATAGTTTAAAGTTAACCACAGATTGTAGCACATGCTATTTCTTTTGATCAAAATTCATTGTTAATGTGGTGAATTTATTTTTTTATTTTGATTTTCCCAACTTTTGCAATTACTGGTTAACTTTGTAATAAGAACTCATTTCATGACATTTTGCGAACTGAAATTTGATCCCATCTTCTGTTTCAGCTATGTTTTTGTCCAGGTTCTCCTGGATGTGTGTTACTACTCTTGTTTTGTTCTAGGTTTTTTCCACCTGAAGACGGGATCAGATTCCAGATACCAAAACATTGAGAAACTTGATTTTACCAATAAGTGATGACAAATGTCTGCAAAAATCAAAATCAACACTTTTTAATTTTCTGGGTTTTGCCAGGCCATTAATGGTAAGTATGCCTAATTCACATCTACTCACCCGACATTCATGCGGGCCTTCTCCACGAGACTCTTGGGCCGCAGGAGGCTGGCGCGGGACTGCGGGCTCGGCGCCGGGCTGTGCGCGAGGCTCGAGTCCAGGCTGCCGTTCAGCATCTCCAGCGACGTCACGGTGCCGTTCAGCCCCGGTGAGTAGCTCCCGTTCAGCTCCACATTGTTGTTCCGCTTCCACGTGCCTCCCGACTGTACGTGAAGACAATAAGTTGTTATAAGAAATGTATTTGATTGTGGAGGAAAATGTTTATGGTTACGTTCAGGTTTAAACTAAATAAAACAAGACTAATATTACAGGTAAAGCATTATATCTCCTAGGTAATAATTTTGGAGGAACATGTTTATGGTTACATTCAGGTTTAAACTATATAAAACAAGACTATATTACAGGTAAAGCATGATATCTCCAAGGTAATAGGGTGGAGTGATGTTTGAGTTATCAAATTAAAACTACATAGTATGGAGCCAAGAGGCTCTACACATAGGCAGACATGGGAGCTGTGTCTTGAAGTCTCTGAGGTTCCTCAGGTTTTGAACCTTTATAGCTCGAACAACCAGGTCATTAAATGGAATTAGGGGTTCTTGCCCATATTTCTATAATACGTGTCAACAGATTCAATAACACTAAAAAACTACAGTTATTTCATTATTTTCCTGGCTCAAAGGTCTTTGCTACAAATGTTAATATGAGAGAAATTTGAAATTTGCTTCTTAATTTGATCAAAATCAAAAACAAACCAAAAGAAGGCGAAAACATTTTTAACCAACAAACAAGCAGAGTGGGACAAGTATGTAACTCACAGTGGCCATGGGTGAGCTGATGGGTGTCGACGTGTGGTGGCGGGGCGTCACGGGGGCACACATGAACGTCCCGCTCTTGTCCAGCGACCCCGTCGACCCGGCGGGGCTCTGGTTGGCGATGAATGTGTTTGTGTCCGCTGGAATTTTCCCGTTCATTTCCTTCTTCTTGCTCGGCATGTCCTTCAGGTTGTACTTCAGATGGTTAGGCTCCAATGGTTTACAGAATGACATTTCTTCTGGATGACGAATGCCTAAAAGTAGAAATCTCCTTAAGTATTTTGTAAATATATAGCAGTACCAAGCAGGATAGAGAAGTGTTGCAATTAAATATATAGAGTTGCCCTGCTTTGTGGCACCCTTACCATTGGTGTATGGATAAATTACTTTAAAATAATTCATGGTCAATGTGCAAAACATTAACTAATGTTTTCTAGATTAATGGATCAATTATGTTTTTGCTTTGGAGTATGGTTTTTAATTCAACAGACATTCATTAAAAATTTCTTTCGTAGATTTCACAGAAAAATCTGTCCTCCCAGTTAAATGTTCAAAAACAATTTCTTTGTTATTAAAACCAATTTAAATTTCCTTAAACGAGAAGTTTACATCTGGTTTTATAAAATGTTACCATTGATCTTACACTTGAGTCAGATAGGACTGCTAATCTTGGGGAGCGGCCCCCATAGTGGTAGAGAGAGCAGGACTTTGGTCCACAGAGTCTCAGGTTCAAGTCCTGCTGATCGCCAATATCAAATTTGCTGAGTGAAAGGGCGGATTTACGTGGGTCGAGTTATACGGATGTATGTAACTAGGCAAAGTCAGCGATTGAGTAGGTTTTTCGTTTCACTCACTCATGTTTTAACCGAACTGATGACACTATAGAAACACAAATAATGATTCTAGAGACTATGGTAAAGACAAGTTACTGTTTCTGAATCTGTGGAAATCACACTAACATCAAAGTTGTCAGCTTTACTCTTCTAAGGGCCGGTTTCGGAGCTCGGGGATATCTTAATCCCGGAGTTAGTTAACCCGTGGACTAAGATAGTCTTAGCATGAAAAATCGGATTTCGGAGCTCGGGGATAAGTTTCTTAACTCTCGGGTTATCTCAATTTGAGGAAAATTTTATCTTTGGACTTATGAAAGGAGTTACCGAGTTATTTTGGAGAATTTTTGTATTTGGATAGTGGTGGGTACTGTGTGCAGACGCATTTTACTTGTTCTTTCTTCTCTTCTCAATTGAATTCGGCTCTTGCTGTGTTCGGGTTATGCTTCCCGAATTAACTCTCAGATTAAAGATATTCTTGGAGTTAGTTATCCTTGAGCTCCAAAACCCGATTTCTACAGTTCGAGGATAAAAACCGGTTCAAACTGGTATTCAAACTGGTCTGAGGATAAAGATAACCCCAAGCTCCGAAACCGGCCCTAAATGTTTCTAACCTTAGTTCTGGACTAACCCAGACCTAAACCTGTTTCTACCGTGTTTCTAACCCAGACTGATTAGACTAGGCGAATTGATCGGCGAGTAAGAACCTGCCTGTCTAACTCGCCTGCCAACTCGACCATATAAATCCACCCATAATGCCGCAACCACGAGGGTGCCATAATAACCTGACTACAGCAACAGTGCATGAGTCCATGGAAACTACAAAGTCTCGCCCTCGGTTAAAAATTCAAAAAGCCTATCACCTTGTGTCGCATATGACCCACTCACCCAGCTCCTTGCACAGGTTGATGACGGCGTTGAAGGTCTTGATGGAGAAGTCGACGCGGCAGTCGAGGAAGCGCAGGTCGGGCAGCTGCACGCGCAGAGTCTTGTGCATCGGCGTGAAGTGCAGCAGCGCGTCGGCCTGCACGCCGTACTGGTCCAGCGTGGAGCGCGTCCGCGTCAGCCACGTGTTGCGCCCCGGCCACCACAGCGCATGGTCCGACCAGTCCATCGCGATGTCTGCAACAGGGGAACATCTCGGTTAGACGGACTGTTGACGACAGGAATGAAAGACCCGGCGTTGCCAGCTAGGAACATCCCACTAGAGATATTGTGCAGCTTACGGAAGGAATGATTGTCAGGATGGGGAAAGCATGACATCACACCTGAAGGAAGAGAGAAAAATTCTCATCCTCTATTTTTGGGACGACCCATCGTCTATCCTGAGAACTTCCAAGCATTCCCAGACAAGAACCTCCATCTGGGAACATTCCTTGTTGTATTACAACAATGTGCATCATTTGTTTAGCTGGCATGCACTTTTTAATAGTGTTTATTTGTTATAAAACGAGCGACTTGTTTTTGCTGCCCGGATAGCTCTTTCTTCTGGGACTTCGCTCAGCTACCAAGAGTAATAAATACCTTTCACTAAATGCCCAATAAAAGCCATGTGGTTTGGTGACATAGCTCAGCAACCTAGAGTAATTAGAGGTAGATATTTCATTATTTGTTTCATTAAGTTTGTGTTAATAGAGATGGATAGACCTATAGAGATGGATAGGTCGTCCCTGATGACATCCGTTGTTGATGAGGGAGTCCTCAGAGAAAGAAACATTTCCAGGGACTCCTGCTCTCTTTTCAATGTGCCTTCTGTTTTCCACACCCACACAGACCATCACACACTTGCGTTTCTATGCATTCATCCCACTGTATATTCTATCTATCTATCTATCTATGTCATTACAAATTCTACTGTATATCGAGTAGTCTTTCAATTGGGTATGTAACTTTCACTTCCAGTGCAAGTTTAATTTAGGCAGAACCTCCACCTATGGGCTCTTCATATTTACTGAAATTAAAAAAATTGCGAGTGTACAAGAAACAAATCAGTTGTCATTATTACACTCAACTAAAAAATAGAGATTTATTTGTATCCTTTAATTTACAAACTTATATTCAGCACACTCGTGGTGACATAAAATGCTATGAAAAGCTTATGGATTAATAATTGCTTTTATACACCACTGCACTTAGCTAAAAGCCCTGTTATGTATGCAAATAGTGCTTTTAAATACAGTGCATGCTGGGAGTGTATGCAGTTTTTAAATGTACTTACAATATGGAGGTTACCGAAGATAAAACTTTTATTTTCATTCAATACTTTAAGAATCTGAGAACCAATGGGATGTGGCAAAATTACTTGTAATAAGATCGAACATTAATTCCTTACAAAACATCTTCATAAGGAAGATTTATATTTAATCTTGATAACAATTAAATAATCAATATCAGCTATGAAATTGGCTGTGAGTATTTAATAAATTTAATTGAGAGAATTTATTTACAAGGAATTAATTGATGAGTGAAATAAAGAAAATTCCTGTAGTGACTAACTAAATGTTTCATATTTCATATTTTCTTTCTTTTATGTTAGTCAGCTGATGAGAATTTTGTAAATAATTATTTTTTACAATTTAAATATAATCACATCTGTTTGTCACCACTTTGGGAGAATGAAATATTTCTTCCTAATTATTTTGTTATGTATAATAAAAATTAATTGATTCATCAAACCTGAAATCTGCTATGAAAACTACAAGTTCCGGAAGAAAAGTTCGTTTCCCTGTTCGTTTCCAAGGTTTTGTATTGTGATTCACGTAAATCACTGGTAGGGGGGGTCCTGTAGTGACTAACTAAATGTTTCATAATTCATATTTTCTTTCTTTTATGTTAGTCAGCTGATGAGAATTTTGTAAATAATTATTTTTTACTTAATTTGTTTTTGTTGTCCTTAGCAACTGTGTGTATGTTATTGGGATCAGATCACAAAGCATGTAAATAGAATTAATTCGTATAAAATTAAATTTGTTCAACTAAAATATTTATCAATTCATTTTTATTATACATAACAAAATAATTAGGAAGAAGTATTTCATACTCCCAAAATTACTTAAGACGAACTGTATAGTGAAGGAACTAATATTTCACTAAAACAGCAATTACGTTTCCAGTTTTGAGTCAGAGCTAATTTTACTGGTAGTTAAAAATGAAAACAATCATTAAGGAGTTGGAGAGAGAGACTTTGGCAAACATTCAAGGTCTGAGAGGAGATTCTGCCAAACTGTTTGCGACAAGAAATGAGGCCAAGAGCTGCTGAGCCCACTAGGCCATTCATTCACTGACAGATTTACTTTCCCAATACAAACCCAGTCACACTTTTAGAAATGTTACCAAAACAACCGTCCATCTTCTGAGATTACAATGAACCCACTTGTAGACCGACAAGAAAGGAATGTTAGAACCACAAAACAGGTTTTTGATGTACAGTATCACATTTTATGACATTTATTCTTAAGGTAAGTATTTTTTAGTTATTAGCAGATGTGGGTCTTTTGTTTTTTTCTGACAAAAACAAAATCACAAAATGTTTATTATTGTTTCATAACATTTATCTTCTTCTCTTGCCAATGCAGTATGGCACCTGGGTATTCTTTCAATTTAGTTTTCAAAGCCAGAATGCAATTTAAAACCATTCATTTCCGTAATAAATTAAATTTTGAATCGGATATAATAAAAAAGACATAATATGACAGAAAAAACATTTATAGGTAAGTTCATTTAAAATCACGATTTTGAAAAACAACATTCGAGTCTTTTAACATAAAATATCACAGAATTTCGAAATTTCGTGATTGTATTATAAATCGTGAGTGATGGTTTAACAACATAATTCGAAAAAAAACTATGTATCTAAAGTAGCCGGCCACTCTCCGGCTAGACAGAAGGAGATAAATCCAACGAGAGGCGCGCCGCGCGCCGTCCGAAACATTATTGATGAGGTAATTTTCTCCAAAACCTTCGGCGATAAAACCAACTCAGAATATATTATAAACAGCTGACGTTCTGACAGGCGACTAGGTCATATGAATAATTTAGGAATCGAAATAACAGCCACCAGCGGGTGACGTCAGGCGTTAGGTGACGGACCAAACTGGGCACTGCCTACAACAGCCTACACGCGCCGATTGTTGGCCGCTGGCCACCGTCAAACTTCTTTAGTGTGTTGTCGGAATATAAATATTCTTCGGTTGTGTTGGGTAACATAAATTAGGCACTTAACTGGATCACATTGACACCTAAAATATCACGTCTCCAAAAAAATCACGACTGGTGATTAAATAACATGGCCGATCGCCAAGTTATTTAACATATGTAATTTTTGTATGTAATAAATCAAAAAACGACAAATCTTTTATCTCAAACATGTTTTTAATTGGTACATGTCCAAAAGTAAAATGAAGTTGTAAAGATGATATAGCTTCATTCGTCAAGTGAGTAAAGTGAAGCTCTTTCCTTACTGAAAAGAAAGGATAAATAAATAGGGGATCATGAAAACACATAACTTTTTATCCATTTAAAAAAAAAGTCTGCGAGTCCGTCTAATGTGACGTCACCATATAAGGCCTCCGGCCTGTCGTTCAATGGTGTGGCCTTGTTCAAGCATATGTTTTTTACGGAGGGGCTTCACTCTCAATTTCACGGGATGGAATATTTTTTAGGGAGGGACTAAAACTCAATGAATCTTTAACTGGGTGATTTTCAATAAACAAATTCCCTTGAACGTGCATTTACTATTGCCATTTACTATATTAATCCATTTACCATATTAATCCAGAAATTTTCATTAATTGACAGTCTAAATTACAGCAATAATATTCTGTGTTTATAGTCAATGCTATCACATAAAAAGTATCAGGGGGGATTATTAATACAAGTACATGTAATTTTCTACGACAGTATATTGTTAATCAAACAGAGGATTTCATATTTTAATAACAAAATAATCTAAAGCTGTTGGATGGCATAATATTATTGATTGTTGATAAACACATCCAGTTGAGACGTTGATAACGATAAACTGCATCACTTAGCGTGGGATGTTATGCAAGTCGTGGTTACCTGCGGGTTGTTATCAGTGAGTGGGCGTGCCAAGGTCACACTGACTGATAACACAACAAGCTGTCGCTGTGTAACTAACATCTGTGAAATCTGCTCGCTCCGCTCGCTCAACGCGTGATGTTGAAATAGAGTAGTTGAACATTCGCTTCAACAATTCATGCACTTAAAGTATAAACACTTCATTTCTTCTATCTTTAAAAACTCCATAGCAATTTTTGGGACGATTCCAGAGTATTCTGATTTAGAACCTCTTTTGTCGCATTGACAGCAGTAAAAATAAGGGCGTAATTTTTATTGTGTAGGAAAAGATTTGTGACTTTGTTTGTCATTTAAAATAAGTTTAGCTAGCAATTAATCCAGTTTTTTATCGGCAACAGGTTATATGCTAGAGAAAGCCAAATAATAACATAACATTTGCTCCGCACCCCAATAAAAATCGGGAACATACACAAATTAAAAAAAGGAAATCGAATTTTTACTGCTGATCAAACAAAGGTTTTATGATTGCCCAAATTAGTATGACGACAAACTTCATTCTCACGAAAGCAATAAGCTGACTCGTAAATTACTGTATAATGGTTGTTATAGTTCATTGTAATTCTACTGCTCGCTTATCATTATGCAAACTGGCCACAATATTGTTTGAGGCGCCTTGTATGCATAGCTCGTCTGCACTTCGTTCTGCACACGGCATTATTGTCATTCATTCATCCGTCCATGCATAGTTCAGTTCAATAATCAACGTAGCTCTGTAAATAAGCAATTACAGGAATCAAGAAAACTTACAACCGATGGTAAAATTGTTTACAGCTTATTGTTATAGGTTATTATTATTTCTTACCCTCGAAATCAGGAATTTGTTCGGGACTTAAAAATACTCGATTGTGA
Organism: Flexamia atlantica; assembly: GCA_035578135.1. NCBI lineage: Eukaryota > Metazoa > Arthropoda > Insecta > Hemiptera > Cicadellidae > Flexamia > Flexamia atlantica. The sequence goes on from JAQJVK010000001.1 coordinate 11,485,534, forward strand.
CAATGTTTAGATTGCAAGTATGACACTGTCAGAAATAAATTAAAGTAAACTAAATATCTTAACAATTTTAAACTACTTCAAACTTTATTAGTTAAATTTACTTCATTCTAACATCGACTCATTTTAATGCTAATTTCTGTGTTATGTTATTCGTATTGAAGTATGATTTTAATTAGTATGGGTGAACAGATAATACTAAACAAATATGAATCTGAACATAAGAACTTCAACACTAGTTGTCAAATCTGCTGATTTTCTAGTACTACAGGTGCAAAAAATGTAATTCCCCAAATTCAGAAGGTCGCTTCACTCCCCAGCACAATAAGCCTCGACTGCCTCTCCCAGGGCTTTGGGATTCCCCCTAGTTCTAGTACCCAACACTACCAGTGTGAGGACTCTGTGACCTCGGCCCCGCGGTCACGGTGGCTGTGACTGCGGCTCTGTGACCCGCTCGCCTCACCGTGACGTCACGTGACCCTGCCGCGCCGCGCCGTGTGGGTGCAGCAAGGATAATGACCATGTTACTGTCTTCACTCTCGTCTACCAAGGATTGTGCTGGTCATGACCAATGAAAAATAGGAATTGCCTCATGACTTGTAAAATATGTTGTATACACGTATACGTATATTCTTTATCCACCAGACGACAATTTTTGAAGGAACGCCAAAGGTTCATTTACTGGCATGCAGAAAATCATTACACTAATGTGGCAAATTTCATTATAATGTAATATAAACCGATAAACCTGTAATAAGATAAACTCGCCTATCGGCTCGCTGGGGCCCCCCTACTGTGAGCCCCTTCGAAAGGAATTTTGATATTGAAAAGTCACATAACAAAAATAATTTATTTGCTTACGTACAAAGTCTGGGTCGGGGTTAGGGATTTTCCTAAAAATAAAAACTATGAAGGAAATATAAAAGCTCCGCTCCCAGGCCCCGTATAGTGAGTTCCGGGAGGTTTGGATTCCGAAAAGCCAAAAGACAAAGTTTAATGAACAGTTTTCAAATACTTAGCACAAGGTATCATAGGTAGTGACAGAGGGTAAGTTGTTTGGGAGTTGGTTAGGGGCAGGGGGTTGTTGATTGGGACGGGGGTTGTTGGTTTTGAGGATTTTTGGTTTATGGGGCGGGTAATTATTATTTTAAGGAAGAGTGGGTTAAGGTGGCTCCCGGGAACGATGTGTTCTGGGTGCCTAACTCTTCTCAGCAAAGTGTAGAGCTGACCATGCATGAAGCAATCCGTGCGTAGATCAACAACGACTGATTCTATCCTTGGCTCTTGTGTACGGTCAAACAATATAGGCCAACATCAGTGGGAACTGACGTCGACGGACCCGAAGCGACGAACCCTCACCTAATATATTTATAGAATATAAGATAACCCGATAAACCTGTAATAAACAATCACACTAGTCAGTAGTTTTAATATTTAAAATATAATGTAAGAATTGATAACTAAATGCAACAGGTAGCTAAATACATACTATACGAACGAGTATGCCGTTAATTTTATTTGATATATGTTTGCACTCATTCGACTTTACTGCACTCCCCTTTATAGATCGCTCCGCACCAACAAGTCTGTTTCCTGCAGTTGCAGGGCACCATTACGTGTTTGTACACAATGAGCACATTGCTCTATGGTTTGCAGCCTGTTTACACAGAGTAATCAGGCGAGTTCCGGCGCTGCTTTGCACGCGTGATGGGCCAGCTGACAGCTGCACACGTGCGGTTTGCACGATGTAAACACCACACACAGTCGCAGGTACCGGAAGTGATAAAACGTTTCCGCTCGCGTCACCGCACATACGTGTTGCCGGACAGATGTGTTTCTCCCCTCCCTAACAGGACTGGTAATTACGTTTCTATTGCTATTATATTGAACTTATTCTAACGGTATTGTACGCAATTGTTTATTTTAACAGTGGGAAGTGATGAGCACCGATGACTTAAAGCTAAGTTTACACTAGCATGTAGCAGTGTCGTCACTTGAATACACTAATAACATTGTTGTTATACCAATACAGGTTTACCAAAGACCGTCGTGTTAACACATCAAGTGTTACAACACTTAATTTCTGTTGGAGAGATACAATCTTGAGTGACGACACAAATATTGGTTTTTACTAATATTAGTGTCGCCCATCAAGATTGAACCTAACCAGTGTAATCAATGAAGTGTTAACAAAAACATAGGCGTATTGGTATAACAACAATGTAATTAATATGTTCAAGGGACGACACTGCTACATGCTAATGTAAACTTAGCTTAAACCTTGAATAAGCACGTACAGCTTATGTCTGGCATATTATGTCAAAACTACCGCATCCTGTTTAAAATTCCAATTAATTTTATTACCTTGACTATCAAGATTTAAAGCAGAGTTATGACAGGAGAGAAAGGTCGAGAGAGAGATTTATCTTTGAGACTTTATTGAGAGATCTTAAACTTATGATGGACCACAAATTACGGGAGAAAACTTCAGAGATCTTTCCAGAACTTATTCCATATTATGTAACCGAGAAGCTAGCAATACCTATTACTTGTGACAACTTTCTCATAAATGTGGAAAACGTTGATAAGCGGTACATTTTCAAAGTGCGTAATCAAAGTGTACGTGAGGAAAACCACAGAGGAAAAAAATCAGTTATTTCTCTGTGGGAAAACGCATACTTCAAAACTCTTAGGAGACGAGTTTTAAAATTAGGAGAAACTAAAGAGTAATGGTAGGAGGTGGTCTGGTTAGCTCTCTAGTGGCTGATATTCAAACATGTTACTGCGAAATATTCCCCAGACATGTTCTTGTATAAATAGAATACGCAGACACATAACTCAATGGGGCAGGCGCCTGCTTTAACTCTCACAGACTACCGAACGACAGCTAAATAGGTTCTGTGTCTTTATCCATCCATCTTTCTTGCCAAGCATTGAAACTTATCAGCACTCAATACTGGTCAATGCTGCACAGTGTTTCTCTTACAAGTTGGATGTATGGGCAATAAATTTGAGGTATTTCATTTATTATCGATGGAATGGTGCGACAAAACTCAACCTATGTATTGGAGTTGCTTTCATCATTAGTTAACAACAGAAGGATAGAGAACAAAGAATTGCCTTGATGTGTTCATGGTTGGTAAACCTGAAGCCCCTTAGTTCAGAGAGGGCGATTCCGCAAAGTATATATGTTCAGTTAAGTATATATGGGCTTTCGTTAGGGCGAGTTTCGGAGCTCGGGGTTATCTCTATCCTCAGACTAAATACCAAGTTGAACCAATTATAATAATAAATAATCCTTAGTAACCCTTTAATGTTACTGATCAAAGTTAGAGATCAGCGTTGCCTTATGTCAAAGCTTAATTGCCAAACGCGTTGAAGATCAAAAAGAGGAGCAGGGGAGCAGGGGAGCAGGGGAGCAAATTGGCTGAGGTGGCTGGCGGTCTCTGGCCCGTCGATCAAAGACTTCTAATTCGTTCGTGTATCGTCTTCACGAGTAAAGAGTAATATTGTGTATTAGTTTACTGCACTGGTCGTTCCTTTCAACATTTATTATCCGTAGATAATGAGGTTGCTGAGATTGAAACCCATTATAGAGCTGCTGCTTTATTATTTTCCTGAAATCTACCTAATTGATCTTTGCGCCAAACATTCAACTTTATTTTCCAAACTTTCTTTTCCTTTTGAATGACGTATACATTGTATGCGACCTGGTTTCAACTGCAAATAATTGATTAAAAGTTATTGTTACGTCCTAACTTTACATATTTAACAAATTTTAGATTAAAAATCACTCTTATGTGGCAATGGACCGTGGAAATAATGTTTAATCGTTTTTTTTTGCGCTGTAAAGTTTTTGCTTTTGCAGTCAGCGCAAAACGCAAACAATTAAATCTGTCTCGGAGACAAAGGCGAGTGGGCCAGGAATGTGCGGCCAGGTAGAGGCAGGGAGCAGCACGCAGCTCCGTGATACATATGCATACAACACGGCATGCTCGGGCCCAGGCATGCATATACATACGAGGCTGGGCAAGGACACCGAGGCTGACATCACTGGACCTACGGATACGTAGCGAAACCGATCTAGGAACAGAGTGTGAGTTTGTGAATCTCAAAGCAGTAGACCTATCTCCGTTTATTTTATTAGTACAGTATAACCAGCACTAACCAAGAGAAGATTCAAACAGAAGTCAATTTAAATGGGTCTTCCGTTACGCCCAAGTACTAGTTACAGTTAAATCCAGTTACGGTTACAATTAAGTTACTAGTAATACAGTTTACATCCGGTTACTAGTTACTGTTAAGTTAAGTTAGCAGGGCTACGACGGTGCTGCTCTCTCGCGGCGTTAATGGTGAACTAAGTCCTTGACACCCGCTGGCCAGCGCTCGACACCCGTTAAGCGCAGCATTAGAAGATACCTCTGTTTGATTCTTCTTTGAGCACTAACCAAGTACCAGTTACTCGAAAACGCGCATCGTCCTGGGCATATCTAGTTTCTGCTCTTAAAACAGTGTACTATTTCCTTCTCCGTCAAATAATATATGTATAAGAATAAAATTGCTAGAGAATAGTAATGGTAGAAACATTTCAAACCTAGAAATGGTAGCAATTAGAACCTGTTTTATGTTTCAACATATTTCCTCTCCTCGCGTTAGTTATAAAAAAATCATTATGAGGTTTAAAGCAGTTATGACAAGGTAACGATGATTGCCTTGCACCATCATCCTGTCATATCCGTTATTTTATGGCACAAACACATTCAGTTTTATTGGGCATACATAAAATCCTCGAGACGTAATTATCTCCATAGATATAAAACGAGTTAGAAGTTTAATAATATCATAAAATAAGAACAGAACGCATTAAAACCCTGATCCAAACCTTTTAATGCCACAACAACCTCTTTCTTATCTCGTTAGTCGGACTGCTCAAGGTGAGCGGGCGTGTCAGGCGTGTTCCGTGGACCTCTTGTTGTGCCCGACCCGGGGCCTACATGTACACTGGTACTGCGGCAGGAATGTGTGAGCGAGCGAGGCTGACTGTAGAGGCGTCGCCCCTTATAAGTCCACGTCTCTGTGCCTCTGGGACTCGGACATGGACATGCCTCACTGCCAATAATGATTTGGCCGCTGCTATATTCTATTGTTTGTGGTTAAGCTTTTATGGTCACTTCTGTTGCAATGGGTGGAGTAGATGTATAAGTATGGGCAATGATTTAGAGCTAATAGTGGAGGGTATGAGTGGTATGAATATTTCATAAGCCTTTGGTGGAACCAGTTTTGATAAATAATTGGTGACGTTGTGTAAGTTTGTTTAAAAATCTTTCATCTTAGCTGGGAGTTATACTTGTTTTGAAGGTTTAGATGAATCACCTTAATTTCGAATCTTTACTTGCACCCACTAAAACTACCTTTATCTGGATTCAAAACCAATTTTGAACTTTTTCAGAATTTATATTCTTGTACTGGACGACAAATACTTTATTTATTTGTGCGAAGTAGATAATACCAAAATTTTCAAACTCGTCTATTTCAAATTAGAATCTATTTACTTATTACAATAAGGTTTTTTTCTGTTAGATCCCTTTTTCAGGCGTCCTACTTAACCGATTTTGACGAATGAGGTGCCATTTTAAAGCTTATAATGTAGCGCACCGGCGACTGATAATTAAAATTGGCATTTCTTTTACGGCTTCGACCCCCAAACCTTTGATTTATTTCTAGAGGGCGCTTTCAACGCTCCAGTGCTGAGCAACTTGCGATAACATGGTTTTAAAATGTGATTGTAATTTAACAGCTGATTACCTTTAGATCGATTTTTAACCTAAGTCAGATTGTAAACAAAAATAGAAAGTCTACAAGACTTTATTCATTTGATGAAAACTAATTCTTAAATGGGACACTCTTTTGGCGATTTTAGACTAATTGAGGTAGGAAAATCATTCTTAATGGTGCAGAAAGAAGTGGAAGGAAAGAGAAAACCGAGTCGATGAGATTAGCGAAATACCCCCGTTGCAGCAGACCTGCATACTCAGCGAATTTCATATGCAACACAACAAATGGTATTTCAATCCAACTTAGCGAGATTTTACATGTTTTGTAATCTCCATTAGAATAACATGGGGAATGATTATGCAGGTTTGCTGCAACAGGTATGTTAAAACTGGTTGGTTTTAATTCATTATTTAGTAGATCTTAACTAGAAGAAGCCATATACCAAGTTTTGTCAAGAAATGTTAAAAAATAAGTAAGATATAGAATTTTTCTATTTCCCATAAGGATAACATGGGGAATGATTATGCAGGTTTGCTGCCACTAAAAATTGAAATTTCGGGGATTTTAGACTAAAATACATTAGATCTCATCTAGATGAAGCCACAAACCAAGTTTTATCCAGATATGTTGAGAAATAAGCGAGATATAGAATTTTACCTATTCCCCAAAAGGTTAACATTGGGACAACGTACTGTGTTTACCACTTTCAATATCTCGGTAACCAATGGACATAGAGCAATGATTCAAAACACTAAATTGTTTGTTTTTTTGAGCTGAATTCAATGGTGCCAACAAAGATTCGATAAATTTTATTTTTATATGTAGAAAACCTAAAAAACCCATTTTTGGGGGTGTTTATCCCCCCTTACCCCCCCTTCCGGTGGTCCCATCGGGCTGGTTCACGAACTCGTCCATTCGATTACCACTTTACATGTCTGTTCCAAATTTCATTAAGATCAGATCATATTTACGGCCGCTATCGTGCTGACAGACACACATATATATATATATATATATATATATATAGATAGATAGATAGATAGATATATAAAAATTCGAACGAATAGTGTTTTTTGCTTCTGGTGGCCCTAAAACGAAAAGTTATCATGGTCTCGGGCTTAGGTCTTACCATGAGACCTACGGTAATAGCTTCTTCCCTATAGGGGAAATTCGCTAAAACATACGTAACCTTTGTCAAGAACAGAGAACTGCCGAGAGACAAAGACTGATAGAACATCAGAGGGACACTGCACCACCTATCTACTTGAAGCAACTTAAAGAAGATCTTAGGGCATGAATTCGCGAACAAAAACTTCCAGTATACTACTGTTGTGCCAGAAGAAAAATTAAAATACCTAATGCTAAGGTGATGAACAATGTGTGTGTGTGTGTGTGTGTGTGTTTTTCAGCTGAGCTTTTATTTGTTTATGTGAGCTTTAAATTACACTTGAAAGGTTAACTTTAACGCGCAGAAAACTTTAAAAACCAAAAACACATATGAAAGGATCTTTGTACAGTAGAGTTTTTGCAGGCTTTGAAGTGAGTTTTGGTATTTAAGTTTTAATATCCATCATAGTGTTCGCCTGTTTAGTAAATATTTCTCTACTTCTTCTTATCGTAGGCGAGTTTCTCAAGAAACAAAAATAATCATTTTAAAATGCGCAATTTGCGCATGGGGCCCCTAGTATTAATGTTAAAAGAGTTCATTACGCTTCTCCGACTTTAACCAAAGTTAAGTTGTTTGTTGCACAACTCCCTATATTTCATTCTTTCGCTCTGGACTCGACTAAAAACTAATGCGTTCAGTTTCTAAAAAGGGTGCTAACGATGCAGCCCACAACATAAGCAGTTATAATGGGAACATTATATGATTCAAATTGCAAATGCAAATTAGCAAGTGGGTTGAGAGTGGGGGAGCCTTAGTTGGGATGAAGGCGGACTTTAATAAATTACCCTAATTAAATTCACACCTAATTTGTAAATCATTGACGGACTCGAATAAATTTCTTTGGCACCCGCAGCGAAACGCTGATTACTACTACTTTATAACGTTTAAAATATGAACACTGTTTTGCCTATGCATATTTTAGAGCAACTTAAAACAGTGCGGTGTGATTTTTCATTGGAAGATTTGTTATCTCGCCACATGCGCCATGTGCGGCTAGCCAAGACGGGCGAGCAATCAACAAGCTGGGCGAGGGCCTAGCAAGTGGGATCAATTAATTGATGTGGGTTCACATCACAGACTCTTAACTTCGGTGGTATAAACAACTACAGACCGAACAGCCGTACAGAGCCGGCTCTTCTCGGAACCATCAAACCTTCCCACAACAGAAGGCTGGGGTTTATCAGACTCTTCTTTAAACTGGTCAAAGGGGAAAATGCGGAACTGATGAAAATGTACAAGTATCACTTTATGTGAGGTTAATGATCAATTGACAAGTGTTACTTATAAATCGTGGTTCGACATTTTCTGCTGTATGAGAAGAAAAATCAACATTGGACACAAATTTCCGAGGACAAAAACGTGTTATTATAAACTTGACGAGTTAAATGTAGCATCAAACGCCATTGCAGTATAGTTATCAAAGTTTATAACAAAGAGAGTTATGTATCTGTACCGGTACCGGTATACAGTTTGTTAATAGGTTTGGTAATGTCTTGGCACAGTTTTGGGTTTGGCATAATAATTTGAAGAAACAACAGTAGCAGCCATCAGCATTTAATGGTAATTGTTCAAAGTGCACTGCTTCTATCGAATTAAAACCGATATTGTTTCGATAAAAACTGACTTTAAGATTTGCATAACAACATGCTTTAATTAAATTACCAAATAAACAATAAACAACACGCCTTTTATTAAGGAAAAGGTTTGACGGACAAATAAGATTAAATGAGTGGGTAGTTGGGAACAAATGAGGTTGTTAAAGAATTAAATCAGCCATCAAGATGGCACTGATTATATTATGTCTAAAAACTCATGTAAGCTATATTTGTTTGTAACCGGTAAAACTGTTGGAGACGGACAAATTGCATACAATTAAAATCATAACAACCAGAAGACGCTAATCACAATGCATATTAACGATGGCCAAAGAGAAAAACTGAAGTATACCATTCTCTCAGCCTTTTTGCTTTCGAATATAAAAATTCTACCGTTGTGTGATTAAATTTAAAAAAAAATCTTGATGAATTAGCTTTGCTATTTAATTTTAGAATAAAAAACATTAGTTTATTGATTTCTGACATGTTAGTTTATAAAAACTGTCACTGTTAAACAACTAATCTCATTTAATTTAAACCGTAAGGTTGATTTTTTATCACACAGCGTCCGAGGGTGGATTACAATAACCCGCATCAAGCACAGCCACAACACGGCCACAAATTGTATCTCCTGCGGGCCAAATCCGTTTAAATGTCGCATTAATAGAGACGGTCGCTCGGCTAAGCATGCAGATGGTATCGTCCGCCGCCGCAGCCGCAGCCGCCCCCGTCGCATCTGCGGTGGTAACACGTTTAGCGGCACGTGCGAGTTATAAATAAACATGCGGGCCTCCCAACCCGACACCCGACACAACCTCCCCGTGGATGCCGCGACTTTGGGTGCTGATTGTGTTCAAGTCTGCGAGACGATTAACTCTTGCAAAATCCCTAACTATTTAATTACATCATTCATCTCCTCAAATCTGATCAATTTAATTCATAAATACCACCCCCCCCCCCTACACCCTACCCACTAGGGGAGTTTCTTTGATGTGATCATATAATGTAATTTATTTCGGTCAACGGGAAAAGTTGTAGCTAGGATCTTGAATGCGAGATTTTTAAGATATTGCAAGATTAGATTATGTTTGGTGCAAGATATAGGCCAAAATCTTACAGCTACAGTTGCGTATGGTAACAATTCCTACACCTGCAAAAAGTTTCTCATTCAGTCTCCCGGTCATGACCGAAATGAGATTAGAAGGTTCAATCCGCTAACATAATTCCACATAGGTCCACAATTCCGTGGCTGCTATAACCATGGATGGGCAGCTTCTGGTTTTTTGCCTCAAATATTATCTAATATGTGGTCTTGTGCCCAAAGGATAAACATATCATGTGCAGTTTACTCTCGAATAACGGGTTTTCGACTATTTCATAGCTACCCCATAATTATGTTGTGACCACATATTAAGCTGATTGTTGATCCGTTAATTACATAGATTACTTCGTTTTAACACTGAGGTTTTGGCTAATTTTACAAAGGAATGCACATTATCTAATCCACTACGTGCCCTTCACGCCCTCCATCCTCGACCACGTAAAGAGCTGCGGTTGAAGCACAAGGGTCTGATTGAATCTCCTCTTGTTGAATTGATCAATGTAATCCCTTCAAGTGCAGTATTATGCTCCCCACACGCAGTAAAGCGACTTGTAAAATTTCAATTTATCGCTTGTCCGTAAAGAAGGGATGTAAATATCGGTGAAGCGCCATAACAATGAGTGTAAGTACCGACCTCCCTTGTTTGAATACGGTCATTAGCGGCTATAAGCCGGGCCTGGGGTGGATCCCTGCGGTACTCCACACACTCCCCACCGACCGTGTCGTCTACATACACCTCGCGGACTGGTGGTCTGAAATGAAAGATTCTAATCATTTCTGGGTGGCAAACGCTCAATATGTTTTCTTCTTAAATATTTTTTTCTAAAATAAAATTAAATGACAATTAAAAATTTTATGAAAAGACTAAAGAATTTGGGATGTCTATGTTGGGGTTTAAAGTTTTTTTTAGTTATTAAAGATAAAACCTAAATGATAAGTAACAACAACAAAACAACTATAAATGTTTGTAATTTATAGTTTTGTAAAAAACTATTTGTAAACATTATATATATAATATATAAAGATAATTTATTAAGTAAATAATAAATTAACACCTTCTTATAATTTACAAGTTGCTGAATAACAAAGGTTGCAGAATAACAAAGGTTCATGAATTTTGAAATAATATAAAAAATGGTTGGATAATTAATTATTGGTATTTACTATAAATGTTGTGTTTCAATGTTTACAATACATAAAAACAAATACAAAGATAAAAAAATTTGAAAGTCTCTTTTAACATTGTTAAAAACCATTCATGATGAACTTTTATAAAAGAAGCTTTCATGAATGGTAATTCCTTCTAGAATGACGAGTGACAGCCTTGTTTGACAAAAAAATTCATCTATAGGGTCCTAACGGACGCTTTTCATCCTTAAATTTCCTGAGTTAACGCATTTTCTGGGATAATGGAATAATATTTTGAAATGTTATTACCAGCGAAACCAGTATAATTTGAATTTTTTCTAAAGGTAGCGGTTGAACCTGGCAGTATAAATACGGTACTCATCATACTTCATAATAAACATGCAAAGATTACGGTATAATTGGACCAATTAGTTAGGCTGTAAATCTTTAATCTCTCGTCGCGAAGTCGTGTTCTCGTGTTTTGCCAGCGGCGGCGGCGGCGGTTTTCAGCGAACGGCAAGGCCAAGGGTGAACGTTTCAAGGTCGACTACAGATTACGCAAAGACGTATCGCAGGCTGCAGAACGGAATCCAATCGACTTTAATTGATTGTTTTCACATATTTTGAAGTGTTGCAATACTCATTGATGACTCAAGCTCGCGAGAATGCAAGGTTTTCGTTTCCTAGGTTCTACAGGAAAGAAACTGACCAAATAAAAAAGTAATAAAACAAGTGGAAGCTTAAAAACAAACTGCAACCGTTAAGTTTATAGGTCGGCTATACAGTCAAGTAATTTTAGATCTGACACAGTTCTGAGGTTGAGTTAATACAGATAATGTGCACAGCTTAATTTCATAGCTTAAGAAATACACCACTTCAAAGCAGGAATGATTTACAGCAAATGTTAACCGTTCTGAAGTCACAACAACGTTATTGTTAATAAAACCAAAACCAAGCACAATCCCGTTCTACTTACGGACCTAAATACATATTTAGAACAAGACCAAGGCTGTCGCTTGTGGCACACAACGATCGAGTGAAGTGCCGCATAAACCCCCCGGCGTAAACACGACCAGTAACAATCAAAGCCGGCGCCCCTCCATATCTGTCTATGGTTTATTGTTTTCCACGTCATTTGAGTAGTGCGTAGCGCGTATGAATTCTTTACAGCTTAGTCATGAAGTACAAAATAGAATAGAGCAAAACGGAGTCCAGATTATTGAGCTTAATTGAGAGGAAGCTGATATGCCGAAGGAGGTATTGTACGAGGACCCAGGAGACTTCGTATCACGGACTTCGTGTACTGAATACGAGACTTGAGGACCGTGACTTCAATAAGTATTCGTTTTGAGGTATTTTTTAATTCTTTTGACTTTTATATTTTTCTTGATTTTACAGAGAATAAGTACAATTTTACAATAGGCAAATTAGTTATAACAATAGCAGCTTACTAGCAGTATTACTACGATAATAAAGGACTTCATCTTCTACATGAAGGCATAGAAAACTTGCTAAGTACGCAGTTTAGATGATAAAGGCGTACTATTATATGGTTGACAGCATATCATTACAAAAAGTCAATAGAATTATAGTTCATTAAAACTATGAAACTTAAGTTTATTTCAGTAGCACTACGGTTGGAATAACTTCATTCAGCTTCAGGGAACTTTCAGATTACAAACATGACCTTGAGGTGTGGCAGTCCATTCCAGTGATCATATAATTGCAATATTTATTTGTAAACTGATGTAATTTTAATTTTTTCTTCTTCCAAAACTAAGAGAGTTTTACAGCATTCAAAAGGTATCTTTAATTGCTCAACTATCTTTAAATAACCTTGAGAAAATACAATGTCCAATCACAGACATTTACGACTCAGCGGATTAATTATGGTTCTTTTGTTTCCCCATTAGCGGTTTAACGCTGGCCGAGCAGACCCGCAGACCGCCCTGGCTCACGATCGTCTCCAGACCATGAAGGTTTTCGAGGTTTAAATCACGCAATGTAAAACGTTCCAACTGTTTCCGTACAACAAGAATCGTGACTAAGAAAGGTAAATCTGGGGGGTTTCAATGTTTGATGTTATAATTGTCATTAATAAGAAGTTTAGTGAGTGAATTTTCTGCCGATAACAGTTTACAGTCAAACTATTCTTTCGACGGGTTTCAAACACGATGTAATGTTATATTTGCTTCAAATACGTTATCTAAACCAAGACCCCACAGAAACGACGTTTTTTAAGAGGAGAGACGGAGTAAACACACTTATCTGACTTTAAAATGTCCTCGGAATAAACAATTGCGGTTTATGATGCATTCAAACGACTGCGATAAGCGGGACCGAGACAAAGTAAGTGGGTCGCGAACGGACACTCATGCAGATATGAGGAGACAGCGCCTCCCTTGAGGACCTTCAATTGCCGTCTACATCAACGTCGGCGAACACTGCTGCCTCTCACTGGCCAGTTTATCTCGGTGATTGATACTGGGTGGCATCCGTCTGGGATTGTGGATGTCGATTCTGATTTGAGCAGCCTGGTTTGTATACTGTGGTTTGTGTCGTTCATGCCACAGTTGAGTAGTGTCAGTGTACTTTATGTGGTGGGAAGAACCTACGGTAAAATACTTTGCCGTATTTTACTCAAAGGTGCTGGGATGGTTTGATTAAGGTCCGGTTATTTTATTTATTAATAGGAAACTACACTGACAATGAACGGTTTATTATTACAGACAATTTTAATTACCAAATAAATAAAACAGAGAATAGAACGGGAATATAATGAGATGTTGTGGAGTAACGCGAGAAATACTACCCTCACACTCATAGACTATGTGATTAAGTCTAAGTGATAATTTACCTGTTCGCGTAGCGACAATTTCAATATACGTATCAAGAAACGTGAGTTATAAAAAAAACATTTTTTGAGTTTTGTAATAATCAAGAACTTAAGTCCGATAAAAACTAACAATAAAACCCCAGTATTGAGTAGTATAACATACTGCAACTAATAAGAAACGTTTTATCTGCGATTAATTTTTGCACGATTCTCAATAAATATGGAATTCTTCGCATCCGAATTTTTACTAGTGAAATCTCAATAAACTGCTTAATCTATGTTTCACATAAAAACCCAAACAACCCATAATAACAACCAGATACGAAATCACGAACGATAAACCGTTGGCCGGTGACGTAGAGAGTGTAGGACCGCGGCCCACGTGGAGATTATACTAAATGTGGGCGCGTCTAATCTCTATGCGGCAGTCACTTAATAAGGAAACGTCTCAGATACAAGCGATTCGCTCAACCAACACCGCACTGTTGATGAATAACCCGGTCCCTCCCACCTCGCCGCACTGAACAGTCTGAGTCAAATAACATGGCAACATGGCCCTGGCCGCCCTGACTAATGTTAATTTTAGCTTGGGGCCTCGACATTTGATTCGACCTGTAATTGGTCTGGGGGTTCCGCTATTGTTCAGCACCATCTAGGTGTGTCGGTGTGTCTGCGTCCAGCGGATGATAGGTGGTGTTAGGCTTTGATGTGAATGACTGCTCCATTAAAATTGTGGAACACTGTGATTTGATTAATGAAAGGTGTACGGCGGACCACACGTGGACTACTTTCTACACGTTTAAGAATGAAGACGAACAGTGGAATGCTTTTCTTGAAAGCATGACGATTTGAATGAAGTATTAGATTGGGAGAAGAAGCAAATTGATAGCAACAATTTGTACGTACTTTATTATGAGGAGCATCGGTAACTAGTTGTTGTCAACATTTTTTTAATGAAAAGTTGGAATATAATGGGATTGGCTCTGCGGTCCCTGGACATTAATATTACTATAGAGAGATACGTAAAATAAGTAAAATAGATGTTCCTCTGAGATTTAATTTAAAAGTAAAAAAATATATTTGAAAATAAGGAGTGCAATTCAGAGCATCCTCTGAAGTACGTAACCTTCCTTGAGAGATTACAAAATTTAACCACATATAATTAAACTTTACATAATTTAATTCGGAACAAAACTGACCAGACCGTCATAAACTAAAGAATCTTGGCTGCGCCTGTAACCATTTTAGGAAATCCAGAGGACTTCCCAAACGTTTATTAAACTAAACCGTTGGGTACATCACCACATTCAACATTCCCGTGCACTTAACCATCACAGAAGATTAGGAGGGAATCCTTCCCCAGAAAGTCTGGGATTCCTTGAGTAAACGGACGATTACCACGTGCAGCAGACATGTGGCCAGTGTTAGAATAAACACAGACTAATGGACCGAGCGTTCCGGCCGAAAACGCCCGAAATAGCGGCCCAAAACGCTCGTAGCCCGGCGCTGTTTACATACATGCCTGCATGCTGAACTATGGCCGCATAAAGTGACTGTGTGCAGTTGTTTGCTGCTGATGTTTAGTCTTTTGGGTTTGAAACAACACATTTCTTTTGTTTTTCAGTATGATTGTATATATTTAGATAATTGTAGGCCTATACATCTATTTTTTTAATCAATAAGACAAATAGAATTTTTATTGACCATATAGTGGTATACATTATTCAAAAGGTCTCATCAATATAAATTTAATCTTAGCCTAAAGATATCCATAAATAAATATGTCGGTTTAGAAAATGACGTAATCTATAAAAAACATTTTCAAAATTCCTCATTTAATTTCGTTTTAATTAAAAAAATCCATTTTTATATGAAAATTGAAATAATTTATGTATTTTTTATTACACTTCAAAACTGTGATTATTTGTAGAAACCTCATAAATAATAAAAACAAAAAACATTTTATCCTTAGTACTTTCTCACTTCTTCTGTAACAAAATGTTTTCTGTGTACAGGTAAAACAAACGAAGTTTAAATTACCAAGTATGTGTTTGAATAAGAGTTTGTGCATTCCTATTTTTATTAGTTACCTGTGGTGCACAATGCACAAACAAGGTTTGCGTATTCATTGCCAAAACTAAAATGCAGCATTATCGTTTATTAACTGATTCGATCCAGCGCAGAGATGTGCGTGATCAACTATTATTGAACCAATTGAACGTTGGCCTCTATTTCGCGCCAATACAAGTTTCTATTCGATTACTTCTATTACATGCAATTCACCAGATCTCCATTTGAGGCTACGTTGATTCGACCAATAAAATAAAGTTTTATTTCCATTGAAAGGCAAACAAAAAAATACATTAGAGGGGAATTTCTAAAGTTTTTACGATCAAATTCTGGTCTTCATGATGGGTGTTTATTGAAGTATTGCAGCTAAAAAAGGTTTAATCAGGTTCCACTGTTACAGCGAAATAATTTATGACATGAAGAACGAATTAGCAAAGATGAAAGAAAGATGAAATTAAATAAAATGAAATCAATATGATATGAAATAAAATGAAAACAACATTAAATAGTGTTAAGAGTGGAAAGTGGGTCATGAAATATTCGAGACCAAATGTTTTAAGTGGGAAATTTTTCGAGCACTTCAAATGGTCGAAAATATGTAAAGCCAAGTTCTCAAAATGTCCCTCAAACATCTAACGACTAAAGCTGGTCAAAGCGATATCATGGGCATAGGAAATCCAACTGACTGATAAAAATACTTGAGTTCTTTTGTTTTGCCAAGTTTGATTGTGTGTTAATTCCACCTCGAATAACACGTACAATGGGCATTCGTCATAGATGCCGAATGCCGAGCAGGTGATGCACCGATACCGGGAGCTCTTCTGGCTCGACTCACGTTTCTACTGCGTATTCCTCTGGAATCGCTCGCCCTGCGGCTGTGACCGAGGCAGTCAAGCCAGTATGTATAGTAGAGATGGGGGTAGTCGACAAGTGTTTTATTGACTAACTGGTCATCTAGAGAACTAGTCGATAATTCTAAAAATTCGATTTTTTATCGTTTTTAATCGACCATTCGGCAAAATATAACCGATTGGAAAATGGGGGCTATTACTGGGTTTTACCCGTTCGACTAATTTGAAAAACTAGACTAGCCGATGTTTGATGCGATGAATTATCAAATTGTGTAAACGACTTGACTAGTCGATGTTCGATGTTCGAAACTAATCGACTAGTCACTAGTCGATAGTGAAAAGTAGCCGATGTTCCTGTCAGTGGCCGGTGGAGACAGCTGAAATGCCACACAGGTGCAGGTGACCTCCGGCGACCTTGACAGAGCGAGTGACCTTGACTGCTGCTGACCTTCCACTTCTAAGAACCGATCATGTGACACCGAAAGTGTTGCTGATGTGGTTTTCTTTTAAACGTTGACAAAAAGTTATTTGGTTTTAGGCAGGTTAGTTTGCGGGAATGCTGTAAATGAGCATTTGGAATTGGGAAGCAAAAAATGAGGACTATAATGTGATAAAAATAAAAGTTATACTTTTGAAAATTGTGTTTTCAACCTGATACAACAATTTTTACTAAGCTGTGATTTTGCATTGTAAATCTGTCTGTTTTTAGCACACAGTAAGTTATATTCATTTTAACAGTAAATTATAAGGAAAATCGAGTTTAAATGTGGGCATATATTATATTGAAGGTGCATTTTCAATAAGGCGCGGCCTGAAAAAACAATGACCTGATCGTAATTTTCCTAGACTGAAAAATTTATAAGCATACATATAAATTTATGTTATGTACTGTACAACAAAGTCAATAATTCATAACGCACGTTATAAAGCCACGTGAAACCCGCGACATATGACGCACAAGGAAAATTGGTCAAATGATTGACAGAGCCACAGTGTAGTGTACAGAAAGGAATGATGATAATAATAATAGTACATGTTTAAACAAGATAAAAATTCAAATTTTTTTTAGTTATTGTAACAATATAATTTATGTGTATTCTGGTCGTTTCTCATGAAAGCTCAATCATCGGACGGATCTATCTTTACTTATCCATAAAATATATTTTCTAAAAAATGACGTCAAAAATTATGAATTTTCTTCTTGATTTGAAACAAAGGAATAAAGTTAATCTTTACGACGTTTTATTATTCAATATAAAAGTATGAAGAAAATAAAAGAACAAGGATCTGTATTGGAATTTGAAGGGCGGGGCGCGATTGGTCGATTCACAGTTGCAGTTGTCACGCCTGATTAAATGAATTCCACAGCGAGGAGAATCAAGAACCAAGTCATGCAATGCCACTTACACAGGGAGTGGGTGCGCCAAGCTTTGTAATCAACCAATCCGACTGTGTGTTCGACATTTAGTTGGCACTAACAGATAGACTAGATGTGCAATCAACCCATTTTACTGGGTGTTCAACATATACTTGGCACTCAATATGCTATCAACAACCGATCTGACTGGGTGATTCAGCCTCTGCAAACGAAAAAAATAATCTATTCTTGAAAATACACTTAGTTATAATTGATATTCTTGAATATGTATATAAAGTGTTAAGCATATAACTCATTTACATATTACAATTTTTAAATTAGTTAAAAATAAAACAAATTTTGTCGCTCTAAAAAGCTATTCACTTGCATTCCATTGTAGGCCTAAGTTCAGCAAAGTATTTTATCCTTTTATCACGTTTGTTGTTATAAAGTTTAAAACTTACGTTTATTATAGATATAATTTTAAAAATAATAAAAATATCCATTTCGTCATGCACGTGTGACGTAAATAAAAGCTTACAATCATAAAACGCAGTGAAGGCGTGGATTACGACGCGGCAACTTGACTTTATATCGGTTTGGCGCCAAAATGTTCGATAATCGCGTCAAAAGCATAATCACAGTTTACGATCGAGGGCGAAGCATTCACGGGCAATGCGCCGGAAACCGTAAAATAAAGCGGGAAGAGCCAAACATTTATTTTACTGACCGTCACTATTTGATGATTTAGCAATAAAACGTACTCAATCACCCTATCGCCTGGGTTTCGTTGGTAAGCGGAAAGATTTAAAACTGTCTATTAATAATTAATATTTTGTTTGGATCTTAAATTTTATTTATACATACATATTGTTTTAAATATAATTTCATCAAATTAAATACATATGTTCTTATCTTAAATTATATTTCTATACAAAAGTTCCACTGAAATATTCAAATAGGTCATATTTGGCCGTTTGTCTGCAAAGGGATGTGACTTTGATTAAAGGATTTTTCTAATCAATACCGACCTCAACACTGTTGATCATCAGCGACCTTATATATTTTCCTTATATTGGACCATGTCAACCCAGTAATTCAAAAAATATGTGTACCAAACAAACGGATTTTTTTAACTAACCATATATTTGTTCTTATTAAAAATTATTCATAGTGAAATTTCTTTACGTATTAAGAAAGCAAAAAGAGTTTTTCATGTCAAGGAAATGTTATCCAGCAACAACGCAACCTAGTCCTACGTAACTACGAACAACAAACTCATAAAACTCTGATAAGAGATTATAATTACGCCTTATCACTTAGCAGCTGGTGTACACAGAGCAGCCCCCGCTGGTCCAAACAAGCGAGTTAATAGAATATGAGAAATGTTTACAGCAAAGGGCCAAAGTTATTAATATGAATGGGGAAGGCAAAATACGATGGTGGAAATGCATTCATACATCAATGCTAAACGCAGCATTTGAAATTACAATACTAAAAAGAACATTACTAAAAAGAATATCTTATACTTATTCATTCGCCCCGTCCAAAAATTGTCATGTCATTTCGATCAAGAATTAAAAAGGAGTAGACATCTATTTGTAAAAGTTGATAATCATAAGAAAATATCCTGAAATGCGAGACCATATGCGTATGAAATAGAAACAATCCTATTGCTTGGAACCGAGAAAAGTATACGTACTACAACTTGGCACTAACTACTGTACCAAGGTTTACATCAATTTAGTTTACAACACCATGAAATGGTTGAAAAAAGTTTCATTGCATATACGATTTTTCATACCACTTCTTATTTGTCACCGAAAAGTGTTTCATATAGTTTTGGCTTTGATAGCACATTATGAAGCACTCTAAAACATAGTATATACACAAATGTTAACTGCTTGATTTTGAGACTCTTGATTAAAAATGTCGTCGATCACAGGAATTCAGATAATTCATTATAAACCCACCATCTGCAGGGAGGACTATTGAAATGCATCACAGTCCAGCGCGCCGAGGGCCATAAGCCGGTTGGCGAGCGAAGCGAAATGTCCCACAAATGGCGAGATCGCTAACTGATGCGGGGGAAACACAATACATACAGGGGTGGCCGAATTGGTCAAGACAGGGGACAATTAATTCTATTGACAAATCACTCACGATCGCAAGTAATACAACAATAACTTATGTTGACTCAGCGTAAATATCTTTCTGACGATCTTTCACAAACATATTCAACCATTTCGAAAGCTTATGTGACGGAAAATCGCGGAATAAAGTTACACTGACGGTGACTCATGTCGTCGTTAGCTCGAAAAGGGGGAGAAAAATGAATTCAGAGCTTCCACGGCAGGAAGGATTCTTCCTGATGGAATTTCCTTTCTTTCTTGTTGTTTTGGGGAAGAAACTGATTGCTGCAAGTAAACCTTCATACATAAAGAAAAGGGGGAATGCGTTTTACGACGATGTTTTGGAATAATATTTTATTTAGTGTTCTATTTTATTCGGCTGTATCAATTCTATGATTCACCGTCAATTGAATGCACTATAAACTTGTTATCATTTCAGATGTATTGTTTTCATATTTGCCGTATCACTTTTGTCCTAAAATATCATTGTGTAGTGTCGTATTTTATTGCGCTGTATTAATGCTATGATTAACCGACAGTTGAATACACTCCATTATTTTATGGCATCCTATATACCCATATTATTTTAATGTTTTGTTCTCAATTTCACTTTATCGTCACGTTATTGTGACTTTCTTAGATATGGCAAGTTTTAAGATAAAAAGTATGTTTGCTGGTTACCGTTTAAGGGTGGGGTTTCTTACTCGCAACCGGTCCATTACCTGAAACAAAACAAGAATTTATATTATCAAACACTTGGATGTAACTAATTTTATATGCAAGAATGTTATGCCCACTTTTGCAGCATGTAATAATAAATATCACATCGCCAACTCTTCTTACGAATCTATTGAAAGATTTAATAAACAGGGCTACAATAATAATGTTGGTATGAAGGGATATAACGAATGACAATGACTTTTAGCGAATTTGCCCCTATAGGGAAGTACCTATTTTTATTTCCGTTTTTCACATAGTAAAGAGGTGACCATGTAATACCAGTGTTGAGAAGGCAAAGTGGACGTCGTCTACCAGACCACAGCAGTTTAGTGCGGAGTTTATTGTGCAACAGACCGCAATAGAAGACAACTGCAGTAACTAGTAGAGACGCAGACCCCGGCAGACATGGTCTACGGTCTGTACGCCGCACCTCCGCCTTACAGCTATGGTAATCTCGGCCCAGTTGCCGTATTTGCATGCGCCACGACCGCGCCGTGGACCACGGAACACGACGCCGACACGATCCCGCACATATGGCGGGTAATTATCTGATTAAAACGGTCAATACCAGCCTCTACAGTCTACAATGTTCAAATGAGAGGGATTGAAAGAAGTCAATACGTACCGTGCATGCAATTAAGTGTGCGGTTTAAGGACACTCACTTCCAAAACATTTGGTCTAAATAAATTCTCTGGTACTTCGCGGGCCTTAGGTGCTGAAGATTTTTTACGTGTGATTGGTGATCATGTTCATCTCCAGAGACAACTAACAGTTATTCTCTGTATTCATCAGTGCAAGAACTCAGCATTGATTGTGAAAAGATGTCTAACCGAATCGTGTGAATTTCATAAATGGCATCTGATAAACCGGTCATTACCAAACTCTACAATGTCGAAAAGGAGAGGGATTCAAAGAATTCCAAGACGTACGTTCAATTAAAAATGGTGTAAGGATCACTGATTTCCAAAACATTTCGACTAAATTCTTATACTTTGGTATTTGGTAGTTTTATGATTACACATTGCTGGCTTTAGGTGGGAAATGTTAAACTGTGTTGTAGTTACTGGTCATGTTCTTTTCATCTACAGACACAACTAACAGGCAAATTAAATCATACTATCAACATTCATTTTATTCATTTATTCGTTTATTCCAAGTATGTATTATTGATTGTGAAACAATGTTTCGCCGAATTGTGATGAATACCATAACTGATTACGTAATAAACGGAGTTTCCAAGTCCAAGAGATGGCAATCAGGAGAAAACAGGCAACGTAATGGAGGACAAAGGCGAGAGTAAATGTCACCGTCCTTTATATTCACAGCGTGGCCCCTGCATAAGCTGCTCAATATTTCACCCGTTAGATTACGCCACTTGTATCTTTAGCATTTTAGTTTCTTTTTCAGACAAATTTGGTAAGTAGAAGAAAGCTTCTCCGGTTGACCCCAAAATGTAACTAACGCAAAGCTGTGGAATTATTTTGAATGTTTGTATTTTCAGTTCTTCCAGAGAAGTCTTTATCTGTAGCTCGCACGTACTCAGTATGTATAATACTATTACCACTATGGTAGATTTGACTCTTTGGTAAGCTTATCAAAACGAAGTTCAACTTTATGACAACCATGATCGAACAACCGTAAGTAACATAATCAAATCTGTAATAGCTGAATACATTCCATTTTTCCTGAAGGCGTTTCATCCACTTCTCGTGCACCATTACAATATCTTCAAGTGTCATCATACAAGATACATGACCATCCCACTGAAGTGATCGTATGAGGAGGACCCCAGACCCTCCCCACTGTTGATAAGCTGAGTGCTCCATACAATATCTATTAAAGCAGCGGGACAAATTTGAGGTTGGGGAGAATCTTCCATTATACTGACCTTCCCCACTCCACGACTGACTCAGAGGGTCGGGGAGGCACTAGATAACCGGGAGAAGGCATGCATTGTTCTCCAGTCAACTATCTCAGATAAATCAACAGTTTTTATTTGACATGGGTTGCTTGGGTAAACATTAAGGAAGGGCCTTTATCTAAAAGGACAAATTATTACTTGCAACGGATATCGCTATTTTCATTGTTTTAGGTTTAGTTGTTTCCGCAAATTAATACTAGGAGTACGCTCCTATGTCGCGTATAGGTCGAACGAAGAGTGGTAAAGTTAAATGAAGGCTGTTAACTAAAAACAATTATTTAAACGTATAATTAACTACTCATTTATAGATTAAAACAATCTTCGGGGTATAAATATGATGTAGTTCAAATTTCAAGAATTTACATCAAATAATAAAAGAGGAGTTAGTTCACAAAGAGTGATTTTCAAGTCGAGTATAACTCACTTCGTTCGAATTACCTCAGTTTCAAAAATGCGAGAGCATTATGAAACAGATTATCAAAACAATTAATACAGTTTAAACGGCAAACTTCTTCGGAACAAGATGGGGGGAGCGAAACTTAATACATTAAAATGTTGAAAACAACATTAAAAGGAGGAGACGCAGACGATGAAGGAAATTTTGTAAACTGAGTTTCAGACACAACTGCAGGCAGTTGAGGGAGTTAAAAGAGCTGTGAAATCAACTTCAAATCTTCTCAAATTTAAAGTCGAAGTGAACTCATATTTTCTTAACACTTAAACGTTATTCACCGTAATCTTTTTAACTTCCAAACGCATAAGGAAAATAGAGTGCATTTTCTTTCGACCAACCATAAAACCCCTCCCCTCTTTAATCAATTCCAAAAACCTCCACCTTCGTCACCGACTTTCATTTGAGAACTAGGTGACTAAATGACTTTAATTAACTCAATTACCAGGGGTGGAGGAAGCCTCCCTGCAGTCTAGGGGCGCCACGCGGCGTTGGTAGCGACTGCCCAATCAACAGCCCGTCTCAGGGTGGGTCTCATTAGACGAGAACTGGCGTGAATATCCGGAGAAGTAGGTTTAATGAGGAATGATGGGCTTATTGATCGGGCCTGACCTAAAAACACCGCCTGTGTCTGCCGCTGCCTCCACCCGGCCGCTTAACCTTTACAGCCTCCCCTGGGATGACAACAATATACAACCGACTAGAACAACTCATCGGGGAAATGGTGGGATGTGAAAACGATGGATTATTGTATTTTAGAGTTAAGTGTGAAGTATAAATATAACACCATATGAAATACTTAAATTTTATTGCAATTTTAACCTTTTTGATCCTTCTTATTGATAATATTAAGTTTAGGAATCACTCGAAGAGAATAATTGCTATGTGAATCAAAACTAAATACAAGTACAGTTGGAGAAATTCCTTTTATAGGTAAACTAGCTGATCAACACGGTTTTACCCGTGGAAAAACAGAAAAACTTCCTTGGATTCATGATATTATGTTAAGGTTGCCATGGCAACATCATGAACTTCCCTATACTTTAACATTGAAACTTTGATGTATCATAGGGCGCAGCCCTGAGGGAATTTTTAATAATCCGTTCTTAGTGGATGCCTATGCCCCGAGAGGAACGTCCTCGCAAAATTTCAAGCTTCTAGGTCATATAGTTTGGGCTGTGCGATGATAGGTCAGTGGTATTTGACAAATATATAGTAGAAGATGGAGCTGAGTAAAACTTGAATATAGTGTATATGTCGGCCTTAGTCAGTAACAAGACTACAAGTTCGCGCCACAATCATCCTTCACTCAATTGTCATTCATACTTTGCTTAAAATACCTACCTGATGGGTAGGTCGCCATTTCAACTAATGTATCTAATGTATTTTGCATTGCAATTTACTATTTTTGATTTTCTAACAAATCGGAAACATAAAGTACGAAATGGAGATGAATTATTTCGTGTTGACTAAATTGCATTTTGTTTAGGTAACATGTTGATCCAAGTAAAGGCAACGGGTGAGTTTCCTTAGACGGGTTAGAGCAGAATTCTTGAATATTAGATAAGCACTTGTCGATGTACAGCAACATGCAGTATTCTTGCAGTACTTTGAGAGTGAGTTTAAGCATTAACATTGACAACAGAGATTCAAAGTCAATGGTTTAAGGGATTGGTGTTCAATCTGGAACTTCATATTCGAAATGGAGTCAGAACCATCAAGTATGAAAGTATTTATGTGCTTAAGCAAAAATTAAAGTCACTCCTTTAATAATCAAACGTTTGAATTATACAACGTATACAATTATCATTTAAAAAACTATGCATGACATATATGAAAGCTTTTAAAAAAATCAGGGCTTATCATGTCTCTAAATAAGTTAAAATTATTTTCATTGGAACCTCTACTTTCTGTATATGCTTCGATTAGGTGCTCTTAACTGCTCTAACGTGAGTAGTAGATTAAAACTTGTATCGATGTACCGAGTACAGAAAATAAGGGTAATTCAAATAAAAATTGTGTATCATATCATTTTACCTAGAGACAGTAATGTTGACAATATTACACTTACCTAAAATCCAAGTCAATATTTTTACTCTTAAGTCAATTTAACCTTTACGTTACAGCAAACAATCGAAAAAAGATTCTTAAATAAATCCACAGTTTGCAATGAATTGCTCGACATTTTTTAACTGGCCTTGACCACACTCTTTGCCTTGACGCTGTAAACATTCCATCCCGCCGGCGCCGCCCTCCCCAGCAAGCGCCGATGTTCTAACCTTTGAGAACACGTAGAGGCATTGACCCAGCCAGTTTTATGGCCCTGCGCCGATCTCGGGAGTTTTATTGTCGGACATAACAATAACAATACGACTACAATCATCGTACGTGACTGCTTCACCCTCTGATCTGCCCTTGCCTCTCCACTCGCCTGGCGGTTGGGGTGTAACAGATTGAAATGGTTGTTATGTCAAGTTAATTAATAGAGCAGATTAAATTAACCTCTATGAAATTCTTTTTTGTTCACCACACGAACTCTGCTTGAAAAATTAATTGAATAATTTTAATTAATATTTTGCATACATGGCCTGAGGAGATATCAAAGTTTAAACCCCTCAAGCAAGACGTTTATAGCAACGATTAGTCTAAAATTAATACAAACATTGGAACGAGGAAACCCTAACTTAGATCACCCAATTTAAATTATAATCTATCCTAATTCTAGCTTCGAGCAGTAGTAAGGGAGTTCAGGATTAGAGAACCCCGCTAGAAATGCCAGCACGTTTCTCCTAATAAGTAACAGATTTATTACAAGTTAGTTGTACGTAACTAATTTAAAGTGGTGACCTCTTTAAATCACCGTCAACTGTCTCGAAAAAAGCGGGAAAAAGAGCGTCGGATTCTTTGTTACTTTGCTGTTCAGAATCTCAACATTTACAATAAAAACGCGTTATCAAATAAATGCCTAGCTTGAAGCTGACGACGCAACTACGATAATATATTTGCGCAGTGATGTGGCAGAGCCGGTGTTTCTGGATCATTGCTATAAGCACTCGAAGGAGCGCCACATTCCTCCTCCATCACCGCTGCATTTAGCCGGTTATAGTCCACAATCTCTTGATAAACCTTTCTATTTCCATCCAGTTCAAAATAGCCGCCTCCGCAGCGCCGCGGCGTGTGGCTACTACTGAATAGTAGCTACACTAGCTACTATAAAACGTAGCTATTATAAACGTTGCCTAGCTATACATGATGCAACTTGGCTTCAGAAGAAGCGACTTAACTTCAGTTAGTTACACACGAGCAACTCAAAGTGTAAAACACGAGCTCTCTGTACGACTGTAATGGGGAACAGCTTGCTAATTAGTTCCATTTGAGGGAACACACACCTCGCGACTAATGCTTACACCTATTACTACTCAGGAGTAGTTTTAAAACAGTCCAATTTTACATTGTAAAGATGTGACTGCATACCAAATGAAATTGGATTTTATATGATACGTCAAATAGCTAACTAAGCACGAATGATTCCCATTATTTTGACATCGGAGAATTACTCTGCATTGGGACTACAATGCAGTATTACTCGAGTAGAGATTAAGATATTTAGTAATTTTTCACTTACATATTTTAGGAGATCCCTTGCTTTAGCATCTTAAATAACCAAGATTAAAATGCTACTCAAGAAGATAGCAAAGAAATAATAAGAAACTTCTCAACAGATGGCCCGAAATCGTGATTTAAGATCAATTTTTCCAAAAAAGGAGAGAAGCATCCGGTATTTGTTATCGGTGAGTTCTAAAATTTGCTCTTTAAACATTAAAACCACAGATGAAGAACTATACTCTAGTTTTTATCTGTGATTAAAACGAACAAAAATCAACAACTTCGGACCATAAGTATAGAAGTGGCAATGTTATTTTGGGTTTGTTTAACCTAATGGAAGAAACAAAACCTGTATCCAAATGCAAAACAGAAACCATTAACCATAATTTGTAGAAAACGGGATGGAGTAAATATTTTCGTGACTCTGGAGTCTGATCGTTGCGGGCCAGACCTCCGCCGCCGTCGTCAGGCGTCTTGGCCCGAATCTCGCGTCACTGAACCGTAACTCCGTCCTGTGTCCTGCGCCCCTCCTTCGTGGAAGAAACAAAACCTGTATCCAAATGCAAAACAGAAACCATTAACCATAATTTGTAGAAAACGGGATGTAGTAAATATTTTCGTGACTCTGGACGCTGGACGTTGGGTGCCAGACCTCTGCCGTCGTCGTCAGGCGTCTTGGACCGAATCTCGCGTCACTGAACCGTAACTCCGTCCTGTGTCCTGCGCCCCTCCTTCGCCGCCGCCACTCCGCTTTGTCCCGCAGGACCGCCACAAAGGACCATCAGGACGATCTCTCCGAACCGAGAAACACGAGCGACATCCAGTCAAATTGGCTCGTAACCACAAGAGATATTACAGACTTATATTGCGGAGTGATTCATGACCAAATAAAATCTAAAAGCGCCTAAATGTTTGACGTTTGACGAGGAAAACGTAAAACGTCGCAGTATTTCACGCAGGACGAGATAACGCGAGAGGACCTCCTCATTACAGCATGTCGGAGGCGAAGGGCTCCTTCTATCTGGACCCCCGGGGGAGTCTGGGAGAAAAAGTGGTCGGTCGACAAAAAAGCGGCTCCAGGCATGCCCTGCAGGCAGAGATGTAGGCTTAGTGATCGGAAAGGATCGTCAGCTACATTCATCCTTTTATTTTGCCACTAATTTTACTTTCAAAATATTTTGATTTAATTTCAAATTTGAGTAATGTAAAAGTAAAATTGTATTCCTTGATGCCTTGGCTTAGTGATCGCGGAAAGGATTGTTAACTTAATCAACCATCCTTTTATTTAGGCATTAATTTTACTTTCACAATATTTCGATTTAATATTTAAATTTGATTAATGTAAAAGTAAAAGTGTATTTCTTGATGCCTGGATCACTCGTACTCAACAATTTAATGAATTTAAATACCACTGCTTTCGAATAAAGGGTTAGTGACAAAACTTTTTTTTCAAAGAACATGACAGTATTTCTACCAGTCAATTACTTATTCATATATACGCTATGGAAAGAATATCATATCCGGATAAAAACAACACAAGTCCTCATAATTTTCAACCTCTAACCTACGGGGGCTACTAATAATTTATCGTACAGCTTCGAGAGCAAACCCAGTTATCTCTTTTTAATCACAAATCATCCTCTACATAAATACAGTATTTTCCGTCAAGTTATTTTAGGTTCGTCTTCTTTTAACGGAGAATACACTGGCCTTGACACTGTTCCAAATGGCATTCCATCATCTGTGTATATACAAATAACAATTTCGCGCAACAGCAATATTTACTTTCGAGTACCCTCCGTGCCAAAGTTCCCATCAACCAACTACCCATCCATGAATAAACAACTTGAAAGGCTCCTCATCAGCCAAATGGAAGCACATACAAAGCTCATACCCAAGAAGCTCTCGACAAAGCTGTCATCAGACCCAGGAGTGATCTAGGGGTCGGAGTGCTGTAAATGACTCCATACCCGAATGGAACATAACAGCAGGCAGCTGCCGAGCCATTGTGCAAACGTCACAATAATGGCGAACGTCTGTCAGGTATTACCATTGTGTATTGTCGATTGTGCATTGATTATTTGTGCAATACAACTCGCTCACGCACCCTCTTCGTTGTCACTGCAATCGTTGCATTGTAATGTGCCTCAGCCCGCCATGCATTGAGATGCAGCTGGGAATAGTGTTGACGCGTGATTCGTTGTGAGGTGTAAGATTATGTCTCAAGTGAGTTACTAGAATATCTCGACTAAAATCATTTCAGTTCTACTACTAAAATTTGAACAGGATCTAAAATAAAACTACTGTATTGCAGCAAAAAAATCTTAATTGAAAGAACATTATCAGGTTCTTCAAAACATTTGTATACATTGATAATAACTAATTGTCAAAAACTGCAATAGGGCCTTAACACTAACCCCCTTTAATGCCTTTATTAAAATAGTAAAATAAACGTCCATAGTATTATTTTGAAGAGTTGAGTTGAAGAAAACTGTATGTTTTGTGAGTTTGAAGAAGAAATAAGAAAATCAAATGTATTCTTTTCATCACATAAAAGTGCCTAGATGACAGCATGGGGCTAAAGAAGTAACCAACCGAGACGAGAAGAGCAGGGGTGTCAAAGTCGTCCCCGGCTTCACTCACAGTTCGCACTTCCCTCTCAATCTATCTTGACTCCAACGAGGGAATATTTATTTCTTTACGGATATCCTATCAATCTTTCAACATAACTTTTGACAGCATCTCAGGATTCAATTTTCTTTATTTCACTGTTTGTTAACTAGATGGCTTTCTGTTTTTTCCCAAAACAGACAATAATGGTATATTCTAAAAGAAATGTTGAGAGAGCATTCCTTATATACTCACAATCGTCCTCAAAATACAAGGTAGAGATTAAAGTCTCATGAATCTCAAATCCTAATCTAATCATACGAAAAATCGAGTACGAGTACAGATAGTATCTAATACCAGCAACAACTAACAACGCACGCATTTCCCTCCCCCTCACACGTCATTCCGTCCTCACACTGTCACACTCACCGACTTTTCCAGGGAAATAAATTACTAATCTCGCCTTAAGATATAGGACTAAAATACCAGTTCGTATTCCAGCCATTTGTCACGGCTTATTCAGACCACCGGTGTCCAATGACAAGCAGAGTCGCTGGTGGGAGAAAGTGGAAGCGAGAAGCGGTCAATGCGAGTTATACCCTGCCCTGCTCACCGCTATAATGTCATATTGTCCATCTGGTACCGTACAAGGTGGAATTGATCTTGAACATAATGTAGTAATTAAAACGCGAGTAAGCAAATTGCCTTGGGATTCGAGGTTTGCTCGAAATACTACTGTATTCTGTATTCCACATGTTTGGAGTAAGTTTAAGAGTTGTTCAGGTTACTTGAATATTTGAATACTTGAGTGTTCAGTCCGTAGTCCTGAGAGAAGAGTTGAACAGGTCAAGGTTAAGACGAAGTGTCCACTAAATGGCTAAATGTCAGGGACATGAATGGTCGTATTAATCAAATAATTTCACGTTAGTGTACAAATTCCTCTTTTAAAGTCCTATTTTATAGTCCAGTCTTTTATAGCCTCGGAAATATACTAGGCCTATTTGTCTTCCATATTAAACAACCTAAGTAGAGTTTATTCCATTGCAGATCCTTGGAAACGTCATACGGTAACGGATTCTTCACAAATGCAAGTGGATCGATAAAAACGACCCTATATGATGAATCGTTAGAAACTTTGGTAATTTTATACAACGTAACTCCCCTCTGTACATCAGCTATACAGGCTGCACAAAAAAATCTTCCAAATTTTAAACGAAAATTAAAAATATGAAAGCTTTAACATAAAGAGCGTCCCCAGATACCAAATAAGACACAACTGATGACAGGAATGAACCAATCACCCCCAAATTAAGTGATCCCGTCACAGATGGCTTAATCTCCGATTCGACTTTTCCGGTAATCCATGGCCATTGATGCAGAGGGGTGAAAGTCAAGTCGACGATGACGAATGCCGGCAATGACTCACTGACCTAGGCCGGGGCAGCCTCCCTTGTATCTGATTGTCCACTGTCAATGCCCGTCGCTGGACAAACATCGGTCAGTCGGGGGACGGGATCGCTGAAATGTCACTATTTATCTTACACAATTGTACGGTCGGATTTCCTGATTTCCATTACTCTATTTCAATGTTTTCGGGTAAAATATTGTCAGGATAGTACGTTAGAAAAAATATACAAGGGGCTAAACTACTTTTAACATTAATTATTATTTATTTATTCGTAAAGCGATATAAGCAAAGTAATATACAAAAATAAAGAAACTGTTCTATCAAAACATTTCTGGATTTTCACTTTTAAAACCATACGATTTATTCTTTTCTTAATTTGTGGTATTGCATAGTATTAGATTGACATGCAATACAAAAATCTTCCCTTGTATTAGCCTTCCCTATCATCACCAGTATAAGGCGTTTAACCCAACCTACATCCTACATATTATACATAATATGTTTCATTAACTCCTAATTAGGATATAAATTTGATGAGGACTTTTTCCCAGATTCAAATGATTAATTTAAATTATATTGTAAACAAATCAAAAATATTAAAAATAATTAACAGTACGAACTATGTCAAGTGAAAAAGTGTAGGCTTATCAGAAAATTATTTTTGAATTTAAAGACTACTAAGCACTCATATGAATGTCTTAATGTCATTATTGTTTTTAATGGCGAAATGTTATAAGATTAAATAATTAAACGTTGTTTCAATATCATTCAACGTAAAAACTATTTTATAAAAAAACTGTGATTCCAGCAGATAAAATACATTTCGTTAAGTGGCTTCTTCAAGAAGTAATTTATCCGGTGAAACTTTTCTCCTAACGTTTGCTCCCTTAGTCAACGCGATGATATATTAAGGGCTAATCTAGAGAAAACAAAACTCTTCGTAAGAGATATGGAGAGAAAAAGGCAACTTTTATTTGAGAAAACATAATTTTAAACCTCCAAACGACACTATTTTAAAATTCTGAATTTCTGACGATTTTCACAAAGTTACTATTAAAAATACTTAAACACCTAATACGCAAATAACACGAATTAATCGCATTTTGTTTATTTCTAGCCAGAGTGAAAGCGTAGATCATTTTAATTAAACTTTTTATTGAGTAATTGATTTATTGTCATGAAACGGAATATAATATTTCTTATAGAAAACTTCAGACTGACACGTCGTATTGCGGTGTTGGTTTACCATTCAGACAAAATATGACGAACTCGTCACAACCCCAGTTACGAGCTGGCTTTTGTTATGTTTTATCTAGAAAAATATAAAGAAGAGAAGTAGAAGTGCACAAATTGTTCAATTACAGCAACTGAAGAGCGATCTGATGTTTTCAGCAACATCTGTGAAAATAAAACTTAAAACTGATGGTTTCGCTGCGGAATCTATATCTATTCTATATATTACTTATTTAATACGCGAGCAGTATTTTTGTTACAAAGACTCCTCCAAAAACTACAAAACCGATTTTCATGTTTTTGGTGTCATTGGAAAGAGCTTGGCGTGAAGTTTTGCAGGAAAAAAAATTTAAAAAGGTTTAACTAAAGGGAAGAGCCCTAGACGCCCTTAAAGTTTCGTATTAGTCCATAAGATTTAAATTTCAGATATTGCAGCTGATTGGAGCAAACAAAGTTTTTCAGCAAAGCCATATGTTGTTAATGGAATTGACGCCATTGCATGTAGAGCTGGAGGCATTTCAGTTGATGGAAGATGTAAATAAATAAACTATTATCCTAATACATACTTAAGGTAAGAATTCAGTTTTAAAAACATTTATTTTGAATCACATTTGTGAAGATCTTAATATTTACATATGTTTATATTCCAAAGAAAAATACTGAAAGGAAAAATAAATTCTTATGTATAAATTCTATAAATATAAATAAAAGAAAAAAGAAACAGACTTAACATTGATTATAAGTAGATTTATTGAACCATTTTAGTTCGGTTTGAGAATACTTAAGGTAAGAATTCAGTTTTTAAATCATTTATTTTGAATCACATGTGTGAAGATCTTAATATTTACATATGTTTATATTCCAAAGAAAAATACTGAAAGGAGAAATAAATTCTTATGTATAAATTCTATAAAAGTAAATAAAAGAAAAAAGAAACAGACTTAACATTGATTATAAGTAGATTTATTGAACCATTTTAGTTCGGTTTGAGATTAAGACGGGTCATACGCTACTGAGGGCTGCGAAACATGGACATATCCTTAAAGATGACAGAGTATTCACAAAAAAGCTTTTTTAAACTAAAATATAGTTTTAAAAAGCTTTTGTAAAAAAATTCAGTGTAATAGGAAGTTCAACCATGTAATTAATAAAACCATATAATTAATAAAATAGTTCTAGAATACTGAACCATAAATTATTTTTTTTAAATCATACATAACAATTGCTCGATTTCGAGCAACAGGTTTACTAGTAAATACTTGTTTTCCGTTACCTAATAAATTAAATGTCAATGACCTAATTACACCGAGTCTATTGACCCCACGACAACTACGCTATGCTGATATTCGATAGTAAAATGGATAACGCGGAATACAACGTTGTAAATCGGCGATATCAAAGCTGCCAGACCGGCTGTAGCCCGCGGCCTGGAGAGATGCTTTAATTTCACCTCTTGACTAATTATCCTGTACCGGTACTTAAATAAATCTTCGCCCTCCATTACGGCGGATTTCACCTTTGCTTCCTTTCACTCGGTTAAACCGAGAGGTATAAGAGCTTAACCCTGAACCTCAGGGTAAGCTATTTTAGCAAATTCCCCCTATAGGGAAGAAGCTATTACCGTAGGTCTCATGGTAAGACCTAAGCCCGAGACCATTATAACTTTTCATTTAGGGGCCACCAGAAGCAAAAAACACCATTCGTTTGAATTTTTAGATATATATGTATATATATCTATATATACATATATATCTATATATGTATGTGTCTGTTAGCACGATATCGGCCGTAAAAATGGTCCGATCTTAATGAAAATTGGTACAAACGTGTAAAGTGGTAATCACCAGCCCGATCGGACCACCGGAAGGGGGGGTAAAGGGGGTTAAACCCCCCCAAAAATAGGTTTTTTGAGTGTTTTACTAAGAAAAATAAAATTTATCGAATTTTTGTTGGCACCATTGAATTTAGCTCAAAAAAACAAACAATTTAGTAATTTGAATCACTGCTC
Organism: Flexamia atlantica; assembly: GCA_035578135.1. Classification (NCBI taxonomy): domain Eukaryota; kingdom Metazoa; phylum Arthropoda; class Insecta; order Hemiptera; family Cicadellidae; genus Flexamia; species Flexamia atlantica. The sequence goes on from JAQJVK010000001.1 coordinate 11,519,503, forward strand.
TATGTCCATTGGTTACCGAGATATTGAAAGTGGTAAACACAGTACGTTGTCCCAATGTTAATCTTATGGGAAATAAGGAAAATTCTATATCTCGGTTATTTCTCAACATATCTTGATAAAACTTGGTAAATGGCTTCTTCTAGTTCAGATCTACTAAGTATTGAATTAAAACCACCCAGATTTAATATACCTGTAGCAGCAAACCTGCGTACTCATTCTCCATGTTATTCTTACGGAGCTTACCAAAACATGTCAAATCTCGCTACGTTGGATTGAAATATGTTGTTTTGCATTTGAAATTCGCTGAGTATGCAGGTCTGCTGCAACGAGGGTATTTGAAGTTATTATTGCTAAAATATCGAAATGAAAAATGGATTAGATTAGTTCCGGCTCGGTTACCAAGTCAGCCTGATGCCATCGCCCCGATATCTGGGCGAGGGAGGCGGCTTAATTGAGTGGCCCTGCTGCCGGTTATCTGTGGCTATCAGCTGATACCACCCCTCACGAGCCATGACCTCCCCCACAGCCAAATATAAATTGGATTTGGTTCCATTCAACTTTATATTACACAGTCTTTACGTTATACAAGTCATTTACTTTTTGAGTCGTTCGCTTAAATGATCGCACAAATATTTACACACCAATGGCTTAAAGGGGGCTAAGGTTAAAGGCTCGTAATCATAAGGGAAAAGTTAAATTAAAACAATACTTCTTTATTATTGTACAAAATACCATCATAGTAAACTGGACCATATTAGTGGATTTAGATCCACTAATATGGTAATATCACAGTACTGAATCAATTAACAGAACCACGTGTTTTAATGTAAACAAAGCAGACTGTTTTAGATCCCAATGCTTTAGGATATTTCAAGTTATTTCTCATTAATAATTAGTTTAAGAAAGTTCCTGTACTTTTCCAGAGTCCCTGGCATCAAGACCTTCACTTTTAGCCCTCTCCTATCATCCTGCAACTTGTCAAGCACCCACAATTTATGTTCAAAAATGTCGCTTACGTAATTATTATTTACCTAGATTTCTCGGGAATGAACTTTTACGATACGAGAAACATAACAACATAACTTTCCTTATAAGGTCGAATGATTAGCGGGAGCTACTATGACTAATACCACGTACTAAACGTAATTTACGGTAGCACAATCAACGCCGCTCTAGACCAGTAACATGTCTGTCATTTGTATCGCATAGCTAAAAGAACGAGAGAGATCGGGTATTACACAACGTCGTGATTAACGTTCTAAAAGCCTTATTGACGGACCATGTAAGGGGAAATTACAAGAGTGTAATGTGGAGATAAACAGGCGGCATGTAGGAGTACGCAGGTCGGTGTGACAGGTTGCTGACATTATCTATCAGCGATCTACCGACGGACGGCCAGTGAAAGGTTAACGCACGCACGCGCGCGAGCGCCGCGAACACGAACACGACAGGCGCGTGTGGCGTGTAGAGTCACTGACACTCGTGTTTGGACAGAGACATTAGTGTACGCCGTCTTCTATTGTGTACACATTAGTCTAGCGGACTTCACAGTCGTGTACACATTAGTCTAGCGGACTTCACAGTCGTGTACACATTAGTCTAGCGGGCTTCAGAGTGCTAAGCTTATTTTGGGAACGTGTGGGGAGAATAGTGCCGAAACTTAAGGTTTCATCCTCTTGCACAAAAAAATTGGATATGAAGAAAGCGTTAAGTTTAAAAGTGGTTCAAATACTGAAAAATGGTGCCTAAAAATGTAAAACTTACGATTTCAAATTATAGTTTGTTTTTTCTAGAATCTAATAAACGAATGGTAAATTTATTGTTGGAGTAAATAGTAAAATACCCCCGTTGCAGCAGACCTGCATACTCAGCGAATTTCAAATGCAAAACAACATATGTCAATCCAACATAGCAAGACTTGACATGTTTTTGTAAGCTCCATAAGAATAACATGGGGAATGAGTATGCTGGTTTGCTGCTACAGGTATGTTTAAACTGGTTGGTTTAAATTCAACATTTAGTAGATCTGAACTAGAAGAAGCCATTTACCAAGTTTTATCAAGATATGTTGAGAAATAAGCGAGATGTAGAATTTTACTTATTTCCCATTAGGTTAACATTGAGACAACGTACTGTGGTTACCACTTTCAATATCTCGGTAACCAAAGGACACAGAGCAGAGATTCAAAATACTAAATTGTTTGTTTTTTTGAGCTGAATTCAATAGTGCCAACAAAAATTTCATTTTACTATGTGAAAAACCCAAAAAACCCATTTTTGGGGGGGTTTACCCCCCTTTACCCCCCCTTCCGGTGGTCCGATCGGGCTGGTTCACGAACTCGTCCGAGTGATTACCACTTTACACGTCTGTACCAAATATCATTAAGATCGGACCATATTTACGGCCGCTATCGTGTTAACAGACATATATATATATATATATATATATATATATATATATATATATATAGATATGTAAATAAAAATTCAAACGAATGGTGTTTTTTGCTTCTGGGGACCACAAAATGAAAAGTTAACATGGTCTCGGACTTAGGTCTTACCATGAGTACTACCGTAATAGCTTATTCCTTTAAGGAAATTCGCTAACAACGAAGATGCAGGTGTGTATGGCAGATCAGTGTCGAAATTGTAGGTTTATCCTCTTGCACAAAGGAGGAAATAAATAAAATATAAAGAAAACTTCAACTTCAGTTCAAAAGGGGTGAAATACTGATTATGGGTGACTGGAAGACGTTAAACTAATTAATAGTATAGTTTTAAAAAAAGTTGGTTTCCTTGCATCAAATAAACGAATGGTAAATTATTTGCGGAGTAAAATGCAAAACAAGGAAGATGTACGAGGTTATCTTGAACTTTTGAAATTGATAAGTAACACAATGCGGCACGTCAAACAATACAAACGGCTTTACAATGAAGAAAACATTTCAGTATCTTCAGACAGTTCTGGCATTACGCCATTTAGGCTACGCAAGATGTTGTATAACTTCGTTGGTTTATCTGAGTTATATATAGAATTGATATTTTTGTTACAGCTGAACTAGTAGGAGTATTATATGGTAGTGGCAAGTGGTAGGCAATTGTAAAATAAAAGGTTGTTACCTGTAGAATTTTACGGCTTTGACCTTTTAAGATTACAAATAGTTTTTAAGGGAGATACCCCAAATTATAATTTAGACTTTCATGATTTTCAATTAAAGTAACCTAATTTCAACGCTTCTCCCGAATCGTATTACAAATCGAATTGTGTTATTGTACACATTTTATTAATATTAAGCGACATGATAACTAAAACAATTATAGAACTAATTGTTTAATGTACATTACTTGTCATAACGTGTATGCGTTCACTGACAATAACAACCATGTAAACAAATATTTCGTGACAGTCATTGAACAATTTACATTGTATCCACATTCATGAAGTTTATTTTATTGTATTTTGTTACGAATATGCTTATAACAATTTTTTAAACTTTTAACACAAAAAAAACTACCAAGAAGAACTATCAGGCTAATTTTAAAGGTCTACTTTGTAAAATGAAACAACTTCCCAAGTAAAAGGAAGTTCTCCGAATAAACCGCCTACGTAGTGGACAGTGACAGAGACAGTGTAAAGCGACAGTGACAGTCTTTGGACCTCCCACGTGGTTTAATCCGTTGATGGCGCGATATTTTCGCAATCTCTTGCATTACGGGCGCCTCGGCAGACAAGCCGCGCCCTGCCCGGCACGCGATCCCGAGCTGTAATGGACGCGATTTTGGCTCAATAACTCACCCGAGATAATCTTCTCACTTTGTCTCGATCTATTACATTAAATTTACTGTAGTTTTTGGAGTGAATTGTGATGAGAAAGAATGATGAATGGAGAGCTGTACTTGGGTACATCTTTGCGAACACTTTGGAAAGTTTTTAAAAAGTATTTAGAATTATGTTGGTTTTTAGGTTCAATTTCTCGGAATGATCCAAAGAGTTCAGGAGTCATTATTATACCCACATAACAAATTCACCAAGTTTTAGATATTGTTAAACTCTGTTTAGTGCACCAATAAACTTTAAAATGTTCAATTAATCCCAGTACTCTGATACCACAAGTATTGACAAGTTTGTTGCTCTCAGCGCTAGAACAACATAACATGGCATGCTTACAATTCATAGTCATAGAAAGCGGCGATGAATAAATTTTTGGAAAGATTATTCGTGGGAACTGACTCTGAATTGCTTGTAGCGATTCTTTCAATAACGCGTTTTCGCGGTCAATTTTGTCCATGGACTCTAGCTTTAGACCGTCACTCACAGCCGTTTCCCCGTCAAAACAGACACGTGAAACTTCACAGAAAGGATAATTTAACTAATACCGATCATATTGCATAACTAAGCACATTGCATAACCGACACCGCCGTTGGCTATCACGTCCGTAGCCCCCGGCGCCGCTTTGGGACTGTCCCACTGTCCCACGTTCCTCACTCTCTGTAGGAGGGACGGCTTTCTAGTCGACCCACGTCACGTCCATGTCCCATGTAATTCATCCCATCGGCGGCCTGGGCGACGGAGATGTAGGCCGATAGATTACTGACCACCCTGTCCTATCGGAGCGGCAACATCGAGATAAAGCTTGGAATTCACTAAAGACTACATAGGAGGAATTTTAATGTGTGATACTCCGATAGATTTATTCATGCGAAGTTCGCAGAACATCCTCTATAATCTGGAGTGCGTGAATCATAGTATTTTTCGATTTGGTTGGCCACTCTTCGTTTGAATATGATTTGTATTGTTTTCCAAAGATGATATTAGAAGACAATAAGTTACCCAACATCATACTATTTGTATATTGTAATATTCCGATATGCAATGCAATTTATAAACATTATTAAAGGAAGAGCATCATATCTGAGAAAGGGGAACTTAAATTCAAGTTTTTAATTTTAAAATGTTCACATTAAAAACTTTCAAAATACAATCTAGCCCAGGTCTTCAGAATCAGAGAGAGGAAAAATTTACAAACTAAAATTAAGGAAATTGGGCCGGATTTAAATACAATTTCATATCAGGAAAACTAAACATAAGCAGGCTTTAGTGACGAAACCCCAATTTTGATGTGAACTGCCGGGCAAGTCCCCGATACCCAATAACAATGCCAAGTCTGGGACGCTGCCAAGCTAGGCCATATTTCAACACTTGGCGCCCATATCCTCTTGTGGGCGTATTTATTGAGATTTAAACCCAAGCATGTCCGGTCTGGGTATAATAAATTACACAAACAAGCAAAACTAAAAATAATGAGTGATAAGATATGTTACGCCATTTCATCTCAAACGTATATAATAAAACAACGGCATCGTCATCACAAGTGTGAGCATGTTAGCATGTTATAATTCTTAGTGATCAGAGTGATAGTGAAATGCCACTTGTGTAAAGTCTATTACATAAATTGTGTGCTCATATGTTATGTAAAATATTAATTTATTATTTCTACGATCTATTATTGTATTTTTAATCTCACGTCTGAGACATTATTAATTATTTTTTCTGTATCTACTGAATCTGATGATTATGATACCGTACAAATTTCGTTCTCACTCTTGCTCAGTTTAAATTACAATGCATTTTATTGTTTTACGTTTACACGTAATTGTTACCAGCATTTAAACTCCTTTAAAATATTTAACAATGCGTTAATTCAGAGGTTACTTCCAGGATTTAAAGTCTACTAGAAGAACCCGTGGCTTCGCTCACAATAAAAATTAAACATACACTATCACCCATCAATTATATTGTTTTGCTTTCCCACTTATTTTTCTTGTTGTAAAATCTACTTATTTAAACATATCAAATATACTTCCATAAAACAAAAAAACTTTTTAGAAATTTGCTCTTAGTACGCATATGCTACTACGGGGGTATTCTATTCCTGCCTAAAGTGCCTGTCTATATAAAAAATGAGACCATATCCAGCGCCCCACCGAATATGAAATAAATATGAAATATGAATAAATAATATAAATAAATAAATGAATAAATAAGTAAATATGAAATAAACTACTATTCCTTCTTCTGGGCTTTAACAGTGCTGCAATACTATCAATTAAGGTGTTATAACCTCAGTAATTACAGTGCATTGCTTCACGATTACGTGTCATTCGATTTGGTTAACGATGAATGCTGTAAAACTGTGACAAATCATCATAGCATTCCTGATATCTTTAGCCCAAACAACAGTCGTTTAACATGCATAGGCCCCATTGACAAATGGGCGTTTCATGACCCTATTATCATTAGGGGAGAGACTCGTTGGTGACGACCGCTCTAAACTGGAGTTTTATTGCGAAACCATCTGTACCAATGAAGCAGATTCAATTAGTTTAAGTACTTATTTTAATTAAACCCGAATATATTTACTCAAAAGCGGCAACTATATATTCATACAGTTGTAATTCATCTATAATGCAATAAACGTATATGTATCAGTAACTATCCATTATTCCATTATTCTTAAAATATTTACTATCACCAATCATTTAGTACGGAGAACAATCCCATTTGGTCAAGTCCTTTTCGTATTTTTAATAATACTGTATTAATATTTTATTAAGGTCTTGTACAAAACAGTCTTAGGAGATACTAGTGGATCCAGTTTGAATACCAATACGATCAAGTGTATAAAACAAGCATTAAATTATAAAGAAAGTCATTAAAGCATTCTTTTCGATACGTGATTATATGTTATAAAATGTTACACAATCAATTATTATTCTCTTCCCGAGCCTTCCCTAATATGATCGAGTGTTAAACAGTTGACTACTAATAAAAACTCCTTAAGTGTCGAGTCAGTCTTCATTTTCTCATAGACCATGATTTTAATATAGTATAGCATCAAAAACAAAAACTGAGCATAATAGCTTAAGCTCAGCAATGATGAGCTACATAGGCAACAAGCCCACCACCCACCGTGCATAGTCCACCAAACTATGCGCAGTGCCCCACATAACCTTCACATCTATTAGAGTCAGCCGCCGTCACATCCATTAGACCTAGGACAAATTAAACCCATTAGGCTTTCATTTTGCTCCGTAATAAATGACCACCTTTGAATAGGGCCGGCCGCAGCCTAAAGTAGCAGTGAAACAGACAAGATAAAGTATGGAGACTGGTTAAGGTGTGATTAATTATTGTACCCGAGCGTGGGTGGGTCTTGGCTAGGCAGTGAGGGTGATTATAATGGATAAGATCAAAGCCGAAAGATTAACTTGGCATCTCAATCACATATTTTGAAATTTATCAAGCAAAAGAAACTTGTGTTAACAGTGACATTGTATTAAATAAGTCATGTCTGACGTAATTCTATTAGGGTGTATAATGAGAGTTAAACAATAATGAACCATTACCCATCCGAGATTGCATGGAAGTCAGAATTTAGTTTTTCTGATGAAAAAAATGCCCTCTCTTACGTGTAATGGTTTACCGCAAAACTATTCTGTGTAGATGAAATAACACAATACTTCTCAAATCGTAAAAGCTACTATTGCTAACTCAATCACATTTTTTGAAATTTATCAAGCGAAAGAGATTTGTGCTAACATGGTATTAAAGACTTTATGATTGACGTGATTCTGTAAGGGTGTATCATGAGAAATAAGACCAATAACGAATCATTATCCGAGATGCACGGATGTTGGATTGTAGCTTTTAATGCTTTTCTCTTACGTGTAATGTTGAAAAGTGATTACTGCAGAACTAATTCTGTGTGGATAAAACAATCAGCACTATATTTGTCTCTAACAAACTAAGCACCAACTGTCAAGATGGTAAGCTATCAGTCATATATACTGAGAACCAAAGAGGTGCTTATCAAATTGAAATCAATTGATTAATTCAATAAATTAGTCTCGGCTGATCAGTATTCTTCAAGGGTCGCCGCCGACCTCGGATAAATTGGTAATAATCCTAATAAATTGATTGGTGGGAACCCACCGCAGAACACAGCGTTATAGCTTTATTAGACCCCCTTGTGGCGCTTTCTTCATTGGTTCAAGTTTGGATGAACGGAGGGCGTCAGAAAAAAACTACGTTGCTTAAAATGAAAGGAACAATGTTCCTCGTTAACAATGTAAACAATGTGAACAACAATAATGAAGTAAGAAGTGTACGATTTCCTTGGTACATTACCAACGTTGACTTTTGATAAAATAGAATCACTCGACCTGTGAAAATAATGAATGCATCTACCTATAGCATACGTAGCCTATAGGCCATGTAAATCAGACTTGAAGCAACCAGAAATTTGCACTAGTCGCGGAAATCATCCGCTTTAGTCCGCTTGGGTCTAAAAAAACGATTGAACGGTTAAAAGGATATTGAAGATTAAAACGTAAATTTTATGCGAAATTTTCATTCTCTACTAAAAAAATTAATAATATTTTTGTAGACGGCATAGTTTTCGAGTTATAAGCAAAATATTTAAGAAATGCTCAAATTTCAGGATGTTTGTCTCTAAAAAACTAAGCACCACCTGTCAAAATCCGTCGAAAACTCTTTTTTAATCTTGGGATGGCTAAAGCGTGCTGAAATTATTTCCACAGTTTTAATTTTTGGGTGCTTCAGTTTTTTAGGGTAATTTTCCTGGGCTCCTACACATATTTTAACACATGGAATAATGTAAGCAATTAATGTAATGGTCGTTCAAAGGCCAGTCTCGCCCCTATGAAAGGACAGCTGTCAATTTTCTCTTTGGGGGCTTAAACAAAGGGCAGATGCTCAATTATCTTGATAATAAAATATCACGTTTCAACTCCGGAAGCTTGTTTTGAAAGGCCATAATGCGCGATCTTCACCGAAAAAGAGAATCTAGAATTACAACGCACAGCTGACAAAAATAAAATAAATGGCCGTTGTTTTCTCAGGACGGAATGTATTTAGTACACACAAAAAAAGTGGGTTAACCTTTAAATGCAAAGGTTGAAAGGTTAGTTGTTTAAGTTGAACGTGGTAGATTATAATTCGTCTTTTTTTAATCAAAAATCCAATGTTTCTATAAGATGAGGCTGAAAATTAATATGGTGACAATTGAGTTGCCACTACAAAGCCTGACATAATTTTTAGCTAGTGGGTTCAGCTTGCGGATCAGGATGGTCAAACGATCATATAGTCTAATTTTATACATAATTTTGAAAATTGATTTGTAAAAAATTACAGTTTTTGTTAACAAAGTCTATAATATGAATGTTCCCATATAAATAAATGCACCAATAGTCCAAAGAATTGCTGTTGCATTAATAATTTAAATTATTGCTATTAACACCGTTGCCTCCTCCCAATTCGGAAGTTGAAAGTTATGAGATGATTTGGAAAAAGTTCTGATACAAAGAAACTTTACTGCAAAAGTGATTTTTATTTTTAATTTGTACTTTTTCTGTGAACAGCCCTGTCGCTACTCTACATGACAAATGACATTTTTTTCGGCAAGAAACACGCCACATCTGGCGTTGAGACGGGGGCGTTCCGGATCCACATGAAAATGTTCACCGAGTGACGTAAATGATGACGTCACGACGTCACGGACGGAACTTGGCCCCCGTCGCTTCCGCAGGCCGCCGCCGCCGCTCGGCGAATTGTCAGCAGAACTAACTGCTCTGGACCCGGCGAACCGTGCTATTGTGAGGGAAATTTAATCAATCGCCTCGTCCGTGTCATTGCGAACATTACAATACTCTTTGTTCCGAGTTCCGCTTTCCTTTGGCCGCTTTTGCTTCGGTTTCGGCCCGATAGACTCTTTGTCAACGGTGGCAAAGTTGGAAACTGCATTAGCCGGGCTATAAAATAAATAGTATAAAATTATTTAACCATATTTTAGGATTCAGTACATTACGCAACTTAATGGTCTACCATCGAGGGGAAACATACATTTTTAGCGAATTTCCTTAGAGGAATAAGCTATTACGGTAGTACTCATGGTAAGACCTAAGTCAGAGCCCATGTTAACTATTCATTTTGGGGTCCCCAGAAGCAAAAAACACCATTCGTTTGAATTTATATATATATATATTATGTCTGTTAACACGATAGCGGCCGTAAATATGGTCCGATCTTAATGACATTTGGTACAGACAAGTAAAGTGGTAATCACTCGGACGAGTTCGTGAACCAGCCCGATCGGACCACCGGAAGGGGGGGTAAAGGGGGTAAACCCCCCCAAAAATGGGTTTTTTGAGTTTTTTGCATAGAAAATTAAAAATTATCCAATTTTTGCTAGCATTATTGAATTCAGCTCAAAAAAACAAACAATTTAGTATCTTGAATTACTGCTCTATGTCCATTGGTTACCGAGATATTGAAAGTGGTAAACACAGTACGTTGTGTCAATGTTAACCTTATGGGAAATAAGTAAAATTCTATATTTCGCTTATTTCTCATCTTGATAAAACTTGGTAAATGGCTTCTTCTAGTTCAGATCTACTAAATATTGAATTAAAAACAACCAGTTTAAACATACCTGTAGCAGCAAACCTGCATACTCATTCCCCATGTTATTCTTATGGAGCTTACAAAAACATGTCAAATCTCGCTATGTTGGATTGAAATATGTTGTTTTGCTCTTGAAATTCGCTGAGTATGCAGGTCTGCTGCAACGGGGGTATTTTGAGTTTGAATCTTAAGTTCAGTTCCAAAGAAAACATAATAAACAAATTAAGTTACTAGCCTATCGTGTTCCATTTTTTGAAAATATTTGACACACGATGAATTTTTATTTCGTTCAAAATTTGGTTAGTTCAATTAATTCAATAAGACGATAAAATACACTAAAACACTTAAAACAACTTACATATCATGTTTGTCTGAGAGGGTTGTTTAAACGTGCATACCTGAAACAATAAATAAACATTCAATTAGGTGTTTGGTAAGTTGAATATACTAGACTGCGTACAAGACTGAGGTAGCATCATGTAGTACGCCTCAATCAATTCAAACATCAATTTGTAATTCATTATTGTGCTGGCTAAAACTGATTGATCCATTTTAAAATACTATAATAGTTGCATTCGAGCTTATAACTCATTTTCCGACGAAAGCAAAACTCAACTGCGCTTTTCTAAAGTTCTAGAACATTCATAACTGGACCAGAGAGTGTTTTCGAACAGCCTCACGCACCGCGCGATGTTTACGCTGCCGAAAATAGGGTTCCGTTGGCGGGGGACAAAGCTGCTAATTCTGCAGCTCTTGGCACGGGTCGGCGGCGGGGGCGGGGGCGGCAGCTGCGGCACCGGACCGCGGTCACGTGGTCACCGCGGAGCCCCACACTGCGGCTGCAGCGGCAACATCCATTCGTTACGTGCCAAAGCTGCTCCTGGAGGCAAGCTGAGAATGCTCTCAAGGGTACATCGAACATCCCATTCGTTAAGTGCCAAAACAGCTCCTTGAGGCAGACTAAGGCAGCTTTCAAGGGTACGTCGAACATCCCATTCGTTACTTTCCAATCTACCCTGGAGACAAACTGAGGCAGCTTTCAAGGGTACGTCGAACATCCCATTCGTTACGTTACTAAACTGTTCCTCTAAGCAATGTGATGAGAGAGCTGTGCCGTGGTGAAATTTAGGCACCCCTATGGAAAGGAAATAGTAAGCCTATAAATAGGCTAACTATACGTAACTACGGGTACGGGTACGCGTACGGGTAACTAGGCGTACGGGTTTAACTATACGTAAATAAACTAATTAACTGACGAGTTCAATAAGATATGAACATAATGGTATTCAAATCCTTTCTTTAAGGGAACATCAATAATCCCCTTCATTAAATTCCAAAACTGCTCCTGGAGGCAAGCTGAGAAGGCTTTGATAAAATTTAGGTGTATCTACCGAAAGGGAAACAGGCATGACGAGTAGTAATATGCTACTGTATGGATGTTGTTATATCGTATACATATCCTTCAAAGGTACATCAATCATCTCATTCATGTTCATAAACTGTTTTTGGGGGCAAACTGAGAAAGCTATGATGAGATTCAGGCATCCCTATCGAAATGGAATAGGTATAGGTAAATAAACTACTTACAATTGACGAGTGTGATATGGTATGGTTATAGTAATACCGTATGGTATTACTAAACTCAACAACTTCAATGATTATAACATTCCATTTTTTCATAGGAGACATGCAGGTTTCTATGCACGAAAGAAAGGGTATGCAAATGACTACACTACGTTCTAATGTGAACTTCCAGAGCGGTGATTTCTGCTACGAGGTTTAGAATAACTGAGGAGTGTGGGCGCGTACAGACTGAATAAGAATGTTACAAGTGGCTCTAGAGTAGAGTCAAGCACCACTCTGGAGTCGCATCCTCTTCCTGTTCAGGATTCAAACTAGCCGCTACAGTTATCGCCGAGCTGCTGGCAACAGAGAGAGGTCGATTTGCCTCAGGCAAGACGAAATCGACGATGATGCTAATAAACTGACAAGCGTGCTCATTAACTGCAATATATGCAATAAGATATTCGTGGACGTAGGGCTGCAGGCCATTCGGAAGTCCTATTATCCAATTATGTGAAGAGCGCCAGCACAAATAGGCGAATCGTAAACTGCCCAATCTGTCGAATCGCGGATTTTGATCATATCTCCATTTGATGAAGAAGGCCAGGTCAGTGAACTACACCGACTGCCCGGGCATTTCCAACGACGCTAAATTACCATATCCCATCGCTCACGGCCAAGGCACAGCTTATGGATTCAGACTAAATCCGAGAGCGGGAAAATCTGGAAATTCCTCATCACAGAGGTAGACTGATAATCTTCTTGTATTACGCGATGTAAAGTGGCTCCTTGTGCAAAAACATTTACCAACACTCCAGAATAAAGTCCTGTTGGAGATAATTAGGCCAAATTATTGGTCGTGTTCCCTTATACTGTTATGGCTTCATCTTTGATAAAACCATTAAACATACTGTAAAGTTTTTTTTGTACAAAAATACTTTTTTATTCAAGTGGTAATACTATGGAGTTGTCATAAAGATTCCACTGATAAATTACTCCGGGTTTTCATAAATTATGTATTCCTCTGTTTACACAAGCAGTGGTCACGATTCTATTTAAATCTATTAGAATTGCAACAGATAAGCAAGCACTGTTTAACTCAACGTATACTATTTTAATTAATACGATTAAGTGAACCTTCTGATGCAGCAATATCTCAATCAGCACGCCTCACGCTGCTGCGAGCATCAGGCACGTCACGCCTTTGTGACACGTCACGTCACGTTAGCGGTGACTCAGCCTCAGCTCCGCAATATCTCGTGGCGAATCGCTCTATCACTGTTTGCTTTTTGCCGATGATGGAGCCATTGTTGCGCTAACAAGTTGTTAGAGTAAGAGATCTTATGCTTTTACAGCGGGATCTAACACCACACAACGTGAGAGGGTAATGAGGCTTGTTCTGACTTTTACAGCACAGCATTTAAGCCTCGCCATGAAATCGTTAAAGTGAGAGGACATGCAAGTGCAAGTTACGTCCAATTGTCAAAATTTACTTTGGTTACCTACTTCCAATTCTCCTCCGGGTAACCCAACTATCCAAAAGAATGTTTTGACCCAACGAAGCGAAAAGAATAGATCACATCATAAGATCATCTGATTCTGCAATGATGACAGTGATTGATAAACGTGTATCAGCACAAAAATACCTAGGACTAAAGAGCCTTTGGGCCATAACATTAGACCTCCTACATAATAAATAGTCCTTCATGCAGGCCACCAAATCTCACTATGACTCCAAGAGATAAAATTCAATCCGATAATGATTGTTGACACTTGGTGGGCTACAGTATAAATTATACCGAGCAAAAATTATCTCAGACAACATCCTGCCTCGTAAATCAGCACCGGCGAGAGTGACGGGAGTTTCCGGTGGGCGGCAGTCGAGTGGGCGGCGGCGTGGGCGGCTGTCCAGGTGCGATGATAACAGTACACACTGGGTGACTGGGTACACCGTCGCACGTCGCCACCGCTGCGGGTCCGGCCTGTTGCTCCAAAATTGAGCCAGTCTTTCCGTAAGTCCAATGCTTAATGTGAACCAGTCCTTCCGTACGACCAATGCTTAAAGTGAGCCAGTCCTTCCGTAAGTCCAATGCTTAAAGTATGCAAATCCTTCCGTAAGTCCAATGCTTAAAGGAATAGTCCTTCCGCGTAAGTCCAATGCTTGAATTATCATGGCAGGTTCATACGATGCTAGAGGCTGGAGTGTCAGTTTGGATATTCACTGGAAAGTAACTGGCAAAGGGCGGCGACTGGAATTTCATCTTAGGGCCTATTAGCACTAGAGCGTTTACACTTTGACATGTACCAGAACATGGTGGGTTCGTTGCCGCTTTTTCTTGCGTGTCGTGATTGGATTATTGGTCATATTTCACTTCTTTTTTTTTGTTCCATAAAATATGACCAGGGTATTCCATTTCTACTTGAAGCGTCTGGAGCTACTGGACGTGGTACCCAAGAATTGCAGAGAAAATAACGAGAAAATGAACACGATAGCGGATGAATAATAAGAGTTACTGGACTTCAGAGACAATAATTAAAGAGCTTTGAGCTAATTATATACCAGAGTATAGGCTGTTACGAGACTGAGTGGTAGCAGATGTGCCAGCAAAAGAAAAAGATTGATCTGATGGAAATGCCAGCTACAGGTGTGTCTGTCTAATCCTGGCTTTTCCAATTACTGGCAAGTCGCGTTTACACGGTGATAGTCGCTGTCATCCCGTGACTGGCTACTATACCTTCGTTGGAACGCCGACTGGCATCGTGTAAATAAATCTTTTAAGTTTTGTGTACGAACTGGTTTACGACTTCTGCAACGTACTGTAGAGCGTGTACAACGTCGGCACCACAAAGCCCGTCACTGTCGCAGTCACTCTTCATTGGCCCTTGTAATTAGACGGAGATGGGAGAGGTGTCACTCACACGGGCAGAGGCTTATCGGCAGTTGATTGGTGAACTGAGGACGCCGACAAGGAGTTGATAGCTTGGATGAATTGGTTTTGAGTGGATTTCATCGGCATTCCTTGCTTACACTACTTGAGGTATATTTGACCAAAACTTTACTATTTACATTGTTCAATTAAAAAAAAAAATTCAATTAGAAAATTCTAGGCAACAGTTGAGTATATTAAACTAAAAGAAGGTTCATCATGGTCTGCAGCACATGGCTCCTCCGCATGAGCTAGTTATTTATCCAAATTGAAAATTAACATAGAAGCACACTTAGCTTGTCATGAGGTCTATTCATATTCATACGCCGCTATAACGTTTTGCTGAATGTTAAGTAGTCGCCAAATAGGGAGTAGATTGAATGGCATTAGCTGATGTACAAAGCTCTGCTCATTCCAAGTTATAAGAAGTAATATAACTCAAATACCTTTTCACGACTCATACTCTCAGGTGAGGGGTATAAACTGATAAAAACCGGCGCAAAAGTGAAAGCAGGCGGAGATTTAAACTCGGGTGTCGAAGAGACACAGACGCCGCGTCGGCGCAGCGTGCCCTGCGTCCTCAATACCGGTATTGTATTCAAACTCACCTCCTTTGCGGCGAGGAAGGAACCTAATCAGCATGCGCAGCAAACGACGCGGGCGAATTATAGGAGGCCTTGGCGAAAATGGTCGTGACGTCATGACAATATCCGGTATACAACAATCGAACACTTCCGGTGCGCCGTGCATCACAAGTGAATTTTAATTGCCCTCGTAAAAATGGTGTGCTTTAAAGAATATCTTGAAGAAATAAAGATTGTCTTGAAGAAAGTGTGTGGACATTGAACAGAAGTGCACAATTTGGGATGGTGCGTTATCCTACACCATCATTTTATACCATTAGGACTCCATTGTGTAGTTTGGAACCAAAAAAATAGCGATTACGATTACTTTAATAGGCGACGCAATTTAAGAAGCCGAAAATAAAATAAGTAATGTTGCAGGTTTCCTAGAGTTCAGAAAGGAGTCCCGGTATAGAAGGACCAACGATCAGGGAGAACCGGTGCACAAGCTGTCACAAAGAAGGACTAACGGTAATGTCACGACTTCGTGACGATACTGTTACAACATTTGTAGAGCCCTGCGGCTGTGACTATGGAACCTAGATCCAAACTAGGTCCCGGGCCGAAGAACAAATCTCTTACCTAGTCAAAGTTACCCCCCTAGCAACCAGGGAGAGCAATGTCCCTACCACGTCTCAAGCATGCAGCACCCCTGGCTGACTATGGGACCACTGGGCAACTTGGTGACAGTATGTCCTGATACGGTCCGCGGATGTTGTGGGAATCCGCACAACTGTAGACTGGTTGACTGGTCAATCGCAGTGGACCACTGAACCCTCTATCGGACGGCAACGACACGACTCCGTGACGATATTGTTACGACATTGCCCGCAGACCAGCTCGCCCTACTAACGTGGCTATATTCAACCCGAAGAGGAGAAAATCCCTTAAAAGAACCAGCAGGGAGTGCATGAAGTGGAAGACAAAATCAATCAGAACGAACCACTGGTAAAACCGTAGCAAAGACGATGTTTTAGACCGATGTTTTGGACTGCAACGGCCAGGGAGCGCTTGTCAGAAGTCCAGTGTCACGACCCCCAGCAGCAGGTTTATGGGGGTATAGACACCCTGGTGGCGGTGACCAGAGTCTAGGGCCGCGGATGTGGTTGTGGGTGTCCTAGGGCCGACTCACGTTCCCACGCCGCCCTTCAGTGCCATACTGAGCCACAATGTAATTAGCCGGCCTGTTATCCCACCTTCTCCACAAAAGAACCGTTCCCACACCCACCTACCACCTACCTCCACCGGACACGATACAAATAAGAATCGTGTGTGCCCGTGGATGTGGATTAAAATAATTCGTGGGTTTGTTGGACCAAGAATGTTAATGAATTAATTTTCAAGAATGTTGATTAAACATATTTTACTTAAAACCGTAAGTACAGTAGATATAATGGCGTGTAAATTGAAATAATGAACAACTACTACAATAACTACACACCGGCTGGCCGGCATGAGTCGAAGCTAACCTGGTTGTTTGCTCTGTTAACTTTTTTCTTGGTTGTTTTTGATTCCAGAAAATCTTCCATTTAATGCAACTCTTTTCTACTTCTACTGAAAACTCTTTTATTTTAAATATTTTTTTCCTAGTTAGTAAATTTTGTTCCTTCTACTACTTTTGCCAGTTAGTTAACAACACGGTCTTAACTTTTCTTTACGCAACTCTCAGCAGACGCACATGCAGCACCTGCCTATGTCTGCTGATTCCTGCCGAGGCCAATAAATAAATAAAAGCAACATAAAGATGTTTTTAGTTAAAGTTTTCTGAAAATATGTTTAGCTAACATGTAATATTTTATTTTAATTGTACTGTAAAGTAGCTTAGTATTTTATGGAATAAACAATGTTTTTCATTCATTCATTCACTACTCTTACTAATCTTGTCGAATCTTGTTTGAGGTGGGTTTACTTAACGTGTCGTTGGAGTGTGCTGTCATTGCAAAACGTATCTCTTTATTTAATTTGATGAAGCTACGTCCCTGTAGCGGCGAAGGGCCAGCAGATGCAGCCTTGCAGCCGTTATAGTAGCATTTCATACAAATTGGATCCAACAATTGCTATTAAAACCCCTTACATGGTAAAAAACCCAAGAAATTTTTTAAACGGAATTTCCGCAACCATAATTGAATTTGAGGGGTTTTGAGTGCATCCTTAAATTAAAGCTTGGTGTTCAGAGTTATTGGGAACTATTTTAATTTTAACTTTCTATTTAAGTAGCTTACATTAGGCTTTGATTGTCGATCGGGACCCCTTCAGTCTATTCCACTTCCTACAATCACTCAATCTTTCTATTTATACCACTTGAAGGTATTAAACTATGCAACGGAGCACCTGTTTCAAGTTTTGCCAATAATGAAATAGATCTTAATTCATGTGAACACATAGCCTTTTTTAGACGAAGGCCAGGCTTAGAAATTTCCACGGATATGCATTGCAGCTTTATTAGCTTGTTGTGCACCCTCAAGGTTACGATATTATCACTTAGCAAATTGCCACTGGTGATTGACGGGATTAGAACCCGGGACATGGCCTTTTCTTACACATATATAAAATTCGAACTTTGGGGTTTAATTGAACCTTTTTTACAAATTCCTCGTTGACACAAATTCACCAAACCTAGATAAATAAAACGTCAGCTATTTCCAAATTTAGTCACAAAAACCCAAATGTTTGGCTATTTCAACAGAAACCCCTGAAGTGTGGAGGTAATCTTGTTAATAATCCTACTTAATACAGTCCTCAACCGACCTTGGTCTATTCCATATCCCACACACGGAGTTGCGTCACGCAGAGGCGGAGAGGCGAACCCCGGGTCGGTTGGGCTTGGGCAGGATGGGCGCTCATTATAAACGGTGTCACATCAATTAAGCAGTGACGTCACTGTGGTGCCATGTTTATTAATATGCGACCCAGCTTCACCCGGCTCATCGATAATATTAGACGCTACTTCACCCACTCGCGGTCGTGAGAAAGCGCTGTGCCCAATTATGCTTGCCTGCAGTCGTTTTAAAGTTTAAATGATAGATTTCTTTCAAGTTTTTGGAGTTTTTATTTGGACTGACTCTGAAGAGATAGGTGTTACAAATTGGATCGGAACTGATGATAACGATTTTTAAAATCCCTTTACAGAGCTGCATCCTGGATGTATCAGACAAAATTGCAAGAATGTCTCTCTTTCATTCTGTTCATTTCTTTCGCTACAATTTGGAACATCATTTATTTCTCCTCTATACACAGTTATCAAAGCACATGTGTCTAAATGTCAAAGCAACAAACACAATGTAAAAGTTGTCCATCCATAAAAAAGTACACTCTATGGTGGGGTGGGGCTCTATTATTTCTGCGTTTTTCATATTCAGGAATGGGAAGATGTCACGTCAAAAAAGAGCAATTACAGTTTTGGACGTTTGGTCTATAGGCCTTTGCACCTCCAAGAAAGAAATTAGAAGGTTTTAAGTTTCAGGATTATTTGCAAGTCTTGGTGTTTTATTTCAACAGAATACTCTGAAGTGTCAATTCTACAATCAGTGCAATCCGTCTCTTACTCTGTGTGTGCAGGCTGACTCTTCAAAAATATAATATGCTGAAATCATAGGAAAGCAAGTTGTTATCGTAGAAACATATTGTTTCCGATCAAAAGCAATTTGTCATGTCTGAACGAAAGATAGAAATTCACACATTTTTAAACCACCTTCTTTTTCTTCATGTAGACCATTGTGTATACCAAGTAAATGGTAAATAACTATGCAGCTCTTGGTGTTTTCTTTCTTCAGAATAGTCAAAAGAGACAATACTACAACTAGTTCCAATCAGACACTTACTCTGTAAGTGCAAACTCTTCAAAAATGCAATATTATATGTATTAGTATTATGCATTGGTAGTAAGACATTAGGAGAGTAACTTGTTATTTATTGTAGCTACATAGCTTTTCCGTTTATACGGATTTTTACGTCTGAATGGAAGGATGGTACTTTCCAATATGTGACCCGCCTTCCTTTTCTCCGCGTAGAACACTGTTTACAAAAACAAGGACCACAGACCGAGCTGACGATAGCACAGTTTTTGTGAGTGACTCTACGGGATCTCGGGAGCGGTTTTGGAAGCGACTGTACGTCTGGGAGTGCCGGCAGTACGCCGCATCACACATATCTGCTCTGTTTGTCAAAGGCAGATGATCCGAGACCTCTCCGGAGGTCCTTGACTCGGGAACAGGATTGCCGCCAGAAATGTCAATTCAAGTAAGGACCCGTAACGATATCAAAAGGATTTCTGATTGACGTGTTGTGTTACATTACGTTAAGACTTTCGAAAACTTAAACCAATTAATAAGATCTGTCACAGATTGTGACATGCATAACAAATTCCTGTCCCATGAGAATCGACGGGAAGCGTTAAGTCCAGTAACGTCAGCAGGTAGTAGCTGTGAGAAATCTTAACAAAGGAGTGAGACTTAACAAAGAATAACAAAAGATCACAACAATGGGCAACGCGCTCTGGAAAGTATCGGAAAACCAAGTTATTCGTTTCTGCGCCGGGTTGCATACTTGCAGCTTCAGCTGCAAGCGGTTGAGCCGTGCAGTCTCACGGCTCACTAGTTTTTGTCAACAGCTGATTCATCACCAGAAACAGATGATGGACCGCTAAGCTATGCATCCACGCCCATCCCAGCTCTAACTATTTACCCACGCCCACAGCTAACTGACGGACAATTTTTTAAACTGAAGACTAGAGTCATAAATCTCCATTATAGTCAGATCCGAGCACGAATTATGTGTAGAGATCTACGATAGTTGACGACGCCGCACAGATTTCAGTCTCAAGGAAAAGCGATGTTACATCACTCTATAGCCTGGTAGAAAAAGCCTTTAGGATTGTGAAGGATAGGCATACTAAGCGTTAGTAATTAATTGTGAATAAGGAAATAATTTTGTCTTGAGAATTATAATTAAGAACTAAAATCATCTTTTAACGTCTAGGAATATGTTTGCAAATTGGTCATATCAAAAAGTAATCCAAACAGTTTTTCACAATATAAAAATTCCAAATACTGCACAAACAGATTAAGACTGGCCATGACAATAAAATATCACTTAACTTTTAAAGGATATGCTAATGAGTGAAACTAATTTGTGTCTAAGGAAAGCACAGTACATAGTAAGATGAAACATTCCACTTAAAATATCGAAAATGCTGACTAGTCTTTTTCCCGGTAAGAGTTCATTCACCAGCGTGCGTAACCATAAAGATCTTCAGCACCTTTCAAGAGCCAAAACACTCGACTTCAACGAGATGATAAGATTGTAGTGACCTACTTTTCACTCTTAATCGATGTTACTTTCCCACTGATGTTTGTTTACTATAGGCACAGAGAAACGAGCGGATATCAGTAGCAATATCGAGAATCTATTCAATTCTCTGTGCTATAGGTTAACCACGTCTAATATTCTGAGACAACTGTTTTACGGTACTTCTTAACGCTAGCCCACCCCTCTAATCTCAGCTGCCGTTCTGGTAGACTTCAAGATCTATATCTAGATTAACTACGTGTCTAATGAATAAAAATGTTCACAAACTCATTGAGTATACCAGTCAGGATCTTCCCCACTAAAAAAAAACTAAAAAACAGTTATGTGGGCTAATACAAATTGTTATGAGTAGGCGTTGGAGCGAACACGCACGCGCCCACGTTTACAGTTTATTAGCTTATCGGCCGCGGCAGCGAGACCGCTGATTGCCTCGCTATGGGCACATTAGCGATTTCTCCCGGCCCGTTGGTCGAGTAGGCGACATCACAGGTGCAGGGTGCAGCTCCTGCCCACCGCCGGCCCACGCCGCTCCCACGGACACCAGCGCGGGCCCGGCAGACATCGACACCGCGCCAAGGCTGAGCCACTGAGAGCGGGTCCACCGCCAGGCCGCCGGGCTACGGGGGTGCTGATAGCGCTCTGGGTAAACTGCTTGGGAAAAGTTGTAGAAGTGGGAATTCGCGTAGGCCTATATGTATTAAGTGCAGGAACTTAATCAAATGGCGAATGACCTTCGGGAAACTACCGTAAAAGCGCACCGATTCAGGGAATTGAAATGTATCCATGCAGCTCTCTCCTAGAGGCTGGGAAATGAATTGCTTCGGCAATACAGTGGGAATGCGCGTGCAGAAATTCCATCAAAGGGCAGATGACCTTATACATACGAGGAAAACTACCGTAAAAACACAGTGGAAAGAGGATTGAATTAGAAAACAGCAAATGCCATAATAATTGAAATTTTAACATCACTTCAAAAGGAAAAGGGTAAGAGGGGCCCGTTTATTAGCCATTAGAATTGCCTGCGATATTGAACAAAATCATATACACAGCATTCTTTAGAACAGCATGCATTGTTATTCCGTTTATATTTTTAATGCTATGTTGCTGCTATATTGTTATAAAATCGTGAGCACTAAAGAATAATCTCGAACATAAAAATGTAAATGTGTCGAAGTGTAAAGTATGGCCGGAAATAGGAAAGCATTTTACAGGAAAATGCATAAATAAAAAATGGAAGGAACATCTACGGACGCTTCAGCAGATGTGTGTAGGCGTGTAAACAATCGTGGCCAACATTGACGCGAGTTTTTCGGTTGAGGTTACCAAAAATAAAAAACAAAAAGCCGCTATTTTGTGACAATAGAACAAATGAAACACAGGACGATCAGCGATGTGCGGAAGAGGTGGATGTGTGCGGATGTGCGTGTGAAAGTGGGCGTATTATTGACCTGGATAGCCAAGGCCGAGGGCCGTAGGCTCGATAGGTCGCCCGCTGCTGTATAAGGTCCGACCCACACTTGCATCAGGCCTTACACTCATTATAATCGTGCTGAGGCAAAAAGATATGCGCAGTTAGTAGACATGTTGAGGGACACGCGCAAATGCGCATATTGTTGAGGGGAAGTTAATTTAACTTCCCCTCCCTGAATTGTTGATTTAATGAGAAAAATTTAAATAGTAAGATGCTTCCAGATTAGTTCAACTGAAAATGGATAAAACCATTATGGATAACAAAATGCGTACACGAGCTCAATTTACACTAAACGTTAATATGAATTCCGCAATAGATTTGAGTACTATATTAGGCTAGCAAAATAGAATAGGAAATAGGGTAGAATATATTATCAGAACGGAGAGAATTATTTCGAAGAGTTCCTGGATTTTAATAACAAAACTGACTAAAAAATAGTTTAAAATTTACTTTTACGCAACACGTGGCGGAAGTGTCTATCTAAAAGAACTGAAAAGGTTATCATTATCAAAGTCGCTATGGTAGTGTTTTCATTCGTTATCACAAAAGCTGAAATGCCAGTAACAAAAGCAGCGGCGCCTTATAAGACTAATCTATGAATTTATTAACTCATTTAATTGCAGGGTCAAAGTATTTTTTATCCAATTATTGAGTAGCTCATGAGCGGTGAACCGCCCAAAATTGTAAGGTATTTTAAAAAGCCTGATTTTGAAAGTAAAAAATAGAAACACATGCACGAGGCAAACGATAAAAACGTCGTCGATCTGTACGTTAACAATCCTGAGGCAAGGAATAATGGTTTAATGTATTTTTCTGTCAACGAAGAGGAATAAAAGATCGTCTTCCATTATTCAGTGGAGAAAGAACACAATGTTTTGACGACCTTTGTACAACAATGCACCCCCTGATGAGCTTTCAATCCGACCCCTGGGGCGGTAAAATAATCACCCCCCTCCCTCCAACACTCCGTCGCAGTCAGTCATCTAGCGGAAGGGTTAATTACAATGGTCGGCAAACAGAAACAGACACGGAAACGTTTCCGGTGGCTTAGCGCTTCCGGTGGAGGCGACGACGCGATCAGGGAGGCCTCTGTATCTCGGCATAACCGGAAATGGGTATTTACACTCGGTAAACTCAAGATAACCGCCACGGAGACTGATTTATGTTTACTCTTTGGAATTACATGATTACCTCGGGGCGACACAGTCACATAGGCGACTGGAGACGATCGTCTGGATAAGTTTAGGATCACATTTGTCACATACATTAGGAACATGAAACATCATGGCTACAGAATGAAAAATAAGTCTATGAACAAATTCAAAATATGTGAACAAAACCATGAGATCATTACTGATACAACCAATCATTACATTTTACCGCACAGCGTATGCTTCACATGCTTTTAAGAGAATACATAGTTTCATTATTCAATCCAGGTAATCGCTTATTAACTCTCAAGACCTAGACCATAAAGAATAACGATGGACCTACTAATTTACCCTTAAAACCCTTTTGAAATTGTGAAATAAATTCGCGATCTTAGCTACTTTGCATGTCATATTATCAGGGGTAGACATGCGACACCGACGATACCCGAACGTCATTTCACGGTGTACTGGAGGTGAACCCAAACCGCTTGCTCTGTGTACGCCAGCCAGCCTATCAGGTGACAGGAAAGTGGCGGGAACCGGAGACGGGGAATGTGACTCACATTATCATCACATAACAATTTGGAAGCCACGCGCCCAACCGCAGGCCCCCGCTGGGATATTTATTGTAATACCGGCACAAAGGGGAAATCACAATAAGCTTTTTGCGGCTATTCAATCGTTAGTTAACGAGCTTCTTCACCACATAATAAGCGGGGTCCTTGAAAAATGCCGCTACACTTCAGGGAACCCCTCGCAAATTAGAGAGTAAACATTGCAACGGCGGCAGCTGCGATATGGATACACATGGATTATTCCACCCCACGGCTCAACTGTTGGACTTCATATGGATGGCTGAGAGAATATTTTGTGAAACTTTGTTTAGGGTTTGAAAAACGAAGACGAAGAGTTTTTTTTGAAAACGAAGGTTGATCGATTCTGATGGTGATAATTGTAGAGATAAAGAGATAATCCAACTAAAGCAACTATAAGCACACAGGTACCGACAACATCAGTTCACGAGTTTGAGAATAGTCCAAATACCCCCGTTGCAACAGACCTGCATACTCAGCGAATTTCAAATACAAAAACCATATTTCAATCCAACATAGCGAGATTTGACATGTTTTTGAAAGCTCCATAAGAATAACATGGGAAAGAGTATGCAGGTTTGCTGCTACGGGTATATTAAAACTGGGTGGTTTTAATTCATTCTTTAGTAGATCTGAACTAGAAGAAGCCATTTACCAAGTTTTATCAAGATATGTTGAGAAATAAGCGAGATATAGAATTTTACTTATTCCCCATAAGGTTAACATTGGGACAACGTACTGTGTTTACCACTTTTAATATCTCGGTAACCAATGGACATAGAGCAGTGATTCAAAATACTAAATTGTTTGTTTTTTTGAGCTGAATTCAATGGTGCCATCAAAAATTCGATAAATTTTGTTTTTCTATGTAAAACCTCAAAAAACCCATTTTTAGGGGGGTTTTCCCCCCCTTTACCACCCCCTTCCGGTAGTCCGATCGGGCTGGTTTACGAACTCGTCCGAATAATTACTACTTTACAGGTCTGAGCCAAATTTCATTCCGATCGGGCCATTTTTACGGCCGCTATCGTGCTTAAAGACACATAGATATATATATATATATATATATATATATATTTGTATGAAAATGAACGAATAGTGTTTTTTTCTTCTGGGGGCCCCAAAACGAAAAGTTATCATGGTCGCGGGCTTAGGTCTTACAATGAGTACTACGGTAACAGCTTCTTCCCTATAGGGGAAATTCGCTAAAACACCCCCGAACACAATTTCCACAGCTGTAAATAAATCTGAAATTATAACTACAGTATAAGATTAGTCATCGAGTTAGTGCGTACAATGTAGGATTTAAAATGTCGAGTATTGTTTGAATCTTATAATCTTACATGAACTAGGCCTAAACTAGTAAAAGAGTGCGGAAAATTCCTTATTTGACCAAGTGAAAAATAAACTAACCCTTCAGTTCTTTTTGTCCCACGATAGTTGACCCACACTCACGCTACTTGGAACGTTTAGACGCAACAGTTCAGGGTACAAGAGTTGGTTGATAAAACGTGTGGTTTGGTCAGCTTGGTCCTCTTATCAACACTAACACTGCTGTGGCTGTCCACTCTGCGATAAGGCCACAGCGTGACATAAAAATATCAACAATGTGTGACCAACGAGTATACAAGCACACGCATAATGTATATCCACTTGAATTGTTATCATTCTTTCTACGATAAGGCCTTTTAAGTTTTCGCATAGACATCGGAAGCGCTCGTAACATCTCATGGTGTAAAGAAAAAAGAAAGGTGTGCGCATTGTCAGCTGGTTTGGCGTAGTTGAGCTCGAAAAATTAGCGAACCTAGTTATTTGACTGCAGAACTAAGACCGTAAGTAAAATATTTTGATTGAGTCGATTGAGTTGTATTAACTGGTTCGTATTACTAGTCGTCGTAACTCTAGTTGTGTGAGCCCAACTACGTCACATCTGACCCTGCACACACCTTTCTTTTTTCCTTGCACCATGTAACATCTAACCAAGTAACATGAATCGAATACCCCCAGAAAAAAATTCATAACTTCTGATTTATAAAACTAGAACGTGGTTTGTACAGGGAGGATATTGTCACAGGTGGCGAGGAATTTGCTGACGATCGGCGAAGCGGGTTCCGCGAACACCGGGTCGCCGGCAACACGACTGGACTGTGAACCGGCTGCGGCAGCGCTGCGGCAGCGCCAACCACACAATCCACCTCCGGACAGTTCCGTCACATATCACAACACACACTAACGGACATGTCGATGTTAGATAACGTTCTTTTTACCAATAATACGCAGTGTATTTTTGAACATACCTTCATGGAAGAACCTAACAGAACAGACATCTAACATGCATTTAACCACGTTCTAGAGGCTTTTAAAAGAGTCAATTATGTCTCTTCAGATATACCGTGAACAAATCACAAAAGTGATTCCTGAACAGTATTTGTTCCTATCCTGCTGTCCTTCTATTCCATGTACATTCCGTGCCTAGGTCTTTTTTACAAAATCGCCTAAGAATAAAAAAAATATATAATTCTGCATATAGCTAGTTTGGAACTACGATAATCATTTGCTAAGGCTAGACCATAAATCTGAACTAACGATCACGAAAATGTATTTATTGTCCATCCAAAATACAACTTCCCAATAAAAACCTCGGATTCCATCCAATTAAAAACTCCACACAAGCGCATACCGGCCAAAAATAATCGCGAGGTCGAGGACAATACGCCGTAGTAAATGCCCGGGATTTTCGGGAGTCCCGAGCGCTGGGTCGACAAGCGGTCCACCTGTAGCGGAATGCCCGGCCGCTGCCTGCACCATACAAGGCGCTCGGCCCTCCAAGGCCATCGCCCCACATCTGGCCGCGTCAGTCTCTGTACTGCTGCTGCGGACAAATACATCTGCGGCAGACCCGGCTACGTCAGCGATCGCCGATAAAAAATTAATGATTGGTATATCTAGTCAAACCCATAAAAGTACAATCGAGCGAATTAGCCGATAGCGACAGGCTTAAAAAAATATATAAAAATTTCATAAGATAGATAATTAAGAATTAAGGAACAGGCAACACAGTAGGACGAGAAGAGCGAGAAGAAAAAGTATAACTCTGTGTATGCCGAGAGGTAGGTAACAGAGAAAAGGATAAGACAGAATTGAAAAAAAAGCCGATGGCGAGTAGATGATTCAAGGGTATATTGGTATATTTGTGGTGTAGTGATTGAATCATAAATACTGTATCCCTTTATTTTCTGTACACACGACATTTTACTTAGCCCTTAGCTAGTATAAATTATTCAGAATCCGACCACGTCACTTAGCCTTTCTATTAGTTAAGACCATCGAGTTCCACGGCATTTGTATACCTCTAGATGGCCTTAAAATGCGACGTAGTAGTTGAAATTTTAAGATTTTCCGGGGGTGTACCCCAGACATCCCTTACTCTGGAGGGGCTGGGGCTGGGGCACTCCATATCCCCGGCCCCCGGCACCAACACCACATAGGTAATATCCGGACCGCTGAGCCTAAAGCCTATGTTACAGCTGGTCAACACAGATTCGCATATTTATTTTAGACCGCATTCCCGGATATCAGTACAGTAATTGGATACCAAACGACCACCGAAATCAAGCGGTAACCACCATCTGTGGGAAAATATAGCTGCAGCGAATTTGTGTAGGCCTCTCTTATTCTCAGTAATTAGGAAGCGTGTTTATAGGCAGCGACAGCGGAAGGTACGATGGATTGTCGTGGATGCGGCGGCAGCGGCAGCGGCACAGGCTGCTCCAGTTGGCCGGGGAGGGGGACGGTCAGTTCTAGGAAACAATAGCCAGGAATGTAGCACGGAGAGAAGCGCGCGGCCCGGCTCGAACACGAGGGCAGCGAATCCACCGCGAGCGGGAAATATGGACACTCGGGTCGGTTAAAAGTGTTGAGAGTTAATAATAAGCGGTAAGAAAAACAGAAACGATTAGGAAACATCTGGAACAGTTTATAATAGAAAAGTCGTTTCGTAGTGATGACGACTATATCCCTTAGCCATTAAAAAATTATTTTGTTTCATGTAGGCCTAAGATAAATAGAATCGTTAATTTTAGCTTAAAGCGTGATGTATGAGCGAATTTCCCTATAGGGAAGTAGCTATATTGACGCTTGCCCATGCATGGGAATGTTATGTTGGCAATAAAAGACATTTTGATTTGATAAGGCCTGAAGATAGATGTCGGTCACATTGCCCAACAATGAGTGAAGAAGAATCAAATATATGCACTCGATGTGAAATCGTCAAAATACTCAAAATGAATCACCCCGACAGTTAATTTTCTTTTTTATAGATTGGTTCATAGGTGCCTACACGCGGTAAATAAAAGTGAATATTAATTTTGATATTAGAGCATCATGCTTCTAAGGAGGGAAAATGTTCTTAGGTCATAAAATAGCTTCCATCTAGATTAGGCCTATAGACTTTCTGGAAATTTATTGTAAACTATAAAACTCCCCTTTACACTCAACATTCCTGACGAATAACAGTTTGGTTGATCCTGGTTTCTCACTTAGCGAGCTTTTTATGGTAGTCACCATTAAAGTTTCACCTTGATATCACAAAACGAATGTTCAGTAGTATGCTAAGTGCGGGTTTTGTGGTTGTCATTGTTAGCGTTTTACAAAGCTTGAACACATTCAAATGAAACTTTAGAAATGCAAACTAAACGCGAAGAATTATTGAAATTTTGTGACCAGTCAGATGGCCAGAAACTTTGTCGGAAGCAAGAACGAGATGAAAAGAACCGTTCCAAATCCTTTTTAAACAGAAGGTCTAGCGCCGAATGATCAAGGCCCTAGAGAGCCGAAAGGGAGGGCGTTTCATCCATTATAGCTGTTCCGAGAAATAGGAGGCCCAAAATGCCGAACACAAACAGCTGGGCGAGGGGCGAACGGCTCTACAGGTCACAATCACGCCTACTCAAAGATTAGGCACCAGGCACTGACGATTCATAAACGGTTTACTACAGGGTGCAAACCGGTCACTCACTTAAGTACTCCCCGGTTAAACTGACGGTATTTATAATATCGTGAAGTCAAGCAGTCCTTTTTGATTTGTTGCACAATCGTTGAGAGGGTAGTGGCCGCGGGCGCCGCGGCAACTAGACCTGATTTCAATGTTTTCTATATTGGATCAATTTACTTACTCCTGTAAGCATTAAAAATGCCTATGTCGATTTTTCGGCAGACGGAAGTATAACATATATGTAAAATCTTACCAGAAACTTGTGATGGATCTAATAGATCAGTAAAAAAATATAAGTGTTGGTATGTATTGAAACTACTAGGCCTACATAATAAAGCGATCGAAAATACCGATATGAAGTGGAATGCACACACGAACACATTTTACGAGCAATAATTCCTGCATGGGTAAAAATCTCTTTGAATCGTTCTCAGTACAGTAATGTTCTTCAACATTTTAAACGCAACTTCAAGTGAGATAAAGTTAAACTTGGAGAGGTCGCGATGATCGCTGGGCTTGTTGAACATATTGGATGTAGATTTTGCTCTTTCAAGATGCCGAAAGTCTTGAATGGAGCAGCGCGGCGGGGTTGGGGCAGGGGTTGACGACGGAAGTGCAAACCTGACCCAGCGACAGGCCCTTGCTGTTCTTCTCACAAGAACTTCCGGTTCACACTTCGGAGGGGACTGAGACAGTGCCAGAATGACAAATTGGATGTCATTCATTGTACGAAAGAAAGAAGATATATTTTTCTAGTAAATTTTAGAATTTCATCTCACAATTACAAAAAAGGTATTCCCATAAGAAATCAGTTGCATATAGCCCTAAAGGTTTGTTAAGCATGATGTACCTACAATACAATCTGAATTCCAACAAATGGGATGCGTTACTATAGCCGTTTTGTGTACTTATTATTGCCAATAAGCTCTCGTGATTATTATTTTTTTTTTACTCCTGAATATCATCTTGAGCTCTTGAACATGTTTAGTTAGATAAATTGATTTTCATATACCTGGATCGAATTAGTCATAATTTGAGGTGTAACCCAAACTTGTTATATGTTTTTAATATGACACTATCTCTATATCAACGTAACTCTTCTATTTCATACAAAAGATGCAATGATATTGTTTCAGTCAATTTTTATGCATTTCTTTCTTTCAGTCAATCATTATTCGTAATTCGGAGTTTGAACAAGTGAAGTTCAAAAGCAACCACCTGACCAGACATCCATTCCTTTGTCTTTGGTATTATTTTTCAAAAAGTTGCTGAGCATCATTTGGTGGATTAAATTTGAAGAAAGGCCTGAACCACAATTATTAATGTTGTATTAACTATACTTCTAAAGGTTGAACTCATGCAATTTCGATATTATAACGCTATTCTTCGTAGTAACGGGAATTATGTAGGTATGCGGTAAGGAATGAGGAGGGCACTAAAAATTAAGGGAACCGCTATTTGTTATTTTAAAAATAAAAATTTTTAAAGAGAATTTTAACATGCATTTAATATTCATAACCACCCCTAAGGAATTGCTCGTCGGTGGGGCCCAATATGTTTACAAAACAAAGAGAATATTAATTATTTACCTACGCAGTTTTCTTTTTGATTTAATACATTTTTGTTAATTATTTCTCAAATGTATTCTGCAAATAAATTAGTCTATATAATTCTCACATTTAGCAAGTTTTAAATTAGATGCGGAAGGTACCAAACTAATAAGTTATTGATCTTGTTGCTTTTATCTTTACGTTTACTTAAGTAACAAACCTCCTGTCCATTTTTTTCACGGTAGGTAGGATCATCGACCACATGGTGCATTTGTACTGTGTGGTCGGTGGGTAGGATAGTCTTTTTGGGTTTGCTGATTTGTTAGAAGACCTTCCGAACTTCTTCCGCCGCATTCTTGATCATCGTATACCTTTGTTTTAATTCATTAATTAGTCTATTAAATTATATTTTGCCGTATAGTACAAGGCTATTGTGCAGGGTTCTCACCTAGGTCCTCGACGAGGCGCAGCATGACGCCGCCGATGTGCAGGTCTCCCTTGACCCTCAGGCATCGCTCCACCTGCAGGTCCGTCACGTACACCCGCAGGTTCCACGAGCCATCCCCGATGATATACCCGTCGGCCATCATCTTCACTGTCTACCCGATAACCCTTCGAACGCGACGAAAACAAACTCACACTCGATCGGGTTTAAAACATAGCAATTTCATATCGAACACAGAACCGAACTGACGTCACTCGGCGATAAGGCGTTGATAAGACACTGGTATCACTTTGCGGATGTTCGCTCCGCAACGGGGACACTTTCCTCGGTGCCCGCCGGAGGATTTCTCTCGGAGTGTGGTGTTGGTGTTTCGGTCGGTGAAAGAATTTCTAACAATTCTTTCGGATTGACGGAAGTCTTAAAACCTCACAGTATCGTAATATACAAAAAATAATTCACACGGATCCACGTGGATGTCGCACTGTCAATACGTAAACACCGGACTTGCACCTTCGACCTTCCGGAGCGACGGCGCGAACTCGACCAGCCGCCGCGACGGTCAGTAATGCCGTAAAAGGTAAGCGGGCCAACGTAACTGGCGAGCGGCCCTGCGATTGGCCCAGCCGCGTGGCCGGCGGGATGTGGGAAGATGGAGGAAACGGCGCTCTGCGCATGCGCCACCGCAGCCGCGCACTCCGACTCTGTTTGAAAATGTTCTTGGCATATTAAATTAACTGTTCTAATATGTTTCTCCCTCAACCGGAGAAACATATCAGAACACCAATTACTACCAATACCATACCAATACTGTACCAACTAAACCAATACTATAGTTGCGGGCACCAAAGTAGGGCGAGCGGGGCGACAAAAACTGGAAACTCACCAAATCGTCTGCTACCTCAGCTGATATGACCAAATGAAATGTTTCTGTTGAACTGTCAAAACTTTGGTTACGTGTTTCAAGGACCTTTTACGTGTAAATTTAACATATGACCATATAGTTGATTAACTACCCAAACAAATAATAAACAATACCTAGGTAATTTATTTCGCCGCCACCGGCAGCGCACTCGCCCACCCTACTTGGTGCCCGCGACCATAATCAAAATTTCTGAATGTTAAGAGTAAAAAAATATCACTTTGTAAAGTCACTCCAGAGATTCATTTTTAAATACTAAAATTAGAGTTAAGGTTGATAAAATGATAAAAAAAACATGTTGATCCGTGAGCGTCTTTATTAGTAAAAGTTGTGTAATTCCACGCTTCCTTTCGACTAAACAATTAGGACATTAATGTAGGCAGGATGACTAAAGAATCCTTTTTTCTTCCATCTCAGGGGAAAAGCTTATTTCCACGACGACCATGATCAGTACTCAGAAGAAAAAAAAGTATTTTTTCTCTCTAGACACTGTCAACCGGTCATCTGGAAAAACACGAAGAGCCAGAGCGTCAACTAATTCGCTGGGGTAGGGTTGCTTTAATTTTGGGTGGATTCGGGGCATTTTTCCCAAGGACTTATTTAACAGTTTTGCCCCCCCCCCCCCAACCTCCGACAAGGACGAAAGATACCGAGGTATTTTTAAGTTTAGGACTATAAAAAATGCTAAAACAAACTTTTTACTTTTTACATTTTTGATGAGCTATTTAAACGCAATGGAAGTCTATGAAAGGAATTAAAACTTAGCTAGATAAATTTTAGAGAACATATAAACACTTCTCAACTCGGTTTAAAAAGAAAATATTATATGTTTCCATTGATAAAACTCCTGTTATTTCACAGATTACGTTTAACATTTAACATAAAACGTTGCTTAACTAATACAAACTTCTGTCATATCATGAAGATAAAAAGGTTTTTAAGCCCTTTTGACCCCTTGTGGTATTTTTAAAAAGATTTAAAAACACAGTTAAGAAAAACATGATTAGTTTGATTGAATTATTGACGATTTCTGCTGCAAAGATCACTTTCCAGTAAACCACTGATATTTTTCTGATGAATTTGCAGCTTTTAAAAGTTCACATTGAGTTTTGGCATACTCGTAGAAATCGGAACACAAATATCAACCGTAATCGTACTGGCAAATATCGTAATCGTATTGGCAAATATCAAAATGTTTGGCACCGTTGACTCGGGTAGGCGATACCTAATAGGTTAATAGGTGTTATTTACTGGCAAACGCTGTAATTCATACCTGTCGTACTAATAAATTTTCTTAAAAATTGAAAAATAATTTCTTTCCTATACTTTAATGGTTTTCTCGCGATTCATATACAGATTTCTCAGGAATTAAATATTTCACAACTCTCAAATAAATGTATTATCAATTGAATTATTATTTTTATAAGAATATTAAAAATAACGACTAACATACAAATTCGGGACAATTGCACGTCCCAAGAGCCTTTTTTGGGACACCGGGACATTTAGGCCAAATATGGTGACAGTCCCGAAAATTCGGGATGTATGGCAACCCTACCCTCGGGAGACAACGATTGATTATCTTGCACTTTGCTCCCGCAATACCCAACCTGCCTCCCTTACCTATGCGAATAATTAAATACTCAATACCGAGTATTATACAATACGGATTATACATTAACTGCTCCAGAGTTTAAAGTGAGTCTAAAATACTGCAGTTATAAAATAATAGTTTTTGACTGAATTAAAAGTGATATTTATAAAGTGGCTTTCGAGATACGATAACAATTGACATTTTTCTTTGTATTATTTTTTCCTAGAGATTTTTCATTCAAGGCTTAAAAATCCCAAATTTAAAATTGGCCTCTCAGCGGCCCTGTAATAGTTATTTGTGAGTTGAGTGAGTGAAGTGCAACCTTGTCTCACGAGTGAAAATCTTGGCGCCCGAGCTTGCGAAGGCGACAATTTTTCACAAGGGAGACAATGTGCCGAATGTGCTTTACTTTATGGGAGATTAGCTGCAACCATTCACGTACCAGCGATCAGCTAATTGTTGCAGCATTCTTACTACAGTAGCTTATATCGTTGACGTTGTTACAGCCGATTGTTGTCAATGCTATTCTAGTGATTATTTCTGCCACTTCATCAGCTGTTAGCGCCTGCAATATGTTGAACCTCAACTTATTTGCATGTCTACGTAGAAATTTGAAGGCGCTAGATTTTTGAATTATTGATTTCAATGTTATTCTTATGGGTATCCTTTTTCTCCCGCAGGGAGACAAAGTAATCACTTTACTCCCGCTGGGAGACAAAATATTACTCACTCATTACAAGGAGAAAAAGGCGTCTAAACATAGCAGGTGGGGGAAAATAGTCTTTGTAGTGCCACAAAAACACGATTGTAACAACATGTTGATTGTATTGTATTCATGGAGTTTCTTCTCTGTTAAAGTGACCGTTCACGTACGTGCTTTGCACGCCGTGCATTGCTCGCCGTGCAATACTACAACATTGGTCTTATGCGCCGTACCGTACGTTTGTGGGCTTCGGCGTGCGCGGCACGTCTCATAAGACCAATGTTGAGACGTTGCATGGCGTGCAATGAACGGCGTTGCGTGTTGCGTGTTGCACGTTGGGTACGTGAATGGTCACCTTTACTGGAGGTAGCACCATAGAGTATAAATGTAGCACTACAATGCATTCTGTTGATGACAAATCGGCCTTTTGATTTTATCATTTTATCAGGTTGCCAAAATAAGAGGGAGGAACAAAAATAGGAAATTACGAAATAAATTAATTCGTTCCTACTGTAACGTAGTAATTAGGAACGAAGAATCGGTTTTGAATAACAATTTGAAACTATTCTAATCTTATAACAATGCCTAAAGGTTCAAATCAGTTCAAAAATGTGCCAGGAATGCTAATATGTAAATTGTTTTATCTCAATCTGTTTCTGCATACTTTTTGAAAATTGAAGTACGATGCGCCTTTAAACCAATTTGATATGGTCGAATCTTAGAAAATATATTTTTGTTCGTAAATAACCACAAAATGCTGTCGCTGCAATAAAATTTTAGATTTTTTAAGTTAAAAAGAACAGAGTTCATAAATAATTTTATTTTTAATCTTATACCTATAAAAGGCAAAGCCCTCACTCAGTCACTCACACATTCACTCACTCACTCATCACTAATTCTCCAACTTCCCAATAACCCAGAAGGCTGAAATTTGGTTCACTGTTTCTTTAGGCATTAAATAGGAAAACTAAATGGTTTTCATCCTGATCTGACCCTCGGACTCCGCCATGGATCCTCTCAAAGATCCCATATTATCCTTATGGCAGAATACAAATTGGTGAAATGTTTATATTTAAACAGATGTAAGTGCAAGAAATTTAGTGCGTCAAACCAGCTGTCAGGAATAGAACATAAAATAAATCACTGACTAGAGATACTTATAAGACCTTTCTTCCCCGTAACAGCTGTTAATGAAAGAGCTAATTTAAACCATTTATTTTATCTACATCATTAGAAAAAAATACTTTGCCTTTGTCTTTTAGAAAATTTTATTGATGGAATTATTACCACAGGTCTCACGGCAAGACCTAAGCGCGAAACCATGATAACTTTTCATTTTGGAGCTCCCAGAAGCAAAAAACACTATTCAAACTATATTTAAAGCTAAAAACACAGGACATTGTCCATATAGAATTCTATATCTCGGTTATTACTCAACATATCTTGATAAAACTTGGTATGTGTTTTTTTTGGTTCAGATTCACCTAATGTTGTTTTAAAACCACCAAATTTTTGAATGACTGTTGCAATAGACCTGCATACTCATTCCCCATTTTGTTCTTATAAAAGAAATGAAATAAGGTCATGCACGTAGTCTGGAGGTCTGCTGCAACGGTGGTATTTTTATGTTCAAGATAGACCCTGAAAACCTCAGCATTTTTTTGACATTAAATCAAGGCAATTTCTACGTTTTACGTACATAAACTTTCATGAAACAGAAAACTGCTTTAGGATTCTCTAAGTACGCAAGGTCTGCTGCGACGGAGATTTTATATTCCTGCTTAAGGGCCACTATACAGCATACCATGCATGCGAGCAGATTCAACGATATTGGGCATAAGCCTTCCCAGGGCAGTTGCACCCTTGAGGTCTTTATCGGTGGGGCGCTGAATCTGCTCATAATATGTATAGTACAGGAAGGCCGAATAGAAATACCTCCTGCGGGGGGCAGCAATAGAATAACTCCAGTCGCAGCAGACCTGCGGACTTTGAGGATTCCTGAAAACATCTTTCTGGTTAATGAAAGTCCATCTTCTTTATATTTGTCCACTACCACTTACCTATCATTGCTCAGCCCAAACTACAAGACTTAGAACCTTGGACCTTTGCATGGACGATCTTAAGGGCGTAAGCATCCCCTAAGAACGGGTTTTTTTAAATTTAAAGTTTTAAGGGTTTTGGCGGGGTTGAAGTTTATATATTTTCCTACGCAAGTGGAATGGATGATCTTTTGTTTAATTTTCAATGTGAGTCAGCTGTTGGATAGCAGCAAACATACACGCTCTCATTTTTCTCTGTGAAATACTAATATATTTTCGTGTTTTATTGATTTATCTCTTTATGTTTGTGTTTTGTATTTCTGTAAAGTTATTAACTTCATAATGTAAAGTTCTGTGTCAGTGTTTTCCTTTCCTTTAGGACTTTTTTCCTCTAAAACACGTTCAATTAATTTTTAGTAAGGTTATTTGTTTGTTTTTTGTTTTGCTACCATGACAACAGACTATCACCACGATCACGACTATGAATCTTCCTCTAAACCCATAGAACCAACGACTCAGTCAGAACTCTCTGATGACATCGAGTCACCAAGTTCCTCAAATACTCCCTGGCAAACGGTTTCAAACAGAAATAGCAAGAGAAATCTAAAATCTGAAATTTCGTCAGAAAGACAAGAACCTAAACGGCATCGAGTTGGTACAAACGCAGGGAACAGGCAGGCTTCTGATGTACCAATTGAGCTTACGAACTCCTTCGAACCCTTATCCTCCGCGCTCGACAGCTCAATGGACCACGAAACCTTGGCTTCCGGTTCAGGTGAGTCTAAGCCACCTCCAATTTTCCTCTCTGGTGTTACGAATGTAGCTCCAATGATTAAAGCTCTAGACTCAATGGTAACTAGGTCTGGCTATTCATATAAGTGTCTTAATCAAGACAACATTAAAGTATTCCCTTCATCCTCTAACAACTATAGACTAATTGTTAAAGGCTTAAGAGACTTAAATGCGTCCTTTCATACTTACCAATTAAAACAGGAACGTGCGTATAGAGTTGTTCTAAGAGACATGCATTATTCTGTAAGCACTGAGGATTTGAAAAGCGCGATTGAAGATAGCGGTCATCAGGTAAGACACCTCACTAATGTCAGAAATAAATTCACCAAGAAACCTATGTCCCTGTTTTTTATTGACTTAGAACCTAAAGCTAATAACAAGGACATATTTTAAATCAAGTATTTGTTGAATGCAAAAGTTTCATTTGAGCCCCCTAATAAAAAGAATGAAATTGTCCAGTGTAAACGCTGCCAGCGTTATGGACACACTAAGTCATATTGCCATAACGCATTTCGTTGTGTCAAATGCTCGCAGGAGCACGACACAAGAGCATGCCCTAAGCCTCCATCAACACCCCCAACATGTGTATTGTGTTTTGGCGAACACCCGGCTAGCTACAAGGGTTGCCCTGTGTATAAGGAAATTCAATCTAAACAGTTTCCTCCTCTTAGGGAAAAATCCTTAAAAGTAAGTCATGACGTCAGCCCCGCAGTACCACAAAGCCCTTCTACCAGTAACCTTAACCACCAGCCCCATAGGAATAGCTTAGTTGCAGAAGGAGTGACCTTTGCGCAAGCTGCACGTAATAAAAATGAAACAGTTCATACCAGACAACCTAAGCCAAATGAAAATACTCAAGATTCAGAAAGTTTATCTAATATAATTCTACAATCTTTCAAACGTTTTGAAAGCATTTTGAACAAACAAGCAGAACAAATTAGCTCTCTCCTTAATTTGTTAACCACTGTCGTTGCTCGGCTAAAATGAATATTCTACTCAAAATTGCTCTCTGGAATGCCAACGGCTTATCTCAACATAGCGATGAGGTTCGAGTTTTTATCGAACAACACAAATTAGACGTCATCCTTGTTTCAGAAACCCATTTCACAGACAGAAGTTATTTCAAAATTCCAAATTACACATTGTTCCATACTAATCATCCTGATAACACGGCCCATGGGGGTAGTGCCATTTTGGTAAAGAACTCGATTAAACATTACGAACTTCCTAGTTTTAAAGAGCAATACCTGCAAGCTGCAACCATTGTTATCGAAGGCGGACGAGGACCTATTGCTCTTTCTGCTATTTACTGTCCTCCAAGACATGTCATAACTTATGAACAATTTGACAGATTTTTTGCCACTCTCGGAAACACGTTCGTCGCCGGAGGAGACTACAACGCCAAACATCAAGAGTGGGGTTCACGATTGGCCACGCCGAGAGGTCGACAACTACTAAGAGTGATAAATAATAATAATTACAATCATGTTTCAACAGGGGAACCCACATACTGGCCGACTGATATGAGGAAAATCCCAGATTTGTTGGACTTTTTTGTCTCCAAAGGTATTCACCAAAACTACACTGATGTCCAGTCTTGTCTCGATTTATCCTCTGACCATTCGCCAGTTATATTGAAAATTAGCACTCAAATTTTTCAACAACAAGCAACTCAAAGGTTATACAACAAATACACTGATTGGAATCTTTTTCGCAGTTTAATAAATGAAAACTTACATTTAAAAGTTGATTTACAATCTAATCAAAATTTAGAGGATGCCATCTCCTACTTTACAAATTGTCTTCAAAATTCTGCAAGAACATAAACGCCTGTACTTCAAAATTCATCGAAGTCTGTGTTGCATTACCCTATATATGTTAAAAAGAAGATTGCCGAAAAAAGGAGGCTAAGAAGAGTTTGGCAGAATAGCAGAAATCCAATTGACAAAGCAAATTTCAACAGGGCATCTCAAAATCTGAAGAGGTTATTGTATCGTGTAAAAAACCAGTGGTTTGCGGAGTATACCCAATCTCTGTCACCTACCGAAGCAACGGACTACTCACTTTGGAAAGCTACTAAAAGGTTAAAACAACCCAAGACACCGATTCCGCCTATTTTAAAGTCCGATGGAAGCTGGGCAAAGAGTAACACTGAAAAATCAGAAACCTTTGCACAATACTTTTCAAATGTTTTCAAACCAAACTTGGCCACTGTTAATAACGATAATGACATACAAGAGTTTCTGGATTCTCCACTACAGCTTGATTTCCCGATGGAAAAAATCAGACCATCTGAAGTGCGATCTGTAATACATGACGTCTTAAGTCCCCACAAATCTCCTGGTTATGACTTCATTACAGGTAAACTACTGAAAGAACTTCCGAGGAAAGGGATAATCTTTATAACTTTTTTATTTAATGCTATGTTGAGTCTAGAATATGTTCCAGCTCAATTTAAACGAGCTCAACTAATTGTAATTCCAAAACCAGGAAAGCCTATCACTCAACTGACCTCTTACAGACCTATCAGTCTTTTACCTGTCATATCCAAAGTTTTTGAAAAGCTTTTTCTCACTAGAATACAAACAATGATTGATGAGGATGCCATAATGCCCGGCCATCAATTTGGTTTTAGAAGAAAACACGGCACAATAGAACAAGTTCACAGGGTTGTTGGGACGATACGACAATGTTTAGAAAATAAATCTTATTGTTCAGCCGCGTTCCTAGATGTAAGCCAGGCGTTTGATAAAGTGTGGCATCCTGGCTTACTGTATAAAATTAAGATGTACCTACCAAATTCCCTTTTTGCTATTTTGAAATCTTATCTTACAGGCAGGACATTTCAAATTAAATATCAAGACATCCTTACTGATCTGCATCCTATACAGTCTGGAATTCCCCAGGGCAGTGTTCTGGGGCCTTTCTTGTATATTCTCTATACTTCCGACCTCCCAGGAGATATGTCTACCGAAATTGCTACTTTTGCGGACGATACTGCAATTTTGTCCGTTCATCAGGACCCAGCTCAAGCTTCTAATAATTTGCAACGAAGCTTAGATACGATCACAGATTGGTTTCGGACATGGAGACTCAAAATTAATGAAAATAAATCTGTTCATATTACGTTCACTTTAAACCTGAATTCTTGCCCACCGGTAACGATAAATAATACACAACTATCTGAAGTGACCGAAGTGAAGTATTTAGGTATTCATATAGACAGCAAATTAACTTGGAAAACCCACATATGGACTAAAAGACAGCAACTTAATTTAAAAACTAATCGGATGAATTGGCTCCTTGGATCAAAATCAAAACTTAGTTTGGAAAATAAATTGCTTCTCTATAAGACTATTTTGAAACCTATTTGGACATATGGTGTGCAGCTTTGGGGTTCTCCAAGTGTCTCTAAAATTGAAATAATTCAAAGGTACCAGTCAAAATTATTACGCAAGATCGCCAACGCACCTTGGTATGTTTCCAACAGGACCTTACATGAAGACTTTAAAATACCTACAGTGAAAGAAGAGATCACGAGGTTTAGTGAAAATTACATTGAAAAATTAGAAAACCACCCTAATCACCTAGCCTTGAACCTACTCGACAATACAGACACTGTTTACAGACTGAAGAGGTCTTCAATCTGGACTTGCCTTTTCGTTTTGTAAACTGAGGATAAATTTCTATTACTAACATTGTAACCTACATAATTTTTACTAATTGTTCACATTAGCATAGAACAGATTGTAAAGTTAAATAAATAAAAAAAAAAAAAATTTTCAATGTTCATTTAACAAGCAGGTGGTTCAGCTTCACATATGGATACGATTTTACAGATGATTTATAATTTGGTTACTTTCATGTTAAATATATAAAAGTTAAATTTAGTTTAGTTAGTTAACTTAAAGTCGTCATTCGTTTTTGTACCTCATCTGTTTAATCATAAACTCAGTATCTGGCCCTATCTTCATTTAGGCAGCGAGAGTTATAGTTTTTATCGTGAGCAAAGCCACGGGTAACTGCTAGTACCATATAAACTAATTTACATAGAATCAAACATTTAGGACGATTAATAAAGATGTTAACTTTTAATAATTTAATATGACGTTTCCAAAACTATGACAAAAAAGTGAAAATTATGGTACCATTAATACTGTAATTAATACCATCACTGATGCAAGGGAAAAAGGCACACACAAACGTTTTGTATTCATTTAAAATATAAGCGTCATATTTATTTGAATGGTGGTTGGTTGTTGCTATAGTTGTTTATTTTTACCGTCTGCTACTTATCATCTGTTAGCACCTGTGATCCGTTAAGGGGCCATCCATAAATTACGTAACACTAAAATTACGTAATCCATGTTAAGTGTAAGAAAGGGCCATGTGGCCCTAACTTTGCATGGTGAAATAAAGAATTTTCATTTCATTTCATTTTATTTTATTCATAAAATCGGCCTTTTCAAACCCCCCCCCTCCCCCGTTTGTAACGGACTTGTAACGCTGGCACTAACACCCCCCCCTCAAAAACTACGTAACGCTGTGCTATCACCCCCCTTAAAAAGTCAAAAAATTGTACTTTAAAGATTATTGAACAATTTTTAAAGATTTTAAGGTATTAATTATTAAGATTTAATAGTTACATTTATGAGGCAATTCTTAGTTAATTTCGGCTTATAATTTGAGCTTAATTCTAGATAGAGAGAGGTAAATCAAATGAAAACCAAAGTTACAGGGGTATATATCCCTTTCAGACTATCCTGTGCAGGAAACATGCCATTTATAAATATATTGTATCATTGTTGGACGCTCAAAGGCCCTGTGTTCTGTCTATAGGACATCTTGGCATAATTAAAATAACAACTTCAGCACATTCTGTTGGATATTTTAGGAACTTTAAAAAAGTAGCCTAACATCAATTTTACAAAAAAATATTTATTTGTTTTATGTTTTTGGTTTTTTATTTAACTTTCACATTTGAGGTTTATTATATTTAAACTGTTTTCTATGTATAAATCATCCTATTTATGGACAAAATATAAAATTATTTTTGAAAAATTACTGATTTGCTCAGTGTCCACTCCTTTTACCTTTTACCTCGGTCCTCATCTCCGAAGTCTTCAAGACTTGGGAATCGTCAAGTTCATCATCATTTTTGTTTTTTTCCGTCTTCTAGGGTGGTCTTGTGTGGAAGTTGTGTTCTTCATAAAATTCAGTGAGTGTATAATAGGGCCTATCCAGTAGATATTGTTTGAGACAATTGAAGAATTTTCTATTGCTTGTAACTCCAGAGGACATGCACGTAAATCACTAAAAAAATTAATTGAAGTTTGCTCAAAACATGTTTAAAGGAGCCTCATTGGCATCCTTTAATCACGTTTTGAGCAAACTTCAATATTTTTAGTGATGAAGCGTTTTTAACAATTATTAATTTTTTTCCTAAAATGTATGTCTTGGGTCTGAAAGCGTTAAATTTTTAACAATATATCTTTCATAACTCCAGGATATAATTTAATAATGAAATATCAAAAGCGATTTCAAAACGTTCAGGTCACAAAGTCTGGACACAAAAAATCCATTCCAGTTCACTTCTGGATTTTTTCACTGTAATTTAAGATTTGAAAGGAAACAATACCATAAAAGAATTGGAGTGGAGCAAGTTTGCAGCCTGGACGTTCTGATACATGGACGTTTTGAAACAGCTATTATTCACAACTCTAATAATAACCCGGACGTTATACAACTTGAACATAATAAAAAAGCTTTTAATCAAATTTAACCTGGACATGTTGAATCAGCTATAATTAATAATTTACAATAAAGAACCTGGATGTTATAAAAAGCTGCTATTATTATAATAATAACAAATAATGGACCTGGACGTTTTGAAACGTCCCCAAAATAAAGCTTATAATAAAATCAAAGCTGGTAACACTGCCTTCACTGTAGACCAGACGACAGACGAGACGACTAAAAACAAACAACTGACACCAACTTTTAACAGAGGTTATGTTTTGAGTTTGTACGTTTTACCGAGTTAATCAGTTGT
This sequence comes from Flexamia atlantica, assembly GCA_035578135.1. Taxonomy (NCBI): domain Eukaryota; kingdom Metazoa; phylum Arthropoda; class Insecta; order Hemiptera; family Cicadellidae; genus Flexamia; species Flexamia atlantica. The sequence continues at coordinate 11,562,709 of JAQJVK010000001.1, forward strand.
ACAATTAATTCTTAATTGATATTTGATGAACTTTTTCAGGATTTGTGGAATCTTTTTATACTTGCTATCAGGATCAAAAGTTTAATAGGAAACTATCTTCAAGGTAAAACAAGTTCATGTCAGATATTTTTAGTGTAGGATTTTAAACTTAGCCTTGTGAAAGGTAGGTGGGAGTACACTGGCTTCAAGTTGTAACTTAGTTGTTGGTAAAGTTATGAGCTTCTATGAAGTATTCTTCTCTGACATCAGTTATTATGCAGCAGCATAATAACTTAGGCTACTAAGGCCCTCTCCCAATCATCCTGACTGACCACTTTAGGTGTGGATTCTGTCACTAAAACTACATTGTATAACATACACATTATATAACACATTCGGTGCGGTGCCTACAAGGGCAGCCAAACAGCAATGCGCCAAATAACTGAAATTTCGGCCTCACGTTGGATAAGACAAACTTTACTGCTTTGTACTGGTTCAGAACGCAGTTCCACTAGTTGCCGATAGTAGCAGCACCACTCCGACTTTTCAGGCCCAGTTTTTTTGCTAACTGGGAGAAAACGATTGACCAATATGTATTTTGAAAGCCTATTTTGGCGGGTAAACTGCAGGAAATTTTATTACCAAACTAATCAGGGTACAAGTGGGTAGTTATCCAAAACAGAGACAAAATATTTCCCAATTACTCTGGTGTGGTGCTTCACAGTAAATGAACGAAATTGGCACGAAGCGCCATATGTAGTTCTTCCGATTCTGGCGAAGTTTTGCCGAGCGCCACATCGTGCTGCCCGCAGCGAACGTGTTAATAGCTTTATTGTTTGTGACTGTTCTCATATAGCAAGTTGGTTGATACATTAAGATAGGCCTATTTAGATAGACTGACAAGTTTAGGTAGGTCTGATTATGGGGTAGGCCTATACCTTTTTGGTAAATCTTTACTTTCCAGTACTCCTCCCGAAATTGAAAATTTTTTGTTTCAAACTTTAGGAAATAATGCCCTGATTCTGAAAATAATAATTTTTTTCCGCGGAAAATGCCGGAAGATTGGAAAAACCGGAAAAAAATGTTCACCTCGGAAATGAGTCATGACTCAAAATTACAAACAAACAAGCTGAAAACGAAAAATCAAGTTGAATAAGAATACGCAAGAATTTTTAAGATACGATGTATATTAAAGAAATTACAGCAAGAAAAGTGTCGGAAAAGCGGTAAATTTGGACAAAATAAGTTATTTTTAGTTAATGTTTTATGATGTCGCTTAATTTGAGGTAGCTAAGCTTAGGTTGTGGTTTAATTAAGTTAGTTTAGATAAGTAAGGGTCAGGTTAGGTTAGGATTGTTAGGTTAGGTCACAGTACCTAGAATCTTTATACGGTAGGTATCTTGCGCAGGTGAGAGTAAGAAAAAGATGTGATGTCATGGTAGTCTAACACTTGAAAGAAGATTCACCAAGTTCACATGCAAATCTCGCGAAACTACGCCAAATCTCGTGAGATTTTTCATTACTAGAATGAAACATAGCCTTAATTTGTTGACAAATAAATATTTAACCTTGAAATAAAAGATGAGTTAGTAGCTTAAGAAACGTGTTATAATAATAAATCAGCTGTCTGTGGTTGGTGCTAATTTGGCTTGCAGTGAGACTTGCTGGTGCGTCGACTTGCACAATAATAAGTGTAATAGTAGTCTCGTCGCTGGTGCGCACCACCGACCAGCAGAACGGTTGCTGATTGGCTGGTCTACTGCGCATATTGTTTATGACACTTACCATGTAGATGTTCAAGTTACTGTGGGTTAGGTTAGGATTGTTTAGGTTAGGTTATGTTTACTTAGGTTAGGATAGCTTAGGAGAGGTTAGGTTTAAATGAGATAGGTTTTAATGGCAAAGTTTGTATTTGTTATTGTTAGAGTTATTTTTTATGTAATTTTTTCACTTTCCCAACCTTATCTTTACTTTACTAAAGAATTTCAAACGAATCCTAATGTAATTTAACATATAACCTATCCTATGTAACCTAACCTAACATAGTGTAACCTAACCTGACCTCATCCAATTCAAACTAACATAACCATACTTAATCTTCCTAATTCCTACAAAATGAATGTTTATATAACCTAAAAAGACCTAACAAAAATAATTTATCAACTTATTTGATATATTTTTGATTTTTTCTGTTACCATTGCAATAGTTCACAAATATTTACTTTGAAATTGTAAATAAACATTAATAATTATTTATTTATAATATATGTAAACATATGTAAATATATGTATGTATTCTAGATAGTTAAAGAAGTAAGAGATATCATCCACTTACCTTAATTCAATCCTACTAATAATAATAAAATAATCATACTCAATAGATAGGAGGAGAAATATCGTTTATTTATTTAATAAAATATCAAAAGGTAAACAAGAAGAAAAGTAACACCATATGTTGGATCATGAAAATTCTCTCTTAATATTGTTCAGCTCTCAGTTTCAGTTAATTTGAGTACCCACATGACATATTTTTGGCGAAGTTTTTCTTCGGCTTTTCCGGCACTTTTCCGGCCTTATCTTTGTTAATATTCATCGGATCTTGAAAAGTCTTACATTTTCTTGTTCAGCTCACTCTCCCGGTTAATTTGAGTACCCACATGACCTATTTCTGTTAAAAAATCTTTTCTGGTTTTCCCGATTTTCCGGCATTTTCCGCCGTTTCCGTGGAAAACGGCTATCAATTCCGGAATCAGCGCAAAATTTCCTAGGGAAAAATTTTGATTTCGGGAGGAGTACTGGAAAGTAAACATTTACTACATTTTTAGTAGAGGGATTTTAACATTTACGATTGGTACACTTTCAATCGTTTACATGTTTTAAAAGATGGCTTACAACCGTATAGACTGTAAACCTACTACAACCATTTATTGGAAATAAGTTAAGTATAAATCAAGGGAGCTTTTCAGAATTTTTCTTCAGCTAGCAATTATTGTTCCACAAAATGTTTAATTTGTTTAGATTGTCATTGAAGACTGAAGAGAATCTCTTAGAAATGGTTTCATGCATTGCAAAGTCATCCTGGGTGAAACAATTTTACAAGCTAAGTGATGCCAGCAGTCATATTTCACATTCCTTCCAAGTGAGGTGGTCAAGTATTTCGTGTCAAGTGGAAAAACTTACAAACCGTGGGTTGCTGAGAGTTAGTGGCAATGATGCAACATCACTTCTGCAAGGTATTGTGACGAATGACATGAAACATTTGGAAAACAAGTGTCAGAGTTTGTATACGATGTTTTTAAATACCAAGGGAAGAGTACTGTATGATTCTATAATTTATAAAACAAAAGAAGAAAACACTTTTTTTATTGAGTGTGATAAGGAAGCTGTCAGAGAACTAGAAAAGCACATAAAGATGTACAAATTAAGAAAAAAAGTAACTGTTGATTCGGTAGATGATGAGTTTCAACTATGGGTGCTTTTTAACCCTGAAGTAGTGGAAAATCCAGGCAGTGATGTGAGTGTGAAACAAGAAATAGTAGTTCCTTGTTCCTCTCCCAGTTATGACAATAGAAAGAACTCAAATCATCTCAGTGACGTCATTATTAGTGAACATTCATTAATTTTTATTGATCCGAGGCTATCGAATCTAGGAGCTCGAGTGATTTCTCCAGACAGTGAGAATGTTGTTGAAAAACTCAGTGAATCTGGAGTAGCTAAATTAAAATCTGGTTTAACTTATAAAATGTTTCGATATAAATTAGGAGTTGGAGAAGGTGTTTCAGAGCTACCTGTGGGGAAGTGTTTTCCTTTGGAAGCAAACTGTGACTATCTACATGGAGTTAGCTTCCACAAAGGCTGTTATATCGGACAAGAGTTGACCGCCAGAACTCATCATACTGGTGTTGTGAGGAAACGACTTATGCCTTTGTTGTTGCATACTAAGGCAGTATCTTCACATCTTCCAATAGACACACTGATTGAGGCTTTTGCAGAAGAGAAGAAACTAAACATCGGTAAACTAAGGGGAGTAGAAGAAAATTGCGCCTTGGGCCTGTTGAGAATCACAGAAGCATTGGAATGTAGAAGATTAAAAGTAGGGGATGCAGAGGGTGAAACTTTCAGACCGTTTTGGTGGCCTCAAGAGCTGCCCAAAGAAAGAGTTGATAGTGGGAGTGCTAAAAGAAGCTGACAAGAGCAGCAAAAGGTAATAAAACAGGTTGCTGTGATGTCAATTTTATCCTGGGGGCAAAGTGTTGGATAGTTAATACATATTAGTATGTGTAGCTCATACTGAATACATTTTTATGATCTCTTGAATTGTATTGATATTCAGCTGGGCTTAACCTTATAATAAGGCAGCCTTGCCTGAATATTGATTGGCTTGTTTCTAAAACCCATTTTTTGTGATGTAGTTTGGTCTAAAAGCCTTACATTTTATACTTTTACAAGAAATATATTTATGAAAAATTTGGATTTTTACTAGATTGGGCAAACCACTAAATTTTTTTAAATGTAATTAAAAGCTGAGTACCATAAAAATTGAATGTTTTTATCAAAATAAACAAATCTTGTTATAAAGGCCAAAATAGATTTAGTATAACAAAGATTTTTTAGTTAAAAATTTATTTCTTGATGCTATTTGAATCAGTTAAAAATCATACATCAATGTATCTAAATGTTATGATTTCAAAAATAACCCTCTTTTATTGGATGTCAATCTTGGCACCGACTTTTTAGATGATTCCGTTTATGCTCATTCTCCCATATTTACCACTGTTGACATTTCAATCTCCATGTTCAGGAGGTGAGTTAGGCTATGTACCCATGAGAGTGTTGCGACGCGCGTCAGATAACCCACAGCGTTGACCCAGCTCTGGTCACCAGTTCAGCTATGGAAGTTGAGGCTGCATGTTTGGATTGTATATCGTAGATATTAAATAGAAGATGAAGATACAGGTACACCCAATTATGTGACAGACTAACTCACGGCTCTTTCGTACCACTTTTTCCCTAATCTAAGAAAAAATTATCCAGTGTGTCATAGAATAAACAATGTATTGTTTAATCATTAAAGAAATTGTTTTCAATATTAAGTAGTGTCTCATCAAAATTTGTTTATTCCTCCTTTTGAACTGTCCTCTGCAGAAAACATTTTGACCAATTCTTGCCAACCTGCTCTTTTAAACACTCTGTTTTTTGCATTCCGCACTTTCCATATCCCTACATAAATATGTACGATTTTTCACTTCTTCAATGAAGAGCTCAGTATAAAAAATGCCATATTTTCTTCCATGATTCTAGATGATCACTAAAGCGTGCGCTTGAATGAACCATGTATACCACCATGTAATCCATGTAATCTAGTCCATGGGAACTCTAAGCGCTCTGGAATCATGCGTTCTGTGATGAAACCTTGAGACTTACGATACAATGCGCATCCAGTTGATAGCCCACGTTGGGAAACACTCTCATGTGTACAGGGCCTTACTTTTCCTATTAAAAATTGTAATTTGCCATGGAACGATAAAATAACTATTTCATATGTAAAAGGGGTAAATTCATTGTTGATTATTTAATGTCTAGTTATGTTAGTATTAATAGAAAATAAAAAGCTGCCTGACAGATAGTAAATTTTTCAGAGTGAACTCGGAATTCAGAAATTAGCATTAAAATTGGTTAGGCCTATTGCATTTGTGGCAGATACAAATAAAAAAATAAAAAATATTGTTGATACGAGTACCTACTTAAACTTTATCTCTCACAGATGCCCTTAACCATTCATTTTCTTCCTCTCAAGTTATAGGCCTACTCGCATATATTTCATTAACCAAGGTGTTTTATTTCAGCATGACCGAGGAGAGTTCTAGTCAAAAAGAAGAGCAACTAGTCTTCAAATGCTCATGTTGTAGTTTAACGGAGAATTACGACTACAAAGGTAAAAAGCCACCTTTCTCTAAACTCATCAATTTCACCTACGACTCATACACCATGAAAGATCCTTTCTCCCCTCCCAACAAAGGACAGTTCCTGATACTGGGTGGCGACTGTTTCCTCTGTTCCAAACCTGTTTGTCAGGCACCAGAATGTAGTATTTTTTATGGAAAGTTGTATTGCAATTCATGTGCTAAACAAAATATTCACCTGTTTCCCAAACCGCTTTGTAATAGATTACTCAAAAGTGATAAATAAATTCTTGCTTGTCTTTAACCATTAAGATAAGCTTCTAATTCTCTTATTCAACCCTTCTCATTGGTAAAGATAAGTAAAAATACAGTATACCTGAGATAACTTGGACCCAGATAATCCGAATGAGGTTGAGAAATATAATTACGGTTTGTAAATATAAAAAAAGGTGTCTCTGTGTACAAGGTGTCTCTTGTGTATAGTGTTTTCAACACATTATTTTAACATAGTGTAGAGAGCATGAAATATGGCGGGCAGCAAAAAACTGTAAACTCATAAAATTTTCTGCTAAACATCAGCTGAAATGACTGAATGAAATGTTTTAGTTGAACTGTCAAAGCTTTGTTTACATTTCTCAAGGTCCTTTAAGTGTAAATTTGTGTTTACTTTACCATATGACGTTATATTTTATTAACTACCCAAACAAATAATAAACAATAATTCCGCCAACAGCACACTCACTCACCCGCCTTATTTGCTGCTCGCGATTGTGAGTGCCACAATGTCACAAATTATCATTATGCCTGTAACAGGGAACCTATTGTAACGTAGTAGTTTTGTGTCAAACCACAGATAAATGAATACACATGTATTCGTTTATCTGTGGTCAAACCCAAACCTTTGAGGATTCCAGGGGAGTTCCGCATCAGGACTCCGCCAGATTAATATGGATAATCCAAGGTATGCTGTACATACTTACTGGTGGATATAGTTTGTTATTTGTTGAAATATGAGAGGAAGTGCAATTTTTTAGCGAATTTCCCCTATAGGGAAGAAGCTATTACCGTAGGTCTCATGGTAAGACCAAAGCCCAAGACCACAATAACTTTTTGTTTTGGGGCCCCCAGAAGCAAAAAACACCATCCGTCCAAATTTCTAGATATATATCTTTACATATGTGTCTGTAAGCACGATAGCGCTTGCAAAAATGGTCCGATCGAAATGAAATTTGGCACAGGCGTGTATAGTAGTAATTATTCGGACGAGTTCGTGATCCAGCCCGATCAGACCACCGGAAGGGGGGTAAAGGTGGATAAACCCCCTCTAAAAGTGGGTTTTTTGAGTTTTTTATATAAAAAATAAAATTTATCGTATTTTGGTTAGCACCATTGATTTCAGCTCGAAAAAAACAAACAATTTAGTATTTTGAACCATTACTCTATGCCCATTGGTTATCGAGATATCGAAAGTGGTAAACACAGTACGTTGTCCCAATGTTAACCATATGGGGATAAGTAAAATTCTATATCTCGCTTATTTCTCAACATATTCTAACATCTTTTTTAAGTTGATTTATAATTAAAAACTACATCAGATTAATTTCTGTATGGTGCTTTTAAAAGATCCCCCAATGGATTGATCTTTCTGAAGGCCCCATGACAGTCTAGTTTCAAATGTATCTGAGTTCGTGCTTGTTGTATTTGGATTAAATTTGGAAATTAGCTTGACCATTTCTAGCAAAACAATTGTTATTGCCTTTGATAAAAGTATAAGGTAATAAAGCTAACTAGAGTTCCGGCCAAATCATTAGGCGGGTGAGCTGCTGGCGTTCAATATATGTTTTTGGCAATCTGAAGTTATAGACAGTTATGCTCTTTGTTTATATTCTCCAAATCAGCTGAGTAAGTTCTCCAAACATACCCAAGTAAGTGAGCTTCTATCTGTTGGAAATATGTTCAACTACTTAACTGTGTAGACGAGCGGAGGTGTCTTTAACATCAAGTCATTTATGCGGCTGGAGTTTCCATTTTTCGCCACCCGCCTAATGATTTGGCCCGAACTTTAGTCACCATCACAGTGTAACAAAGTGGTGTATTGGTAAATTTTCCACCATGTGAATGCTTTATATTATTGTCAGATTCCCTAGCCTTTCCTGAACAGAGCATGGAGATTTTCCCGGGTTTTTAAAAACCAATGTGAGAACGCCTCTACACCGCTGGTATAACGACAACACTTTGATGGCAACTAGTTACTTGCATTGGCAGGTAACAAAAGAAATCTGTCCACTGGAATTTGATTCAAAGAAAAATGTTATTAATACCTTATACTTATTTACATGATTACAGTACATGTAGCTAATAAAAAATATACAAACTTCAATTAAAATTTAAACTTGGTAATCCAAGGCAAGATGATTCTATTTAGTTTAACAGCTCTGGTTTTCTCCATTTTCAACCAAATCTTTTTTCTTCTTTTTCTTCTTCTTCACCTATAAATTAAAAAGGGTAAATATCTAAATTTTTTGTTACAAGTTTACACAAGATGTTCCATATAATAGGTAACAAAACATTTAGTTCAAATTCAATAAGATTTAAAATTGAAAAACATTTTAATTTTAACAGGCTATACTGTTTTTGAATGCAAATTGTCAAGAGGCATGACTGACATAACAGAGGCAAGACAACACAATGTCTTTGAACATAACTTCCAGCACAAATTCTTTTGGTTTCGTGTTTATAAATTATTTTTATGAAGTTTTGATGCTTAAGTAAATTGTGCTTATGGAGCATAACATCACCATCAGAATGCTCTGAGCTCATAACATCTGCAAAACAAATGTTAACCCTAGAACGGCCAAACGACTTTTTTAGTCGTTAGGTTACGGTAAGATGGTAGCCAAACAACTTTTATAGTCGTTTGCTACAGACTTTTGTTCTAACCAATATTTCGTACTGTTAAATTGCAGTAATCACAAAGACAAGTAAACCATTGGAAAGATAATGAAATTACCTTCAATTTCCATATATAATATACTCATTTATGTTTACTATAACCGCAGGATAGTGAGATAAATATATTTAAATTTTGACCTTCCCGTTCCGCGGCACTGCCGAGCGAGCAGTGGAGGCAAAATGGGCCATTTTGTAAAATTCGTGGAAGCTTTATTTTTCGTCGTAGAAGCTAGAGGGTGGTATCACTCAATTCATTCTTTCTTTCTATACACTTCGTCTGTTGAAAGATTTAGTCTAGCATCATTAGTTTACCAGCTGTGATTTTTTTACAAAGACACGGTAAAGTAAGTCAGTAAGAGTTTTCTGTAGGGCCAAACAACTTTTTTAGTCGTTTGGATAAGTATTTATTATTCTGCTTGTAGATGGAATTGAAAACAAAGAAAAATACAGAAATAGAGGAAGAAATCCTCTACCGATCTAAGTATAATTGTAAGTTTCCTGGAGTGATATTTTGGTTTTTGCAGTTGGTCAAAGTTATGGAATGTCTCAGTTCGTCAGAGCACCTGTTGTGTTGTAGGCCTATCGCGTTGCAGCCAGATGATTCTTTGTTGTGGTGAACAGCTGTCGGTTATAAGTTTGTTTTTGTTAGTTGTGACTGCTTTAGTGAATAAATATTGTTATTGGTATTTATGTGTAAATCAGTGATGGATAATGGAAGAAAACTTGGTCTCCAGGTTTTTTTGTGAGTTGTGAGAAAGATAGGTAAAATAAAATTGTTTATAAACATACATTGACGTTAGTTCCATGGTTTACCTACTAAAAAAATATTATTATTTTCTACATTTTTCCCATTGACTCATTTGGTATGATAAAAGGCTAATTCCATAAAATCAAGAAAGTGAGAGTGTTTTGAATAAAATCTTGCTCTGATATCAGAGCATAACAGAGCGGTAAATAAAAAAAGTTCTCTCTTTTTATATTTTACCACTTATAACCCTTATAAGTTGTTTTATTTCAAATAAACTATATATTTTCTGATTTGGTACAAAATTTCACACATTTTGTATATCTTGTAATTTTTATACACCCAATAATTATTTGTTTACGTGTGTTAGAAGTTGTTAGTTTTTTGTGTAATATCCCGTAAGTAAAAACAAAACTTATTTTTAAACTGAAATACTATATTAACGGAAAAAGTATGAATACGGATATTAATTTTTTCTTATTCTATGTTTACTGCTCTATCAGAATATATGTGTTTTTTATTATGTTTTAGGTCTTTTACTATGTGTAGGCCTAAAAAGTATATAAGCATGCAAAATTCAAACAAAATGTAGAGATTCACATTTCACGCTATAACTCAAAATAGTTTATAGTTATTTCAAATATTCTTCTGTTTCTGTGTAAGGAAATAAATTTCAAACAACTTGTATATCTTGGATTTTTGTAAACAAATTTTTTTCTATTTTTTGGAAGGCCTTACTTTTGAAATTTAGTTTTTAGCAAATGTTTGTTTTTTTGGTTTTTGGCATGTACCATTTTTGTTGTAACAAAGGTTCAGGGTTTGTTAGTATATTTAGATTCTACAGAATGTCCCAAATCCAATGGTATATAATGTTATATGTTTTGGTAAAAAATAGGTATTTTATAACAGTTAACATAAAATGCTGCACGGAAGGCAAAAACTGCCTGGCCCCACAGAATCTCACCATTTGGCCTTTCTAGGGTTAAATTATTTAAAACAATTGTGAATTCTCTTTAATGTTATATTTGTTGTTTTTTGCCTCCGATCACTATTTGAATTAATTCTAGAGATTAAAATACCTTATTCCGTCAGTGATCGACTGACAACTGAAGAGCCGGCAACGGTTTTGACCCTACACTGGGTTAACCTCAGGGCTTTGAAAGAAATAAAATCACTCCGAAGAGGTCGTCAGGAGTCTTAAAAACTTTATGGAAACATCTAAGACATTCACACTTAAAAACATTATTTTACACAACACATGTGGCCACAAATGAAAGACAAAAACAGTTCACGGCAGGGCAGGTATGCATACGTAGTGCCACAAGTCAAGACTGACAGAGAACCTTGACTTGAAACATTACGTATGCATACCTGCCCCGCCGTGAACTGTTTTTGTTTTTCGTTTGTGGCCATTCGTGTTGTGTAAAATAATGTTTTTAAGAGTGAATGTCTTTGATGTTTCGATGCAGTTTTTTAAGACACCTGACGACCTCTTCGGAGTGATTTTATGTCTTTCAACGCCCTGTCTTTCGGTCGCCAGCTCTTCGGTTGACAGTCGATCACTGACGGAATAAGGTATTTTAATCTCTTTAATTGTCAGAACTATATTTTCTAGTTGGTTTTACCATTGTTCAGTAAAAAAATCCTGAAACTAGCTACTAGAGTAGAAAAAAGCTAGTTGCTAGCTATTTGTCAGAAAAAATAACAAAGTATTTGCTTGATGAACTGATGTTAATATTGTTCATAATGTACCTTTAATGAAAATTCTGGTCCTACTTCTTCCTTTGAATCATCATCCAGTTTATGTGTGGATGATTTTAAAGACTTTTTATGTTTCTTCTTCAATGCATTATCAGTTTCACTACCTTCAACTGCATTACTCATGGGGACCGTCTGAGATTTTGATTGCTTCTTTTTAGTATTCCTTTTCACGGTGATTGAGTTGGACAAACTTTCAATGTTGTGATTGATTCTTCTCACTCTTATCTCTCTGTCCAACACTGAAGTTCCATCCAACTTGAGAGCTTCATCAACTGATTCAGAATCCTAAAAAATGTAAAAACAAATAAAACAGTGATCCTCTGTTCCTCAAAGCTAAAGAGGTTTAATCAAAATTTGAATTGTCGATGATGTAGACTAAATCTTTTGAGTTATTACAGCATTCCTAAAAAATTAAAAAACTGGGCACTCAATGATCATACCCATTCTCTGGGGCCTTAGCCTTGATCATGTAGATTCTATTTTGTATTTTCTTATGCTATTTCTGTAACTTAAGAAAATACAGGAATAGCCTAAAATAAGATTTACCGCCACCAGTAAACACTTATAATAACAATCTGATTTAAGACTTGGGCCACAGTAAAACCGGAATACGAGTGAAATATGAATATGAGTGTAGAATGGACGATATGGAAGCTTTGTTACTGGCAAAGATATATACTCAGACAGGGTGTGGTTAAAATAATGCATTATGCCATTACTGAGAACCTAATATTTTAATTTGACCAGAGCAAAGTTTCTACTGCAGTTTTGGAAAATGAACCATGTATACATCTTTCATCTGTCTAAGAAGAAATAATGGGAATATGTTGAACACATTATCTTTTACGATAACTGTAGCCACTCCTGTCTGATTCAAGAGTTGCTCATTCTCATCCTGACACCCAATAACGCTTGCTGAACTCTGTTTTCCATCAGCTCAGTACGTAGCAATAGCGTCGTTGCCCACAGGAATTGCCAATCAATGGTATGACACACACTATGCACTACAAAACTCCCAACTAGTAAAAAGGTCACAACGGGGTTAAATTCAATGATTTTCTAGAATACAAATAGAAAAAAACACCAAAGTCTTCCTTAAACCTTTGATAACCTCTTATTAAGAGTCCTCCCTACCCACGGCAGTTTTCGTTTTTCTGCGACACTAGCGGAAACTTTTGGAACTTCGGCTCTATAAGAGCCCATGCTAAATCAGTGCACATTTTGCGATGTAAGGTTTCACACGGACCCATTTAGCGCCCATATTTTTTAACATATCCATACTATGCGATATTATTTAAATAAATCTGAACTACTTGAATTGCTTTTTATTTATTGAGAAAAGGTCATAGAACACATTAAATTAATTTCCAGTGCTTGATTTGTATAAATTGAGGTACCAGAACTGTAGTTTGCCAATTTGTACATAACCCCCCCCCCCCGCCCTTATCATTCTTCCCCTGAACAAATTATTATTTGTCTATGTGAGTAATTAGGTTGATTTTAAAAGTCATTTTATCCAATTCAAATTTTTTAATAAGTAAATAAAAACTACAAAGCATTATTTTACTAAAAAAGAAATTGTTCATAGAAATTCTAGATTTTAAGATCCCTTGTGCGATTATTCAGGTCTTTTTAGCGTTTTCAACATTCGGCTTAGCTCTAGACTAGACAAAAGAGCGCTAATTTCAGGCCAAAACTCCGCGCGTAATTTACATACATTTTAAACGATGGTTTTTTTTCAGTAAGATTAATCTGGTCGAGTACACGCGATTGTCTCCACCGACAAATACTTCGACTGGTTACACATGATCCTCTCTTATAGCAAACACTCCAGCCGATCATACGCGATTGTCTTTTCCGGCAAATTCTCCGGCCGATCATACACGATCATCTTATGCAAAAATTCTCAGGCCGATTACACACGATTATTTTGTGAGCCAAATTGTTCGTCCGATTACACACGATCCTCTCTCGTGCCAAATTCTTCGGCCGATTGTACGCAATTGCATTTTGCGCTAAATTATCTGCCCACGTGATCGTCTCTTGCAAAAAATATACTCCAGCCGATTACACACGATATTGCGGCAGAAAGATGTCCCGGAATGCCGTTCCACAGCAAATCAAGCACTGTTAATTTCCAAAGTTGACTATTTCAAATTGATTATGGAAAAAAACTATTTAAGTTTTTAAATTATTTAACTATTTAAATTTTCCCTTACCTCATGAATCATATATATGGGGCCGTGTGAGAGCTGTTTTTTGAAAATTTTTGGCTGGGTAGGGAGGACTCTTAAATATGAATGGCCCTATCAATCTGGGCTTCATACTGTACAACCTCAATAAAAAAAATCTGCCAGGGCTAAATAAAAAAGTGTTATGCATGAACGGAGTCAGCTGGAAACCTTTAGGGGTCCCAGCTCATCTGACATGATGTAATTGTTAACTCTAATTCTAAAATTAAACTCATATTCAAATGGTTAGTTTTAAATCAAAGTGGCTATTTATTTTATTTATCAACAATCCCTTGGTAGTTTATTTAATTGCTCATTCAAAGTTATGTTGGATTATAATTCTCCTTGTACTGCCAGAAAATACACCAAAATTCAGAGGGTGTCAGGCACTCCCAGAAATCCGCCCATTTCTTTTGATAAATAATGTGTATCTTTGAGGTCTTTTAAATTAAGGTTAGGATTTAATAAAGCTATGTCTATTGTTTTTTGAAGTATCGATCTCCCAAAAAAATATCAGGCCTAAAGCATATAAACTAAAATGAAAAAAATTAAACTAAATTTTGCTCTGACAAAAAAAGATGAAAACTTCTCACTGAGGAAAGACTTTTTTAATTCAAAACTAACATATTTTTTACCATTAAAAATAATCTTCTATCTTAAAAATAAATTGAAAAAAATATTTCAAGAGAAAAAGTTGTATCTGAACTGGAAACAACTTTTTTTTAGAGGCACTTTCCCTCTTTTATTGGCATGGTATTGACAATAACTCATACGATACAACCAGAAATTCTTATATTGTAAATACAGAAGACTATGAAATCACTGTGGGGCAAAGGGAAGGGTGTTAGGGTATGTATTGCTGGCGACTCAAGGTCAAAGGGTGAGGAAGGTTGGAACTCACTCTCTTCATTGCAGAAGCTAAAAATAAGTATTTTGATTAGGATTTTTGCGGACATTTGCCATCACTGATTAGTAAAAAACAAGTTTCACGTCGTTTCGGGATCTGGAATCTGATCCCGTCTTCAGGTGGAAGAAAACCTAGAACATAACAAGATTAGTAAAACAAGGCCAGGAAAACCTGGAGAAAAACACAGCTAAAACAGAGAACTGTAAAAGCAGTCACGAAAACAATAAGCTGAAAAGAAAAACAATACACAAAATAACACAGGAATCACAAGTATCAAAAATCACCAGGCAGGAGAGAGCACGTCCACACCCAATCAGAGCTGAGCTGAGACTGGTGGGAGGAGAGCAAATGGCGGCGGCAACGGAAATGGCGGCGCCCACAGCCAACCAAATCACGGCGCGCTACCGGTGGCGAAAACCTGAAACAGAGACATGTGATATGCAAATTCCGTGTGTCTGTTTGTGTTTTGTTAGTTAATTTTTAACCTGATTTTGCCCCTTGGCCTTGCTACGGGTTAACATGTTATGAGAATTTTGAACAGAATTGTTAGTAATTACCCTATTTTCTGACACTTTATTTTCCCTGTCTTTCAATTCTTTGTTTAATATTGGTAGCCATACTGGCCTTATTTCAAGTGAAGATTGACTGATTGGTTGGTCTGCTAGTTTTATGTATGAAGCTTCAATTAGTTTTCTTTTGAAAAAATGAGGTTCGCGGTGTACTATTTTTGCTTCGTCAAAATTCATCTGGTGATTTTCAGACCAGCAGTGTTGAGCAATTTTTGATTTATCAACTAAGCCCTTCCTCGTGTTATCTTTGTGTTCTTTGATTCTAACATTTAAAGGTCTTTTTGTCTCGCCATAATACGGCCTAGAGCAACTATTGCTCCCGAAACGTCGTGAAACTTGTTTTTTACTAATCAGTGATGGCAAATGTCCGCAAAAATCCTAATCAAAATATAAAATCACCATCACCAACAATGAATTTCAAACAAAGAATTGATTCTCGGTACGGACCCGGAGTAAGTAATCAATTAAGTGAACTTGAACAAATGCACCTAAAGTTGGCTAGGCACACCAACCATTTAACTTTTCTCACTAAGTGCAAACTCGAAAATCTAATACCGCAGAGTTTCAGAATTAAACCTCCTTTTAGTAGTTTTAAAGCCAGCAAAATAATGTCTGCAGCTTCAAAATCTCTCCTAATTGAAAGAATAAACTTTCATCGTACGGAAAAGAGAACCCTCAAAATCAGAATTGAAAATAAGAAATCTGAATTGGCAACTTTAATTGGTTCTGAGTTTCAGAACATTTTTCAAAGCATCCAAAATAGGTTTGACAAAGAATCGGTTGATATTAAATCCAGACAACAATCAAAGCTAGAAAAATTAAGACCTGTCGAAATTAGTAATAACTCTAAAAATGATGAACAGATTAATGATGCAAATAATCAGGTTGTGAATCTTTCTTCACGAAATTTAAATTCAAATGAAATTTCCGTTTTGTCTAAAGGGCTGAACTTTTCTGTTGTGCCTAAATCAGTGAGGGCGCTTGACTTTGTTACGGGGATTGAGTCCGCTGTGTCTCAGCTCCCTGAGACTCAGGGGGATCAGTTTCGGTGCGAGGCCAGCATCTTACTGAATAAAATTCCTGTCCCAAAGCCCAACCTAAAGAAAGAGGAAATCAAGGCAGTATCTATCCTTGGGAAAGATGATACTATCAAAATATTGCCCGCGGATAAAGGAAACGCTACTGTTGTCTTGGACACAGTAACATATAAAGAGAAAATATTGGAAACTCTCCAAGCTGGTAAATATACTGAACTAAATAAAGATCCTACAGAAAGTTTCGAGCGTAAAGTTGCAAGCACTCTTAGGAAGCATAAATAGTTTTTTTCTGATAAACAAAGAACTCGTTTAACACCGCATCACTCGAAAATCCCACACATGTATGGGTTACCTAAAATTCATAAAACTGATGTACCTCTTAGGCCTATAATTAGCTCTCGCGACTCACCGTGTAGGGAACTGTCTAAAGTCCTCCTGGACATCCTAAAACCATTGGTAGGAAAAACTGACTCGTACATAAAAAATTCTAAAGACTTCGTTGAAAAGTCAAAGGACATAGTGCTGGCTGAGACGGATAAGCTGGTTAGTTTTGATGTTGAAAGTCTGTTCACGAATGTCCCAGTTCCTGAAACCTTAAAAATAATCGAGTCTCGGCTCGAAAAAGATGAAAGTCTAACTGAACGTACTAAACTTCCTGTTAACGTCATTATGGAACTGCTTGAATTATGCACTCAATGTAACTATTTTGAACTAGAGGGTAAATTATATCGTCAAGATGAGGGGATGGCCATGGGGTCGCCATTGTCGCCTATCTTTGCTAATATCTTTATGGAGGAGTTTGAGCAAAAGGCTTTGTCTTTGGCTCAACTCAAACCGAAGATTTGGTGGAGGTACGTCGATGACACCTTCGTGGTATTTCCGCATGGAGACGATGAACTAAAAGACTTTTTAGGGCATCTTAACAGTATTTCTCCTTCCATCCGCCTAACAATGGAAGAGGAAGTCCAAAACAAACTAGCATTTTTGGATGTGTGCGTAGAAAAGGATAGGGACACGCTTAGGACAACTGTTTTCAGAAAAAAGACACACACAGGGCAGTACTTAAATTTTCAATCGAACCATCAAAAATCTGTCAAAGAAGGGGTGGCTTACTCACTATTTGACAGAGCAAAGAGCATTTGCTCAAATCAAGATGGATTAAATCAGGAAATCAAAAAAGTAGAGCAAGATTTGGCTAAGAATGGATACCCTCAATCCGTAATAAGAAAGTGCAAAACCCGTAGGGCTAAACAGAAAGAGTCAGAAAACACTGAAAAATTCGTTCCTATGTCAATCCCTTATGTGCCGGGATTATCGGAAAAAATTAGAAGAGTTGCTAGGAAGTTCAAAGTTAGAACCGCGTTTAGGACACAAAACACTCTTAGGCAATGTCTCGTAAAAACCAAACCAAAAAATGGCACTCAGGGATCAAAAAACTGTGTTTACAGAATAAACTGCAATAGTTGCTCTAGGCCGTATTATGGCGAGACAAAA
The DNA here is from genome assembly GCA_035578135.1 of Flexamia atlantica. Taxonomy (NCBI): domain Eukaryota; kingdom Metazoa; phylum Arthropoda; class Insecta; order Hemiptera; family Cicadellidae; genus Flexamia; species Flexamia atlantica. Next base: position 11,580,287 of record JAQJVK010000001.1, read on the forward strand.
AGACCTTTAAATGTTAGAATCAAAGAACACAAAGATAACACGAGGAAGGGCTTAGTTGATAAATCAAAAATTGCTCAACACTGCTGGTCTGAAAATCACCAGATGAATTTTGACGAAGCAAAAATAGTACACCGCGAACCTCATTTTTTCAAAAGAAAACTAATTGAAGCTTCATACATAGAACTAGCAGACCAACCAATCAGTCAATCTTCACTTGAAATAAGGCCAGTATGGCTACCAATATTAAACAAAGAATTGAAAGACAGGGAAAATAAAGTGTCAGAAAATAGGGTAATTACTAACAATTCTGTTCAAAATTCTCATAACATGTTAACCCGTAGCAAGGCCAAGGGGCAAAATCAGGTTAAAAATTAACTAACAAAACACAAACAGACACACGGAATTTGCATATCACATGTCTCTGTTTCAGGTTTTCGCCACCGGTAGCGCGCCGTGATTTGGTTGGCTGTGGGCGCCGCCATTTCCGTTGCCGCCGCCATTTGCTCTCCTCCCACCAGTCTCAGCTCAGCTCTGATTGGGTGTGGACGTGCTCTCTCCTGCCTGGTGATTTTTGATACTTGTGATTCCTGTGTTATTTTGTGTATTGTTTTTCTTTTCAGCTTATTGTTTTCGTGACTGCTTTTACAGTTCTCTGTTTTAGCTGTGTTTTTCTCCAGGTTTTCCTGGCCTTGTTTTACTAATCTTGTTATGTTCTAGGTTTTCTTCCACCTGAAGACGGGATCAGATTCCAGATCCCGAAACGTCGTGAAACTTGTTTTTTACTAATCAGTGATGGCAAATGTCCGCAAAAATCCTAATCAAAATATAAAATCACCATCACCAACAATGAATTTCAAACAAAGAACTAAAAATAAGCATCTTACACCGAAGGCCGCAACGGGGCGATAATGATCGCTTGAAGGAAATTTAAAATTGTATCAATAACCTTTATATTTGAGTAGTCCATAGGAATGACGGAAGTTCAGAGTGAGAAAGGAAATGAGGATTCAGGTTAAGACACAGTTGTCTGATTGTTCTGCCGAGGTTGGGATTTAAACAACACGCGTGTTGTAAAGGTCATATTTACCCCATAGAGGTTCTTCGATTGAAATTTCCATTGAAACGAGTTTATTTTATTTCTAAGAGAGCGCTCTAAAATTTGTTTGGCTGAGGTTGTAAACAATATTCCTCTGTAATTTTGAGGTATAATCTATAATGGATGTTAAGGCATGTTCTTGGGGAGTTATGAAAATATTTATACCGAGAAATTAGTTCTATTAAGGTTCGTCAGGTTGAGGTAATGTACTGTATGATTGAATAATGTGAAGAAAGGTTCCCATGTAGCTACCTCATGGACACTGACGTAACAAATAATAGTCAGGTCAAAATCTGGCGCAACTTTTGACTACTGAACCTGTATAATCTATTTCTCTTCATATCAAACTTTACAAATAGGCTAATGAAGTAAATCAAAATTTGTACCTTAAAATTTACATATCCAAAAATTCCTTTCTTGTTCAACTTATCCTTTATAACTCTTACGCTGTCAATTTCACCACAGTTTTCAAATGTTTTCCACAAGACATCATCACTTATACCTGAAAAAATAACCACAGGTATTTAGTTATTTAGTACAGTTCATTTTAGCAAATGTTTTAACATTTGATTCTGTTGCTATTTTTCACTTGCTAGTATATTAGTTGGGATTAATTTTCACAACCTATGGATAAATAAAATAAAAAGATCCAAATTTATCACATGAGGTCCATAATTTTATTGAGTAGTAGAATCAGCATTTGTACAATTAATTGTGTATCATGTTACTGTTTTGCTTTATCACACATTGTGGCAATATAATTACACTCTAATTTCTTTTAAGCCAGGAAAGCAAATTTTTATTCATAACGTATGTACATCATAAACACACTCACTGCTGAAAAAAATATAAACCTTCACCAGATGCTGAACATTTTTCCCCATAAAAACTTTTCTTTATATAACGTGAGTCCAAAACTCAAGTGCAAAAATTCCCCTGAAATATTTATGATGTCAGTGACGTCAAAGTCATGGGTCAGTACTGACCCATCAGCATTATGCAACGTTCGGACTCAATGATATGATAAAAAATTCACCCAGTACACAATAAATGTTTGTATTACGCTATAAACTTAATGCAAGTATAAATAAAGTTAAAAAACTTTACACAGGTGAAAAAATTCCCCGGGAGTATGTATGACGTCATTTGATGTCGTCAAAGTCGCCCATAAGGAATATCAGAATGGAAAAAATTGAAAAATCCACTAATCAAACTGAAAATGTTTGTATGGGTTAGTACTGACCCAGCCGTGTGAGCAAAAGCGTGACACGGCAACTGAACTACCCGAAGTTGCACTGTTTCGTAAACAGTGCGGCAACACTGTATAGGTCTGTCTCCGCCACGCGCTTGGTGCACACGGAGCCATTGACTAGGCCGTGGCACTGTGGGTCAGTACTGACCCACCTGTATCTCAGCAAAGTCCGTCTTGGGTCAGTACTGACCCACCCGCAGCGAATGTGTTAAAAAAAACATGGTACGACAAACTGAAAAGGACTACCAAATTTTGCACTCTAGAAAGAAAGATAAAAACAATTTTTTAAACCTTTAGAAGTGTGATAAAGCAAATCAAAGTAACTAATTTGATTTTGCTTCATCGATCATTGTGGCAATATAATTACACTCTAATTTCTTTAACTCAGGAATACAAATTTTTATTCTTAACGTAGGTACATCATTAAAAAAACATGGTAAAATAAAACAACCTAAATGTACTACCAAATTTTTCACTCTAGAAAGAAAGATAAAAACCATTTTTAAACCTGTAGAAAGTCAGTTAGTTTAACTGTGTTGATGTTGACTTGACAAAATTTAGTTTTCAGTAAACCAGGTTTCAAGACATTGCAATCCAATAGTTAATTCTTCTAACCCAAAAGACCCCATCTTTCAGACTGAATTGTTTACCAGACTCGCATGGTAATCCCGCACTTAACTTCATCTCACGCAACACTCGTCCGGTAAGCACCTGTTTCCCGGACTAGTAACCTAATATACTATTTAAATAAATATCTGTATTCATGATGAACTAAACCAATAAGGTTTAGTAAAACCATAAAATAAACTAAGGACATAATAAATAAACTAAACTAAAGACAGATTTTTTCAACAGTATTATAAGACCTATTACTAGCTGTTAGTTTGCTTGGAAATTCCCTTTTTAGGGATACCTAAGCTTTAAGAGGAGTGTACGGTATGTCAAAATTTATGCTTCTATGTGCAATAGTTTAGCCTACGGTGAGGGGAGTGGTCGGAATTTTACTCCTATACTACTGTGTGTAAATGTTATATGTCGTCATTTAGGTTTCAAAAAGTTTGTTTTAAAGTCAAATCTTCTACTATATATTTGTCAAATACCACTGACCTATCATCGCACAGCTCAAACCACTCGACCTCGAACCTTGAAACTTTGCATGAACGTTCCTCACAGGGCATAGGCACCCACTAAGAACAGATTTTTAAAAATTCCCTCAGGGCTACGCCCTATGGTACATAAAAGTTTCAATGTTAAAGTATAGGGAAGCTCATGTAGTTGTCATGGCAACCTTAACATTAAATCTGAAATCCAAGGAATTTTTTCTGTTTTTCCACGGGTAAAACCATGTTGATCAGCTAGAAAAGGCACTGATAAACAATTTTGTTCACATTCAAAGTTTTTAATTGTGTATTTTAATTAGCAAAAGACAACTTAATAACCTCACTCTTAAATTGAAATAATAACGTCTAGTGCTAGCCTAATACAAACTTACCTGCTGCTAGATTTCCGATAAAAACACTTTTTTCAGGATTAAAAGTGGTTTTACCCTCACCACCTGTTATTCTCAAGTGATGACCTTGAAACAGCTTCCCATTCATCTTCAATGCAGCTTCATAGCTCTCTAAAGAAATAAATTTAACTAATGCACGATTATTTTGATTTTTTGAGACAGTCAATTTCTTGTCTTTCCTCTCATCAGATCTGATTTTTACTTTACTTATTGTGTTGCCTAATTTCTTAAAAATCTTCTTTATCCGATTCACTGATACTTCTGGAGGTAAATTCCCAATAAACACTGTATAAGTAGTAGAGCTTTTCGTGACAGTATTTTCTTCAGACCTTCTTGATGAGTCGAACAATGGATTGATTTTTAATTGTGGCTTCTGCTTGGCTCCATCACTTTCCCTTGATAATAAAAAAAAGCATAAATACCAAGAATTAATATCAACCTAAGTTGAAATCAGTAGGCATTTCAAGGTTGCCATTAAAATATAATTTTCATGTAACTTAAAACTTTCCAGCATTCAAACCATTATTCACTTATTTTACAAGAACCATTTTAGCTGGAACCTTAAATCGTTGGTTGTAATTACTTACTCTTACTCCCTTGGCCATCGATACCCTAGTAGGGTTTTGGCCTCGCCACCTCTCCCGTTCATATGCCTCATCTACTTCTGCTCCCATTCTTGTGATATCCGACTCTATGCAGTTCCACCATCTTCTCTTTGGCCTTCCAGGGGGTCTTCTTCCTTCTGGCTGTCCTTCTCCTATTTACTTCAGTAGCGATCCTCTATCCCTCCTTATGACATGTCCTGCCCACCTTAACCGTCTAGCTCTAGCATGTGCGATAATGTCATAATCTTTGTATGAATTCATTTATCTAATTGGTTTGTAATTAGATAAATTATTTTAAATGATTAGTAACCTCTGCCATTTTACTATTACATTGATTTGGAAGTCAATACAATGAAAAACAGTTGTCAGTTTTAGCAACCTTGCAAGATTACGACACATACGAAAGCATGATCTGCTACAGTTGTAAGTATGTTGAGCTTAAAAGCTCCCACACCATAAAAACCTCTTAAACAGGGAAATAGAGCAAAGAATTAATCGATGAGTGAACGAAGTGAACGAGTCTATGTATCAGCGGAGTTGAAGATTCGTTGTCTGTCACTGTGTGTGTGTGTATGTACGTAACGCGATTACTCAAAAACCGCTACACTAATCATTTCCAAATTTCGCCCAAACGTTTAGTATCATACAGGGAATATGCCATTAAATTTTGAAGCATATTGGTTTAGTATTTCTTGAGTAATTTAATATTTTAACTTTCTAAAATCATCGTAAGTTTAACATTGGACAATAATTTACTGTAATAAACTACGGGATACAAATAAAGATTGTTTCAAAATAAAAGGAAAATAACAGTGGAATTTGGAAAAAAAGTATTTCACGAAACACTTAAATGACATGCTACATGCCTATCAACTGTCAGTTTTTTTAGACCACGTTAAAATGTTTATTATTAAAAAAGCAAAGCATAAAAATATAAAAATTCAGATCGATCATTTCTGTTTTGTTGCCGTAGTCGAGATAGTTTATATGAATGACGCTAGATGGAACCAACAGAACACATTGTCATGTTCTTTTTACTATCAGCTGATTCCATATATTCATGGGAAAATATTTATTGTTTGTTCCTTTTAGGTAAAAGTAATAAAACGTTAAAAAACAATGAGTAAAGATACTATTGCATATATAAAAGTACGTTGATGAAACAAATGTGAATTTTATCCCAGCAAACGCAATTTTTGTATAAAATTGCGATAAAAAATATATTTTTATAGCGCAAATCGTATTAATAACAAACTTTTGTACCAAGAAGGATGCATGCGATCAGTTATATTAAGACAAATTAAATGTGTATGAAATTGAATTGAAAATGTAGGATGTTGTAGATGTGTAGATTAATGATTTGTTTCCTACATAATTTTATTATACATAATCAGGCACGAAATTCACAAAAATAATAATTAATTTTGCATATATAGTAGTATAATTATTTTTATAATAATAAAGTCAGGATAGCCAGATTCAAAAATAAGAGGATTAGGTCGCGGATCCATGGACGGCTCATCATTGGCGCCGTCCTCGTGACCAGTTATTCCGCACCACTCAAGCGTATCAAGAACCCGAGCAAGAGCTCTAGGAGCTTCCGTAAGCCAAGGCAAAGAATAAGCAGAAGCTTAATAAAACCGAAAAAGGCGGTCCAAAAGGCGAGGATCCAAAAGGATCTCTGCACCACTAAAATTGTATATACGAGACTGATTACGAATGGTGTTGTTATCCTTGCTGGACGGAAAACATGCCCCTGGCAGATCCAGGTTTACTGTGGATTTATCCAATGTCAATGACTACTTTATTGTCCCCCGCCTCCTGGGTGATGAATATGTCCGTGACTACGCTCACGGGGTTAGATGGTTCGCTTACTTCTTTCTTTAAGTACCCTAAACAGTAATCTACAGTGATTTTAGAAATTAAACAAATGTAAATGGCATTTTTCCAAAGTAAAATTGTCGCATAATTAAAAAACAAATGCTGGTTTACACTGTAGAAAAAAAGCAATCAAATCATCATGGCTTTAAGCCCTCCCATGTTCTTTTGCAAACAAATGCTTTGGTGGGAGGACGTGGGGGGCGAAGCCCCCCCATGTCCTTTTGCAAACAACTGCTTTGGCGGGAGGGCGTGGGGGGCAAAGCCCCTCCATGTTCTTTTGCAAACAACCGATTTGGCGGGAGGGCGTGGGGGACAAAGCCCCCCCATGTCCTTTTGCAAACAACAGCTTTTGTGGGAAGGCGTGGGGGGCAAAGCCCCCTCCATGTCCTTTTGCAAACAACCGCTTTGGCGGGAAGGCGTGGGGGGCAAAGCCCCCCCATGTTCTTTTTACAAACAACTGCTTTGGCGTGTAATTAGTCGCTGATAGGTGTTTAGAGCTAGGTTTATTTAAATACTATCAGTAAAAAAGCATGTAAACCATCATGGCTTTTTAATCATGGGCAGCTTAAGGGGGGGGGTGTGGGGGGGCGAAGCCCCCCCATGTCCTTTTTAAAACAACTGCTTTGGCTTGTAATTATTTGCTGATACTTTTGTAGAGCTAGGTTCATTTAATACTAATGGAAAAAAAACATTTAAACCATCATGGCTTTATAATTATAGGTAGTGGAAAGGGGGGGTTCGAGGGGGCGAAGCCCCCCCATGACTCTTAGCAAACAACTGCTTTGGCGTGTAACTGTTTTAAGTCGCTCATAATCTTGTAGAGCCATAGATTTACACAGTAGGAAAAAAGCATTGAAACTATCATGGCTTCTTAATCATGGGCAGTGTAAAGGGGAAGGTGTGGGGGGCGAAGCCCCCCCCAAGTCCTTTTGCATACACCACTTTGGCGGGAGGGCGTGGGGGGCGAAGCTATGTTTATTTAATACCATTAGAAAAAAACATTTAAACCATCATGGCTTTATAATTATGGGCAGTATCAAGAGGGGGATGTTGGGGGGCGAAGCCCCCCATGTCCATTTGCAAACAACCGCTTTGGGGGGAGGACGTGGGGGGCGAAGCCCCCCATTTTCTTTTTACAAACAACTGCTTTGGCGTGTAATTAGTGTGCCGTGCGCGTCACCTTTATATATATGGCGCCCAACCAGGTACTGGCCATAATGCCTGAACAGAGGCCAGTCCACCTGAACATTCTAGAAAGACAGAGGGAAATTTAGGATTTGAAAGGATTTATTATATTAATTTTCATTCAAGTAAGTATCGCAAAAACTATTTATTAAAAAAAATAAAACAGTTGTAGCAAACCTGCACACTCAGTTTAATTTTATTGATGATAACGAAGAGGAGGGGGGTTAGCCAAATTTGGGGGGAGGTATTGGCTAAATTTAGGGGGTAGGGCGCCATGAGGCTTGGGGGGGATGGGCACCCCTGTAGGTGACCATATGGCAATGGGCACGATCGGCCTCAGGGTAAACCTTCCCCCTAGATAAATTATCCTATTCACTTTCACAGTTATAGAAATTTGCTCTGATCAATCCTTTCCTGACAATACAGGATTACCTTATTGTACCTCAGATCCACCCTGGTCCATATTGTTCCAGCTTGATCCATATTTGGCTGTTTCCAACAACCTTTCACATCATTCTTCCGACAACCAACAACCCCCAACAGTTATTAGTCGCTGATAGGTTTGTAAAGCTAGGTTTATTTAAATACTATTATTAAAAAAGCATGTAAACCATCATGGCTTTATAATCATGGGCAGTCTAAAGGGGGGGTGTGGGGGGGCGAAGCCCCCCCATGTCCTTTTTAAAACAACTGCTTTGGCTTGCAATTAATTGCTGATAGTTTTGTAGAGCTAGGTTCATTTAATACTAAAAGAAAAAACATTTAAATCATCATGGTTTTATAATCATGGGCAGTGTAAATAAGAGTTTTAGGGGGGCCAAGCCCCCCCATGTGCATTTGCAAACAACTGCTTTGGCGTGTAACTCTTATTAGTCCCTCATAATCTTGTAGAGCTAGATAGTAAAAAAAGCGTTCAAACTATCATTAATGTGTAAAGGCGAAGGTGTGGGGGGCGAAGCCCCCGCATGTCCTTTTGCAAACATCTGCTTTACGGGATGGCGAAACCCCCCTATGTCCTTTTACATCCAACTGCTTTGCGGGAGGGCGTGGAGAGCGAAGCCCCCCCATTTTCTTTTTATAAACAACTGCTTTGGCGTGTAATTAGTCACTGATAGGTTTATAGAGCTAGGTTTATTTAAATACTATTATTAAAAATGCATGTAAACCATCATGGCTTTATAATCATGGGCAGTCGAAAGGGGGGGTGTGGGGGGCGAAGCCCCCCCATATCCTTTTTAAAACAACTGCTTTGGCGTGTAATTAATTGCTGATAATTTTGTAGAGCTAGATTCATTTAATACAAATAAAAAAAATATTTAAACCATCATGGCTTTATAATCATGGGCAGTGCAAAGGGGGGGATGTGGGGGGCGATGTCCCCCCAAGTCCTTTTGCAAACACCTGATTTGACGGGATGGCGTGGGGGGCGAAGCTATGTTTATTATAACTATTAGAAAAAAAGCATTTAAACCATCATGGCTTTATAATTGTGGGCAGTGTAATGAGTGGGGTGTGGGGGGCCGAAGCCCCTTATGTCCTTTTGCAAACAACCGCTTTGGCGTGAGGGCGTGGGGGGCGAAGCCCCCCCATGTTCTTCATACAAACAACTGTTTTGCGTGTAATTAGTCGCTGATAGTTTTGTAGAGCTAGGTTTATTTAATACTATTCATAGAAAGGCATGTTAACCATCATGGTTTTATAATCGTGGTCAGTTTAAAGGGGAGTTGTGGGGGGGCGAAGCCCCCCCCATGTCCATTTGCAAACAACTGCTTTAGCGTGTAACTCTTATTAGTCGCTCATAATCTTGTAGAGCTAGATTTACACAGTAAAAAAAGCATTCACACTATCATGGATGTTTAATGTTGGGCAGTGTAATGGCGAAGGTATGGGGGACGAAGCCCCCCCATGTCCTTTTGCAAACATCTGCTTTGTGGGATGGCGTGGGGGGCGAAGCCCCCCCCATGTCCTTTTACATCCAACTGCTTTGCGGGAGGGCGTGGGGGGGCGAAGCCCCCCCATGTTCTTCCTACAAACAACTGTTTTTGCGTGTAATTAGTCGCTGATAGTTTTGTAGAGCTAGGTTTATTTAATACTATTCATAGAAAGGCATGTTAACCATCATGGTTTTATAATCATGGTCAGTTTAAAGGGGGGGGGGCGGAGCCCCCCATGTCCTTTTTAAAACAACTGCTTTGGCGTGTAATTTGTTGCTGAAAGTTTTGTAGAGCTAGGTTCATTCAATACTAATAGAGAAAACATTAAAAACACCATGACTTTATAATCATGGGCAGTGCAAAGGGGGGTGTGGGGGGGGGAAGTCCCCCCCATATCTTATTGCAAACAACTGCTTTGGTGTGTAACTGTTTATTAGGTTCTCATAATCTTGTAGAGCTATATTTACACAGTAAAAAAAGCATTCAAACTATCATGGCTTCTTAATCATGGGCAGTGTAAAGGGAAAAGTGGAGGGGGGCGAAGCCCCCCATGTCCTTTTTAAAACAACTGCTTTTGCGTGTTATTAGTTGCTAATAGTTTTGTAGAGCTCGGTTCATTTGATACTAATAGAAAAAACATTTAAACCACCATGGCTTTATAATCATTGGCAGTGCAAAGGGGGAGTGTGGGGGGCGAAGCCCCCATGTCCTTTTTAAAACAACTGCTTGGGCGGGAGGGCGTGGGGGGGCGAAGCCCTTTCATGTTCTTTTTACAAACAACTGCTTTGTCGTGTAATTAGTCGCTGATAGTTTTGTAGAGCTAGGTTTATTTAATACTATTTTAGAAAAGCATGTTAACCATCATGGCTTTATAATCATGGTCAGTTTAAAGGGGGAGGTGTGGGGGGCGAAGCCCCCCATGTCCTTTTTAAAACAACTGCTTTGGCGTGTAATTAGTTGCTGATATTTTTATAGAGCTAGGTTCATTATTTAATACTAATAGAGAAAAAACATTTAAACCATCATGGCTTTATTAATGGGCAGTGTAAAGGAGAGTTGTGGGGGGGCGAAGCCCCCCCATGTCCATTTGCAAACAACTGCTTTAGCGTGTAACTGTTATTAGTCGCTTATAATCTTGTAGAGCTAGATTTACACAGTAAAAAAAGCATTTACACTATCATGGATGTTTAATGTTGGGCAGTGTAATGGCGAAGGTATGGGGGACGAAGCCCCCCCATGTCCTTTTGCAAACATCTGCTTTGTGGGATGGCGTGGGGGGCGAAGCCCCCCCCCATGTCCTTTTACAAACAACTGCTCTGCCGTGTAATTTAGAGCCATCGATAGTTTTGTAGACCTAAGTCTATTTAATACTATTAGAAAAAAAGCATTTAAACCATCATGGCTTTATTATCATGGGCAGTGTAAAGAGGGGGGTGGGGGGGGCGAAGCCCCCCCATGTCCTTTTTCAAACAACTGCTTTTTCGGGAGGGTATTGGGGGCGAAGCCCCCATATTCCTTTTGCAAACAACTGCTTTGGCTTGTAATTAGTCGCTGATAGTTTTGTATTGCTAGGTTTATTTAATACTATAAGAGAAAAAGCATGTGAACCATCATGGCAGCTTAAAGGGGGGGTGTGGGGGGGCGAAGCCCCCCCAAGGCCTTTTTGAAACAACTGCTTTGGCGTGAAACTGTTATTAGTTTCTCATAATCTTGTAGAGCTAAATTTACACAGTAAAAAATCATTTAAACTATCATGGCCTCTTAATCATGGGCAGTGTAAAGGGGAAAGTGTTGGGGGGCGAAGCCCCCCATGTCCTTTTCAAACAGCCGCTTGGGCGGGAGGGCGTGGGATGCGAAGCCCTCTCATGTCCTTCGGCAAACATAATTTATTCGTCGCTTATAGTTTTGTAGAGCTTGTTTTGCTCAATTCTAATAGGAAAAACATTTAAATCATCATGGCTTGTTGAACATTTCGTCAGCTGTTCAACAACAAAACACAAAAAACATTTTGTCGCCTCTGTGTGTGGCCGGCCTAATTGTCATTTTTTTAGAACTTTTGAAACAATACAAACACACGTTGCTCGTAAATTAACAAAATAATGCTTTGGTAATATCTGAGTTCACTCATCCCATTACGCGCAGAATAAGCGTACTCCTAGTTTATTACTGGCCACCTAATGATAGTAATCTAGCATCTCTTATTTAAGTTAAAGGTTTTCTCTAGCATAACCTCATCCCAAGGCCGTAGCCAATGGGGGGGTTAGGGGGTCAGAACCCCCCCCCCCCCCCGCCGAAATAGTAGAAATAAGCTTGAAATAGTAAATGGGGGTTGTAGCTTGAGTAGTAAATGGGGGCGGTAGCTTGAGTAGTAAATGGGGGCGGTTTTGGGGTGAAAACTTCTCCCGAAATAGTCGAAACCCCCCCCCAAAATGCGGGGTCGAAAAAACCCGCGTGCAAAAAGCACACGTGCGAGTAAAAAAAAAAAGGTCACCACTTAATTCGGTCGCCGGTCCAGTGCAAACCCCCCCCGAAAAAATTCCCTGGCTACGGCTTTGCCTCATCCATATTATAATACGCAAGGGGTATTCTTTACACAGTTATACCTCAATAGCGGCTGAGCCGATAACAACTTTGTAGCCAATATGTCCCAACATTTTAAAAAAGGGCATCACTTAAGTACTGCACAGTAAAGAGCTGAAGTTTTGGAACAGTGACGCTAGCCATCGACAATTTAACAAGCTCAATTCACTATGTTGAACACAAAATAAGGTTATGCTTTGAAATAGTTCTACAGGTAATCTACAGATTGCAGAGTTTGTAAGCAAAGCTGCAAATGAGTAATATAGTTACCTGACTAAACCACTTTGATGACCTTTGCCAAAACTTGCTTCCCATGGTAAAATCAAACTACCATATTTTTGTTGTTGTAGTAAATCAGACAACATTCCTGGTTTATATTGCTCAACATTATTGCTAGTTGATTTCTTTTGTTTCTTGGATGATGAAGGTTTCATTTCATTAGAATTTGTCTCATCACTGACCACTCCAACTTCACTTTTCCTCCTTTTGGTTTTCTTCTTCTTTCCTGTTTTATCTGGAGAAGAGCAATGTTCGAACTCCGAAGATAACAAGTCCATGTTTTTCACCTTCTTTCTTTCAAACCTAGAACTATGAAAAAATTATTTTAAATCAAACACAGCTAGAAATTTACTAAAAATAGGGTTTGTTTCTATAAATATATTTATGATGGTATAGCCTCTGAATCACTGTATATTACCGAAAAAGGTGTAAATTACCTGGAATACAGCCAAAGTGATCCGTCTATTGGTGAGAACTACCAATGGTTTTGTACCTTCATGGGTACATTTTCAAGTTCTAAACATAAGCTAAAACATCCTTCTTCAATGATGGTGTGGTTGAAGAAATGTCAGACATAAAACTTACACAAAAACATTGAGACAAACAAACGGACACACAAACAATTAATTAATAAAAACAAAAAACTGGCCAGTACGGAACCGCACATGTGTTGCCGGCGAAAGATGAATCATGACTCATATCATGTCTTGTGTCGATGTGTGACGTGATCACCCCCTCCCTTATCAGGACCTGTTCTTGTACTGCCACTGCCATCGAGTATCTCAATTGCTGTATTATAAATTATTTAGATTCAAAGGAGAGCTTGTCATTAAGCAAATGTTCTGGGGATTTTTTTGACGACCTGTAAATTTCGAACTCTTCTATTGTATTCATGTAGTTGCCTTTATTACAAAAGTGGGGGACTTCTAAATTATTGTCAATGTTTGTATAGCTGTGATTTGAATCTATTAAATGATTGGCGTAAGCAGACTTAGATGACTTCTTAGGTAGATGTTCATTAAATCTAACAGCAAATGACCGGGCAGTCTGACCAATGTAAAAGCTGGGGCAATCATTACATTTTATCTTGTAAACACCGGTCTTATTGATTTTGTCTTTTTGATTTTTTTGAAATTTACAGGTCGTCAAAAAAATTCCAAGAACATTTGCTTAATGAGAAGTTTTCCTTTGAATCTAATATAATTTATAATACAGCAATTGAGATACTCGATGGCAGTGGCAGTACAAGAACAGGTCCTGATAAGGGAGGGGGTGATCACGTCACACATCGACACAAGACATGATATGAGTCATGATTCATCTTTCGCCAGCAACACATGTGCGGTTCCGTACTGGCCAGTTTTTTGTTTTTATTAATTAATTGTTCGTGTGTCCGTTTGTTTGTCTCAATGTTTTCGTGTAAGTTTTATGTCTGACGTTTCTTCAACCACACCATCATTGAAGAAGAATGTTTAAGCTTATGTTTAGAACTTGAAAATGTACCCATGAAGGTACGAAACCATTGGTAGTTCTCACCAATAGACAGATCACTTTGGCTGTATTCCAGGTAATTTACACCTTTTTCGGGAAATATATTTATTTGGCAGTTTAATATCAGAAGGCCCCACATAGTCAGATGACGTCAGAAACAGCTGTTACAGAGGGTGTCTGTTTTGGCTATCAACGAATAAGTGTTTTCGTTGAGAGCAATAGTGGCGTAAGTTACAAACTTGTACCACTTTGGCAGTTACTAGAGTGACTTATACCACTTTGGCAGATACTGGAGTGACTTATACCACTTTACTTGTGACTTGTAGGCTCTACCATCATAATAATTTGTGACTTATAATTACTGTTTTCCTCATGTACCTGTTAAAAATCGTTAAAAGCCAACTAAAGTGGTATAAGTCATTTACGTCACATGTAACTATAATGTCATGTAACACAAAAAAAATGATCAAAAAAATTAAAGCAACTCAATAACAGCAAATTTAGACCCAAACATTACACCCAAGATTAATTTCTGATTTATGGTAAAAGTTCTAATAAACCCCTTTGTTTCTCAAAACGAGAAAAACATGACTTATACCACTTTGACTTTCGCAGCCTCAAAGGTTCTTTTTATTATAGCATGCACCCAGTGTATACCTATGCGTACTGAACAGGTAAAACACTGGCCAATATTATATAAGCTCCTTTTTTATCATAGTCTACACCCAATGTTTACCTATAGATTTGTTAGATTGAAGGAAAATAATGAAAGGGTTTCTTGTGTTCCTTTTTCCTATTTCTTTTAGCTCTACTTTGATGTTACTACATCACCAACTAGAATTATTCAAATTATAAAAACGTGAATGAAAACAAAGGAGAAATGATCCCTGCCCAATAGAGTGAAAATAATGAAGAAACAAACGGAATAGAGGGGATACATAGATGAAATAAAAAACAGGAGATACTGTACCTAGCTGAATTGCGGATAGAATAAAGAAACAATATATGTAATATTTATGTCAATGTGTTTGTATTATCTTCAGGGCCTGTTGTTAGTCACTGTTTATTTAATGGTACAGTAGACCCCCTCTTAACCGACCCACACTGGACCGGATCTAGGTCGGATAACTTAAGGTTAAAACAGGTAATCCTCTAAACACCCAAAAATGAAAGCTCTCTATTGATTTAGGGTTCTATTAACATCATTCTAGAGCCTCTCGTTGATTATTTAGACGATAAACTAGAATTATCAACCTACTTACCAAAATAGTTACTGTAGAAATGTCATAAATAACCCCAAAACACGGTCAAAACAAAACCTTCTTATAAACTAAATTGCAGACGTGTTTAAAAAAAGTTATTATGTTAACACCTTTAATAACTTGTTCATATTTTTAACAAATCTCTTATAATGTGGTATTGATTGTCAAAGCATCTGTGCTGTACATTTTCATAAATTAATAAATGCTAAATGCTATATCCAAAATATTTTAAACCATAACAACCTCTAGAGTTAAGCGTAACGTTCCCAGCCGGAAATGCCGCACTTTTTAGAAAAGGGCGGATAAACCGAACTGTTATAAAATAGGGACGGTTAAAACGATCTTTAATATTTGATCATCAAGGGCGGATAATCCGATCGTCGGTTAAAATGAGGTCGGTTAAGAGGGGGTCTACTGACAACCTGAGTAGCGCTGTGTGGGTTTCACCAGTGGCCAACTGCTCCAGCCTTTGTGGTGCCCATGGCACCTTGGGTGTAGCAGCGGCAGGAAACTTTTAGTTTAGCCATATTCCAAAGAGGGAAACCTGTAGCCTGGCCAAATCCCGTTGTTGGATAGTAATTAATAATGCCCTAAATCAAACTGTGACATTGCAAAATAGGTCAGTTTGATGTGTCAATCCTGACATAAACATAAGTAAAAATTTAGGCCACGCTGAAGATAAGGAAGGCAAACATTTACATTAATTTTTTCATAGTTGGCAGTTCAATGTTAAGTTACAGTCAATGGAGGGAAGGGGATACCAATAGTGGTCTGATTGGCTGGACCACTATGGAGGAGGGGGGGGGGGGCATTCATTCAATATCTTGATGGTATATCAAAAAATAATAACGATTGGATAATCGTTTGTTCCCTACCCAACAACCCCGGTTCCCAATCAGTCTCCTAGATACTTAGTCCGGCAAAGTATGACCACTCTGTGATTTGTTTACAAACTTTTCCTTTCAATATGATTGCCAAGAACTGTACCGAATCATGCATTCTAGATGATTCAAAAACAAATTAAAATGTTTAACTTCGCTTACCATTTGCTGGATAAAGGTTTCAAATTAATATGATATTTTTAAAGGTAATAAAATTGGGCATTGTGTGTGACCTACACGACTACTACATAAACATAACCTCAATCCTCAATTCAAATAAAAAAGAACTGACTGACCTTACAGCCAATATCAGTGTTACCAAAAGTCTTTTTTGAAATTACCACCAATCAAAATTGCCATCAATTAATATAGACTATGACAAGTCTCTTTTAGCTTAGACTATAAATCAGAATTTCAGAAATCAGAATTTTATTTCCAACAAGCAAGTATAAATTACATGCACAAGGAAAAGGTCTATGTACATAAATCAAGCATTTTTTTGCAAGCAAACAATACAAACCATAAAACAGTGTTTTTCCAGGCTGAAACAAGCCATTCAAAGAAACAAACCAAAAACAGCACTCAGGTCACACGTTTTCAAAAAATATACTTACAGCACTCTTTGGAATTTCAAAGAACTCATGGACGGAATAGATTGGATGTGCCAATAACAGTTTTTCCACCCCCTTTTTGAATTTTGCTTCCGGCAGGTTCCGAGCTGTACAGGGAAGATAACATTCTTATACGGTGTACAGTATTACTTAGTTGTACTTTACTTAGCCTAACATAAGGCAAGTTAACATCTGTTCTTCCTCTAGTATTGTGATGGTGAACATCACCCCTGAGCTCGAGAGTGCCCTGCTCCTTCTTCGCGCACATGAGAGATTGGAAAATGTACAAACTCTACACTGTCATAAGGGATTCAGCGATGAAAATCGGCTTGCAGTGATCTAAATACCCTGCGCCAGCAACAATACGCACAGCTTTCTTCTGGAGGAGCAGGACCCTCTCGACCCCAGTGGCACCACCCCAGAGTCTTAGCCCGTACGATACAATACTCTGGAAAAAAGCCAGATAAGCAGTCTTCAGACAGTCCTTTGGTACATGTAGTTTGAGAGTCCTCAGAAGATATATAACTCTTGCCAATCTGCTACAAACATGTGTTATGTGGCTATGCCAACTGAGCTTAGAATCTAAGAAAAAGCCTAACAGTTTTACATTCGTCACTTCGTGCTCCATTTTTCTAAGACTAAAGATAATAGATTGTGTCTTATTTTCATTCAAGAAAAGAAAGTTAGCCCGGAACCAAGCTGAGGCCCCACTAAGTGACTGAGGTAGGTCATTCTCGAGATCATGAATATGGTCCCGAACACCATAGAGAGTGGTATCATCGGCATAGCAGATGACACCCCCATCGAAGCGCGGGGCCAGATCATTGATCATAACATTAAACAACAAAGGCCCGAGGACAGACCCCTGTGGAATTCCATGAGTTAATTGTTGTACAATCGAGTTTTGACCATTTACACTGACTAGCTGCCCTCGCCCGGTCAGATATGATCGCAGTAAGTCAAGGCTCCTGCCCTTAACCCCGTAAAAGGAAAGCTTTTCAACTAAAATGCCGTGATCAACAGTGTCGAAGGCCTTGCTGAGGTCACATAATATGGCCCCAGCAAAGCCCCCACGTTCGAAAGAATTGTAAACCACCCCGGTTAGATCCTCAACTGCATCAACTGTGCAGCGTCCAGACCTGAAACCATACTGTGCAGGCGAGAGCAAACCATTATTTTCAAAGTAAGGATAAAGTTGACATTTGATTACACATTCAAAGATCTTTGAAAAAGCCGGCAATATCGAGATAGGTCTGAAGTTCTCAGGGAGTTCCTTATTCTCTTTCTTATGTATAGGAACAACTTTTGCCGTTTTTAATACAGTTGGGAAAATACCCTCAATGATACATGTATTTATACAATAGGTAATTGGAACAACAATATGGTCAATAATGGTCTTAACAAAGCTAGTTGAGACATCATATACATCCTTACTTGTAGAATTGCTCAGCCTGCGGACGATGTTCACTACTTGATCACAGGAGACAGGAGTGAAGTCAATTGTGCAGGGAGGCCTAGGCTGTTCCCTCAGCAGGTCCACCGCAGATTTGGGGGGCGGCTCGATGGAATCTCGTGTCCCTTGGACGGACGTAATGAAGAAGTTGTTTAGCTCCTCAGCGGTGAGCTTGGTGGCAGAGCTGTATTTTGGCGGAGGCCCTCTCTGCGAATCACTGTCCAAGCCGCAGCACAAGAGTTAGGAGCTGATTCAATGAATCTTGTGTTGACATTTTTCTTGGATAGTTTCAAGTTTGCTTGGTATTCCTTTTTGATTGAAATGTACCTATTCTTGGCCTCTACAGTTTTTGTCGATCTGTATAGGTCATAAGCATGAAGAGTCCACTTTCTAAGGGTTTCTAGAGTGTCATTTTTCCATTTTGGGGGATTCAAATGTTTAGGCTTGCCCGGCTTAGGCCTAACTATTTTTCTAGGAAAAAATTCCTCTTACATCAGGAGAAAACTAGGAAATGCTTTCAATCTAACTTGCATGAAAAGCAAAATTGCTAGGTGGTATATACCCAGGTATATACCACATATTTTTATATTATATACATGAACAGCTTAAATATTGTAGGTAAGATAGGATTTCATTGTTAGTTTATGAATACAATAGTTACATTAGAGCCCTCAGTATTGTCCCAATTTAAAATTGATTCACGATTTTCTAAAGCTTTTCATCTTGGTGTCACCTTAGACTAGGGACAATCCCTAGTCTAAGGTGTTACCCAAGAAAGCTTTACTTTTTACAATACAGTAGTTCATTTCAATTTTAGAGGTCGTTGTTGGCAACACTGATAGGCCTAATTTGTTTTTGATTTGATGGTGATTCCGAATCTGATTTGGCGATCGCGATTTCAGACAAATATGTAGGTTAGTTTGGTAGGTCGTTATTTGGTTCTTGACTAACTGAGCATACATTTAATTTCCTGTATCAAATGATTACATTAGTATCAGACTTAAAGTAAGACCTAAGTTAATAAATAATATTTTGCATAGAGACATCTTTTGATGTTAATGATAGAAAATTCAAGAACAACAACTTTCCAAGGTAAGGTATTTTCCATAATTTCCCTAGATTTAATTGATTTTTAATAGTTATTTATGTATAAGAGCATAAAGTGGGTCTTTCTCGCTTGAGCCAAACACTTACCACGGGATGCGTAGTGCAGTGGAGCACAGTAATTTTAGCGAAAGCGGGAAAGTCCCTTTACATGTGAAATACTTACCATATTTTTCCTTCAACTGCATTTTTTGGTTCGCAAATGATAAATACAATCACAGTAACTCACATTCAATCGTAGCTGAATGTGCCATTGTGATATTGAGGTGATAATCAAATCGAGCCTCAGTCGAATCAAAATGGGAGTGGAAGCACTGGAGCCAACGACTGTGATTGGCTGGAACGGGTAGAGTAACAATGCAATCAGCTTACTCAAGTAAACAGCTGCCAAGCAATAAGGACTTTATTGTTCGCTCCTCACAAAACAGCTGTTTTATGATTGGTTTTCAGTGTGTAAACTGGAAGTTTACAAAAAGATGTAGGAAAACATAATTATGGTACTGCTTTTTCTATTATTTAATTCTGTGACCAAACAGTACGATGCAATCTGTTGGATGAGAATCTGAAATCGACAAGGTGCTTAGAAAACGTGTTTATATTTTAGTTTGCTATCAACTATTTTTACTTTCTCTAACAGTTCTATTTTTCATTTTGTCACTTCATGGTTAATAGGCGTGTCTGATGTTATATGAAGATCAATGGTTTTAAACCATTAATAAATGGTCACCATGACATTAGGGCCTAATTGACAATAAATTAATATTCTCACATAATATTTAATTCTCAACACGTATCAACTGAATTGGTCGGTGGAGTTACTTTAAGGCAATTGTGAAGTTCACATTTGTGGAGCGAGGACAAATCAAGGCCAACACAAGTGTGTACCGATGATGCGTTTGGCACGACTCGTTTCCTTGTTGCTCTCATAGGCCTAAATTTTCACGTGGCAAATAGTTTGTCGAATGGTTTGTCAAGTCAGATTCACCCATGCTCGACAAGTGTGAACTCACACAATGAAATAAAACACTTGGAAACAGCTAGATTCTTCCTTTCTGTGTTAAGTTACTTGCAGCATCGGCAGTCCAATTTAGAGAGCTTTTGACTTTTTGGACATCTTAAATTATTGCAACCATAGCCCTTGTTCAATCAGATTAGGTTATAGTGCCTTGAAATATATATAGGTGTTTGTTTAATTCTTTCAACGAGGTTGACATTAACATTTTAAAAGCCATAGTACAAAGTCCATGGTTTAAAGAAAGTAAATGTGTGGGCCTGGGTCTTTCATATCTGATATCCTGCCATTCGTTCCTAGGCTATAGCAGACGACAAAATTTTATTTCAACATCTTTTTCAAAGAAAATAAAACCGAACAATCTACAGAAAGTCAAACTTAAATTTATTGTGTGTTGACTTAGATAGGACTTAAATCAATCTTATTTATCGTTTTTTTAATACTATCAGTTATCGATAGCATCTCAGACTGAGATAGGAGATGATGTAAGTAAGCTATGATTGTTTTATTTAATTAATGTTTTAGTTAATTTTTCAGTTGGCTTTATTATGTTTAGTTTCGTTTATGCTTCCTAGGTATGTTTTACTGTTAAAAAAATCTAGGCCTAATAATAAATTTGACCTGTTTTTGGTTGTTAATGGTCATGGCTTCATTCTTTTTCT
This sequence comes from Flexamia atlantica, assembly GCA_035578135.1. NCBI lineage: Eukaryota > Metazoa > Arthropoda > Insecta > Hemiptera > Cicadellidae > Flexamia > Flexamia atlantica. The sequence continues at coordinate 11,601,085 of JAQJVK010000001.1, forward strand.
TAGTGATGGCTTTAGGAGGAGCAGTATTAGGCCTATCGAATGAGTCAAAAATTCTATTGATTTAGGGTCCTCTTAACATCATTCTCAAGCCGTTTGTTGATTATTTAGAAAATAAACTATAATTACCAACCTATTTTCCAAAATAATTACTTTAGAAATGTCACAAATAACCCCAAAACACGGTCCAAACAAAACGGTTTTTATTAACTAAATAGTAGACGTGTAAAAAAAAGTTGTTATAGGCTATCAACACCTTTAGTAACGTGTTCATATTTTTTAACAAATCTTTTGTAATGCAGTATTGATTGTCAATGCATCTAATGTACGTTTTAATAAATGCTGTATTCACAACATTTTAACTGGTAGCAACCTTTAGAGTTGAGCGTAATGTTCCCATTGCAGAGTATGGGAATGGAAATGCCGCAATTCCTAGAAAAGGATGGTCAAACCAAACTTTTCTAAAAGCAGGGACAGTTAAAACAATCTGTAATATTTAATCAGCAAGGGCGGATAATCCGATCGTCAGTTAAAACGAGGTCAGTTAAGAGGGGGCTATTGTAAACATATAACCTGTAAAGAAGGTCAGTTATGAAACTCGTACCACATACTGTCATACCAAATATCAGGTAAGTAGTTAAATTGGTTCAATACTTCAGGTTTTATGGAGTTCCAAATAAAAAACAATTAAACATTGTTTTTATGATTTTTTTACAATCAACTTATTTTACTTTGTTTCTATCATAACCTAGAAGCTTAACAAATGTTTCTTATGTTTATTAATCTGTCCCACCCCAATGAAAATTCGTTATTGAGTCCAATTTTCGAACCTGGTTAGGACTGAATCAACTGAATCAACGACCTACAGTTTACACAGAGAGAACGTTGCCACTGCGCTGCACAGCAAGTCAAATTTAGTCTGGTGTGCTACGGAGAGTTGAGCTCAGCTGGCCTTGAGTCAGGCTGGGTGTCCATAATAAAAGTGTTAATGCAGGCAAACAATAGGCCTAATATGAGTTAAAGGCTGGCTTTAACAAACCAACCACATCCATATTAGTGTTTACATTGTTTTTATAAGTACAAATGTTTGATATGTTACAGGGTCAAGGAGGTATTCAAGATAAATCTAGAAGAATTGAATGTGCTTTGTGCAGCCTCAAACCAGATAAAGAAACATGAATCACAAAGCAAAAGAAAACATTGAAAATACTATTTTTGTTGGAAATTTGCCGAAAGAAATAACTGCAAAAGAATTAAAAAAGATGTTTAGAAAGTTTGGTCCGATATTAAGTTTAAGATTTAGATGTGCAATTCGCAAAGATTTAAAAATACCAAAAAAGCAGGCTGTAATAAAAAAAGATTTCCATGAAGAGAGTAACCACATAAATGCGTTCATTAAGTTTCAAACATTTGACAGTTGTAAACAAGCACTAATGATGAATGGTGAATTATTCAAGGGGCACCATTTAAGAGTGACTTTGGCTCAAGACGTAGGAAAGTCTGATTCTAAAAAAAGTATTTTTGTTGGCAATCTGTCATTCAGTGAGTATAATCTTATACAGAGTTTCTCCGCTTACTTATAACAGAAGCAATTACATATCTCTCTTAGTCCTTAGATCTATGTACCTATCTTGATAGATTTGATGTATACTGTAAATGATAAACTCAATTCTATGTTCACCATACAGAAAAAGCCTTATGAGAGATTGTTATCCTGTTAATTACCTCTCCATGTGTACTTTTCTACATGGTTTACATAGGCTGAATTTTATGTGTCTGTCCAGATCATGTGGCTCTCCAACTGCTTTTTGAAGTTTATTCTGTTAAGCACGCTGAATGTAGAATTGAGTATGTAGAAGGACTCTTATCGAGAGGCTCTTCTTACCGAGGGGCGTGAAATCAAGGGTTTTGTGCTAACAGTCGCGTTATTAAGTTTAGGTTGCTTCAGTCTATGGAAACCCTTTATAACTAATGGATTTTAGAGTAGCCCTTGCCAAAACGTTTGTTACAAATATCATTCGTTTTTGAGTTTTTTCCCTATGAATAAGTTAGCAATTAATTGGTTTATGAATAATAAAAAAAGTGACGATAAATTTTTTTAATCTTGTGGAATTTAGATGACAGAATATTAAAATCTTTAGCAATATTTATGATTTTTTTGTATTCTTCAACTATTTCTATAACTTTATTTCAAATCCATATTTCTAGCCCCTTAGCTGCGTCACGACTTAATTAACTTATGAACTTTACCATTGCCATACATTTCCCTCCTGGTTTTGTAACAAGCGTTACGGTCGTTTTTGCATTGATATGTCATCCTCAGATGGTAACTTTCAGTCATAAGGTGTAACAAAGGCCATAAGGTGTCGTTAAAACTATAAAAGGTTACTAAACAACACACACATCACAAACATATTTACAAAAACAGGCTTGTTTCATGGTAACGCACATCAGTCTGAGTAGATGACAGACTGAAGTATCCTTCAATAATGGATAATTCAGTCATCTGCTCGTGTTCGGTGATGTGTCCAAGATGTCTGATGAAGGTGGGAAGAGGGTAGTGGGGTCTCCAATTTGGGACTTGCATATGAGTGGACGTTAGTCTTTTAAACCCAAAAAACTAACTGTTCTGGAAAGTTAATGAGACATTGCCCAAAAAAGCGTGAGCTGTGCAATATAAAAGTTTGGAGTTGTCTTATCGAGTTTGATTCTTAAAAACCCCATATTATAGAGGGCCAAAGTTACAATGTGAATCGGAAAAATGGCGTATTATAGAGGTTGTTTGGATAGTAACTGTCGGTTTATAGAGGTTAATTTAACATTGAATTTAATGGAACATCAAGGGGATTGGAAAAGTGGGCGTTTGAAAGAGGTTGTATTATTGAGTGTCGCGTAACCGAGGTTCTACTACTCTTCTAACAGTTTTTCCCATTTATTGTAAGTTAAGTTATATTATTTTGGGATAATTTAAGTCACAAACATAAGTGAAAAGTTTACGTGTAATCAAGCATTATTGAAATGTGTTTTTAAGTAAATTTAAGTATTTGCTAATATTCAGTATATTTATCTTATCCTAGAATGGGTGTAGGTGGTCTAAGAATTGAAATAATAACTCGGATTTAACTGATGCTTTAGAAGCACAAGATGATGATCTATGGAGTGCATTTGAAGATTGTGGAGCGATTGAAAGTGTTCGTGTTGTAAGGGATGTCAAAACCGGAATTGGGAAAGGTTTTGGATACGTAAACTTCAAGGTAAGCTATCTGCAGTGGGGAAGCATTACAATTTTAACTGGTTTTCAATTTTTATCTCCATGAAAAAAGATGAGAGGAAATGTAATGAGAAAAGTTTTGAGAGAATTCTTGGTTAATTACTCTCCAATTCGTACTATTCCTAGCAAAAGTTAACTAGAACAAAAACTTTACCTAAAACTCTTTATCACATAATAGCTTTGTTTTTTTTATGTACAAGAAGATGAAAATTTCATCAACATAGTGATGACATGAGACTATTTTCTGTGGGCATTATTTTCAGATGTGTTTTTATTTTTGTTTATTTTTCTTAAATATTTATTAAGTCTTTAAATTTTAATCTTAGTCGTTGCCAAATCCAGACATGACCTCAGGCCAGGCTGCACCACTAGCTACTTGGTCATATTTTTCCTGAATCGTACTCACCATTCTAGTTTTTTCATTTTGGCTGAAGTTTACGTTACATTTAAAGAGTCATCAGAGATAAATCGTCACCACTGGTTTCAGTTACTATTTCAATAATGTCTCTATTATAGTTTTAACAGTTCTACTAATAATAACCTGTTTATTTTCACTTATAAAAATTTGTGTTTATGGGCTGAAACAAACCAGGTGAGGGAGGTCATGTGTGTTTGTGAATTGATTAAAATTAATTGTATTTATATTTTTTTCATTTAATGTGTTCAGTCCGCAGATGCTGTTGAGTTGGCTTTAAAACTGAATGGAGTGGCTGTCCTGGATAGGAACATCAGAGTGAGCAGGGTCTCGAGTGATCCCGCGGCCAACGCAGGAGCCACCAGAGCCAGAGTGAAGAAGAAAGTAAAAGTCAAAAAAGAAAAAGTAGCATCTAAAGTAGAGGATGATGAACATAGAGAAAGTAAAGGGTTGGAGAAAACCAGAGTGAAAAAATATGAATATCAAGGTCAAAAAAGTAAACCTTCACATCATAAAAAGGTGAGAGTCATATATTTAATTTCGTAAGGCGATTCTTTGCGTCAAAATTGTGGGCGTCTGGCAAGTCGTAGAAAGATGGGAGAGGGCTCAAATTAAAGGTCTCTATTCCGTGATGGTGGGAAAAATAATGAAATTGCTTGAAATTCACCTGAAAATGAGAAATAACGTAAAATGTCTGTCATTTAAAAAGCATTGGGATCCAAAACGAATGCTTTGTTTACATAAAACACGTGATGCTGACAATTTTATTGAAAACCGTGTGGTAGGCTAGATATCAATATAAGGTCGATTCAGTTTTCTATGGAGGTATTTTGTTCTATAATAAATAAGGATTGTTTGAATTTTCCCTCATTAGGCACTAGTAATAATAATAGTCGTATTACATCAGTAACTCCAGGTGTTCTTTAAAAATAAAAGTGACAGACAGTGCTTAATAATTTCAGGTGCCTTGTATTTTATCACTGATAAACTTAAAAAAGCTTTTATGTTACTTAACTTTATAATTTTTGTGACTGACAGTGTGGTTGATAGATAAGTTGATCACATTGTCAATCAGAAAACTTTTGTTTATAATTTGTCTGGTTTCTATAATTGTTAATAAAAAATAATCAACTTATTTTTCAAATTTATGGACAAATAAAGAATTATAAAAATGTTCTCTCAATTCATATGGTTTTTACTGATGAAAATCTGCAATTGAGCTTATTAAATCTGCTGAGTTAGCAACCCAGTAGCGACCAATTATCACTACTTATGAACAAGGATTTGTTGTATATATATTTTTTTGCAAGACACTATGGGTGAGAACACTTCAGATATTTAGTTAAAATTACCATAAAACTCTGGGTTTGAAACAAATTATTAACTTAGTCACATTTGCTGCTACCCGCTGTTCCACAGCGTCAGGATTACGGTACTAGCAAACTAACTGAACGGCATTGTTCTGCTAGATGCCGCTGTATTATGAGTCTGATAGGTAGTACGTCTGGGTCTGACGTATATAAAATACATGAGATTAGAGGGAAGGAGAAAAAGGCTCATTTCGGACCTGGTTGCAATTTGAGGAAACAATTGTGTACAAATAGAAAGCCTGAAATACTTGGATAGTGCTACACACTGCCGAACATTCCCGGGGCAGTGCTAGCCAGGTGCTTAAACAATGGAATTTCAGTATTCAAAGCATGAGAAGTCCCGTGTGTAGCCTCACGGCGCAGGTTGGGCACGTGGGATTTCCCGCTTGTAGCACACGTTTTGATAAAATAACCTTATACAGTGGAACCTGGATAATTCGAACCTCAAGGGACCAGCCAAAAACTTCGAATTATCCATAAATTCGAATTAAAGAAGTTCTAAAGAATGAGGCCAAAACATTAAAACTTCACATTGTGAATTTAACCTCTATATCAAATTGACACTCTAAGAGAATAAATTCATCAACAAACGCTAATTATAAGGGTTCAAAAACAGAAATCATAAAACAGAAATAACAACCCTAAAGTATAAACTAAGTACGACGCTACGTACGACAATACAAAGAAACATTTCTGATAGAAAAAATACAGTACCTTCTGCTACTTCTGAACTTGATACAGGCTACCAACTTAACTTCGTGTAACATTGACAATTACACGCTCATTGACTGTCCGCTAAAGTGAGTGTTTTATTGGTCCGAGATTTTGTCGACATGGTCACTACACTTATTTAATGTTACGTAAAAATTTTAAACACTTAAAAATAAGACTTTGCACAGTTAAAAAAACATTTTGTTTGAAGGACGATCGAAAACAACGGAATGCTGCACTGGAATTCGGAAGTTAGTTTGGCTGGTGGGGGTGGGAAGGGGGTCGCAATGTTGAGTAGCCTTTGTGTCGACATAGAAAACTGCGCATCAGGTCTGGCGCATGGCTCGTCTGCCGGGAGCCGTTCTGCACAGAATCAAGCGCGAAAAGACTAGTGGCGCTGCCACGGCGAGCGCAACCCTTTTCCGAACCCAGTCAGCATTCTGTACTGTTTTAATTTACATTATTGGTGTCGAGTTACAAGCGATGTTGGGGCAGGGTGGGAAGCCTGGGAGGTGGAAGGGATGAGTCATTTGACCATAACCTGACACACCATAGGTCTGACGTTAATTTTTTATTGAACGTCGTAGTAAAACGTGTTTTCCAATGAATTTGTAACTATTTTCAGTCGTGGAATGAAATCGATGTACCTTAATTTGGCACTTAAAAAATTCAAATTATCCAAAATAAAATTCGAACTATCCATGATTTTTTAGCATTGTTTAGATACAAAATGCCAGGGACCAAGAAAAATATTCGAATTAAAGAGGATTTCGAATTATACAAGTTCGAATTATCCAGGTTCCACTGTATTTGGTTGTACAATTTTAAAGTCAAGATTTCTAAATCAAAATAATAAATTTATTTGGTAAACTTAGAATCTTCCACAATGAATGTTGCTAAGTGGACATTTACATGGTGTTACTTCATGGATATTTTGGATGACAGGTGCTTATTGTAGGCCTAATAAAAAATAACTGAAAAAAATAGATTTGTTGTTCATCAAAATATAAAATAATCATGATTCCATTTGTTAAGGTGATGGCATACCTGTAAACCAGTGGCATAATGTCTTTTCCTGAAATAGTCTTTGATATTTTTCATAAACTAACTTTTGATCTCTCTTGGATAGTGACATTATGTTTTACCAGGAGCTGAAAAGTCTGTATGAAAATGTGTTATTTACTTTTTTTGCAAGCAAGTGTAGATAACGAGTGCATCAATACTCAAATTTTCACTGACAATATCAAAACTTCTGTTGATTTTTCCATAATAATATCTGATTATTATGAAATTATTTTCAGGATGAGATAAGATGCTGTACAATACTTAACGTATTAGTAGACAAATTATTTATGTTTTAGCGCAGTCAAAAAACAATCCCTCTTGCCTTGTTGGCCCTTCTAAGAAATTATTTACTTTTATTTTAATTTACCAGGGACTTACCGAATAATTCTGAAGCTAAAATAACCTTTGGAGTCTTACTACTTGTACTTGTTTGTCTATGTTTTGTTTATCTTAATTTTCATGTTTCCAATAGTAAAAATCGAACTAGGGGCCCCATGCACAAATTGCGCATTTTAATATTATTTCTGTTTGTGAGAAACTCACCTACAGTTAGAATAAATTGTATGGCTTGAAACCCACCTTCATTTATCAAATTAACCTTTTCAATTGAAATTTGAAGATCTCACCTAAATAAACAAAGGCCTAAAAACACACACATTTTTTGTCACCCATGCACTGTTTTTGAATTTGGCTGTCTTCTCACACAACAGTAGGATAACAGAAGTTTTTTTAGGAAGCCCATATGCAAATTGCGCATTTTAAAAATTTTTCTGGTGTTTAATAAGTCTGTTTCTCTCAGCAGTTCTCTGCTCTTGCCGAAGGTTACGCATATATTTTCCCTAATCACGTTGACTTGGTATTCCCTATCCCTTTTTCTTCTTTCTGTCTCAGAGTTCAGTTTACAATATATTTATAATCTAACGATCATGGATATTTACCACAAAGAATGATTTACCTGCCACAATTTGTCTAAAATTTTCATTGAAAGTGGCCCCATTTCATTTTTCTAAGTTGTATAGGATCTTGTTTATGAATGCAGACAACCTATTTTTATAAAAATAGGTGGCTAAAAATTCGTCTTAAGGTAATCAGCTGTTAAATTAGGGTACGTTGCTTGGACATTTGGCATGCTCCCTTAAATTACAATCACATTTTAAAACCGTTATAACACAAGTTGGTCAGCACTGGAGCGTTGAAAGCGCCCTATAGAAATAAATCAAAGCCTTGGGGGTCGAAGCCGTAAGAGAAATGCCCATTTTAATAATCAGTCGCTGGTGCCCTACATTATAAGCTTTAAAATGACACCTCAATCGTAAAAATCGATAAGTAGGACGTCTGAAAAAGGGATCTAACAGAAAAAACCTTATTGTATTAAGTATAGATGGTAGTAAAAAAAATGTAATCATATTTTTCTAATTGATTGTAACTTTTTTATTTGCAGGCAAAGAAGAAGAAGAGGTTGGATAAAAATAAAATGTATATCAAACAAATTGCACAAAGCTTGTCTAAGAAGAAATAAACCACTTTTAACTTATCAAGTGCTGATTATTTTCCACCCATTGTTGTAAGACAGATTTACACTGGGCTTATTTGGTTTAATTGAGTCCAAACTATAAGTTTTTCTTTACAATGAATCATCATTTTAACCTTAACAGCATTGACATAATAGTACAGTGCAATTAGACCTGAACCTGGACATAAAATAAATGTCAAGAACTTTAATCAGTATTATTAAAACTAATTGTTATGATACATTTTTTAATATGACTTAATTATTGCTAAGTTTTTTACAATTTACGCTTTGTATTAATGCCCTTCAATGTATTTTTTAAAATCAAATTATCGACAACAATTCTTGTATCTGTGTTATAGTTTTTTAGTTAAGCCTATACAGGGTGATAATGCCATTATAATGGCGAAATATATTTAGTGTATTACTACAGTACATTGAACTGTTTTGACGTGGAGGTACGTGCCTATTTAGTCTCAATCTTAAAAATGGGTTGCGTTTAAAAAAAAACACCCTGTACCTCGATCACAACAGGGGTTTTTTACTTATTGACAAGGAATAATCAAAATCAAACTTTTCAGCTGGCGCAGTAAACCTTTGTCAGCAATATTGCAAGCAGTATAAAATCACCTTAATGCAATAAAATCTTGATTATAATATTAAGTGTTAACAGCAGGGCCGAGAGGGGGGGCAAAGGGGGCAGATTGCCCCAGGCTACAAAATAAATCAGGGGGCCACATTTTGAGCTGAGAATATTTTTGAGGATTATTAAATATTAGAGATTTTAAATTAAGGAGACCAAAATGAAATTGATTTGATGATACATGCGAAACTTAGTACTTAATAAAAAAAGTACATAAATCAAAATTACCTTACTTTTATTTGTCTTATTTTGATACAATTTCTTTGGTTTTCTGATGTCTCGTCTGGGGCCCCCGAGGTTACGCCGCGTTTACACTGTACAACTTGTTTTATAAAGCTGTGTTGTACAACCAATTATTAATTGGTTTGATCATGTTTTGAAAGCAATGAAAATTACTAAACAAGTTGCACAACAAGCGTGTTTTAAAAGCAAAAAATCGTGTTTTACAACACATTAACTAAATCCGTACCAAGCTCAGCAATCGTCCAATACCAATCGCCTGCACCCTAAGATCCATCACAAAACTTGTTCTATACAGGCCTACGATGGCACCGGCGCCGACTCCATGGGGCCCTATGGGCTCGAGCCCCCCCAATGTTTAGGGAAGGGGGGCTAAGCCCCCCCAATACTGGAAGGAGAGCTCACCAGAGTAAAGTTAGATTCTTATTATGAAAAACTATCAAGGAAGTGTTAAGTCAAATCTTTTCATAAATAATTTAAATAAAGGTAAAATGAATAAAATTTCTTAAAAAACTAATTGAAGACGATTTAAAGCTACTTAAGATTCGTATGTAGGATACATTCTACACTCGACCAAGGAACGACTTCGTTATTCCCACGCAGGCGAGCGCCAAAAGTAGTGCATGCGACGTAGTAATAGCACTTAGTCCAACCAGTGGCGTAAAAGGTTTTTTCGGGCCCCCCATGAGTTTATTTTGAACCACCGGATACAACATAAGCAGTGTTGTCAGTAAATGATGGTTGATGATGCGTGAAAAAAGCGTGTTTACTATTTCGATCATGTTACGATAAAGTTAAATCACTACATCACGAACGTTCACCACCTTCAAATGGGCAAGAAATAACAGGGGATTAAATGTCGTATAAGGTTGATAGCAGCAGGGCTGCCGAGAGGCCATATCAATCAAGTCTAAAACTAAACTAGGGGCCCGTGACGAGCAGGATTTTTTTAGTTTGGGATTCTTAGCCCTTAAACGACAGGTTCATAACAACTTTAAAGAAATAAAATTACACAGCGAAAAAGTAACATTTCAAACGGCTATTAGTGAAAATCATTGCAAGGTAAAACAAACATACTTTTTGGTTGTTTGACTGTGGTACTTGTCACTGACTGTAAACTCTAAGGCACAATGTTTTTCACGGTATGAAATATAAAATCCCTCTTCATGAAGCCCGCCTTTTCATACATCAACAGTTTTTTTTTTGCTAGCATTAAAAAATACATAGATAAAAACGCCTACGCGGCGTGATACAGTATGAATAGAACAGGGTTTTTTTGGAGCACATCAGTTAAAGGCTAGGTTAAAGGTACTTGAGTCTAATTATTGGTAAAATTTGTTAAAGGCCATAAAACAGCTGTGTTTTCCGATCGCTAGGGTAAATGACGAGTGTAAAACGTATCAAATTACACGAATAGCTGAAGAAAAGAGATGCACGTATTACCGATCGAAGAGAGCTGCAAAAATATTGTAGCTTGGTGAATGAACGGCCGAAAAAGACAATCCATTTTTTAGGTCTACCAATAGTGGGTGAATGACAGGATTTTCCAAAAACATGATTAACGGTTGGAAAAGTCGTGCAAGTTCACCGACAGAAGTAGCTTTGCAAATGATAGACATTCAAATTATTTTGTTGTGCAAATAGTGCTCTAAAAAATTGTCTTATAGGCTTAGTAAAAATTTTCCTAAATCCCAAAAAATAAGGAATATTTGTCTCTTAATTCATACGAATTTGTGGAGTTCCTTTGTATGTTTTTATTCCTGTAGCCCACGGTAACTCTACCTAAAATGCTATTTAGGTCTTATTTTACAAATTCTGTGGGGAGACCGCCGCACATTGCAAATTTCAAGCCAAATATTCTTTCATTACTCTGTGAGGTCTTTCAGTCAAGATAACTTACTGTACATTTAGAGGTAAAAAATGTAATTTTAGGTTTTTTGTTTGGATTACTTTACATCCATTTTGGGTTGTGCTGTATATTTGCAGATCGTAGTAGGCCTAATGCTCAATCGGCCGTAAATTCACTTATGATAGGCAATGTTTTGTAAGATTATATTCTATTCTTCCCGTATGTAAAACAGATATGACAAGAGCTTCATAGTTGCAAGGACAGCCAGGGTAATCTGGGCAAAATATTGAAATACCTACCTGTACCCGCTCCGTCAATAACATCTTAAGCCCCCCCAATATTTTTTAAAAGTCGGCGCCCATGTACGATGGACTAAGGAAAAAGATTCCTATCTTTAACTAAATGGTGTATATTTTACAAAAGAATAACAGTAATAATTTTTACGATTCATGCGTGACATGAATTATTTCCAGTAACAAGTTCAGCTTCGTTTCTCCTCTGAGTTTGATTTTAGTAACGTAAGAACCAAGGACCAAAGAAATAGGTTTCCTCATACAAAAATTTAAGCAGATCGTGATACCATCAGCAGACCGAAAGAATGCACTCGTCTGTAACTTCAAGCTGGCACAATAAAGTATCTTGGCCAATCGGAGAGTAGTTAATACTACACCTTCAATTTAGGCTATACTTTGACCCAATAGTAACAGGCTAAGGGTGGGATACAACCGGAAAAATGGTGTTTGGTGACGACACACGCTTCACTGGCATTATGGGAGTTGGACAACTGAAGGATAACAAGTAGTTTGTAGAAGTTAGGTCATAGATAAATGACTAAGATTAGGTTATCTATGGTTAGGTAGTCCGTGAATAATTTGTATAACAACTTAAACTGTTTCTTAAATCATTTTTACCCCAAGTACAGGCTTATTAGGAACATACATTTTTTTAGTTTAGTGCTTTTAATCCAAAGTTATGTGTTATTCAGTAGTCGTATTAATAAGGATTGTACCTACTTTCACTGTTTATAATGTTTTTTAACTTTTAAAATTCATAAATCAAAAGTTTAGCACATACCTGTGATATAGTTGTTGAGTTGTACTCGTATATTGAACAAATTAAATATTCAAAATTTTTAGATCAAACATTTTGTAAACAGCAGATTCTACAGATTTAGATATTTAACAGAAAAAGTTTTTTATTTATAAAATTTTTTGCACTGAGGGGCCTCACTCTCAAAGTTTGCCCCAGGCCTCAAAATGTCTGTCGGCAGCCCTGGTTAACGGGGCCCCGATTTTTTCAGAAGATACCAGACTCTTTACACTTGGTACTTGACCTGCCCTTATGGACTATTTATCTGTGTGTGGTACATTATCAAGCAAAGCAAGGAGTAAGCCAGAGAAGGGTTTGAAAACTTGGAAAATAGTAAAAAAGTGCAGTTTTCTCTTTTTTTACCCCTCTCCCCACCTTCTTTCCATACCGAATGCACAAATTAGTGTAACTTCTTAAATAATGGTGGATGTCTATGAATAGTCATTTATTCAGTCTTTAAGTAACATAATTACAATTGACATCGTCAGTGAAACATATTTGTTCTCTTAGTATTAATAATAGCTGAAAAATATAACAAGTGGGTTTACTTGTGGGCTTCTGTTTATACAGGGTGTTTACGAAAAACTTTTACAGACTTCGGGATTACTTACATCAAAACTAAGAAAAAGGTTCCTATAAACATGGGTCCTAAAATGCTCGGTTATCCGTCTGTCGGTCTGTATGTGTTTTTAACATGATTTTGCATAACTTTAGAACCACTAGTCATATCAACTTCAAACTTGGTTCATACGTTACTAAACTCAAACTCAGAGGAGAAACGAAGCTGAAGTTGTTACTGGAAATAATTCATGTCACGTATTGAATCGTGAAAATTATTACTATTATTCTTTTGTAAAATATACACCATTTAGTTAAAGCTAGGAATCTTTTTCCTTAGTCCATCGTAGGCCTGTACAGAACAAGTTTTGTGATGGATTTTAGGGTGCAGGCGATTGGTATTGGACGATTGCTGAGCTTGGTACGGATTTAGTTAATGTGTTGTAAAACACGATTTTTTGGTTTTAAAACACGCTTGTTGTGCAACTTGTTTAATAATTTTCATTGCTTTCAAAACATGATCAAACCAATCAATTATAATAATTGGTTGTACAACATAGCTTTATAAAACAAGTTGTACAGTGTAAACGCGGCGTAACCTCGGGCGATGTAAAATGCCGATTGACAAAAGAATACCAATACATAAAATTTATAATCAATTAAAATTATTATTGAGATGATTTTTCAGTATTTGAATTGAGAATTTTACTGCAAGCCAGAAAATTGAGAACTTTTCCGTCCAGGTTAAATTCTTTCCAAAATTTTTGGACAAATTCCGGTATGGTCCCTCTTGCACCGATTAAGATTCTATTTTTTCTCTATACACTCTTTGTTTAAAAAGTTTCAGTGATATGAAACGAATAAGGTAAGTTTAGTTTTTACGCCTTTTTCGAGATTTTTTGATAACATTGTTTTAGCATTGTTTAGTTCGTAAGCATAATACAATTTTGTTAAATATTTCTAAGGCAATTATAACACTAAAATCAAGGAGTATTTTTATCCATTCAAAACTTATCTCACATGGTTCATAGTAAAACCATAAAATAAAGCCGTTCTGTCTATGATAACAATTTGAAGCCGTAATACCCATTAAAGGATAAAATGTAATTTTATAGATTAATTATTAATATTGTTGGGAAATTTTTATTTTGAGAGTGAACACACTGCAAAACATCAGCTGTCTGCTTGATTGGTTGCTGTTGCCATGAGTTTCCGTCTGCTAAAATTCAACAAACGCCGTGAACGTGGAAGTTGAGGTTAAGTTGTAGGTTATTTATGTTTCACTATATTTTTCTACTCACAACTTTTGATTTTTAAAACTATATATTGCTTATTTATAAACGGGATAATTAATGTTAATGGTTTGTAAAAAACTATTAAAATCATGAGTGAAGAAGGGGACGTAGGTACGGATAACGATAGGCCTTTAATTAATGAAATATTCAGCATTGATGATGAAGATTATGCCATTTTTCTAGAGCAACATGAAGTGCAGCTCAAATCCAATGGTATTTCTGAAATCTTTTGGAAATCCCTGTGCCTGAAGCTAAAAAATCAAGTTTTTGACGCCGGTAATGCTTTTTCTATGATTTATGTTGAACCTGAAGATGAAAGTGAAGAGTCTGAAGTTAAAGTTATTGTTTCTGTTGATTCAGTTGATCCAAGTGATGGAAATAATATTTTTTTAATTGATCACGCTTGGACTTACAGAGCTAGTGAAGCCACAACACATCTTCAAGTTATTCCTGGCTTATTGGAGCGTATGGCTAAACTAATGAACATTTCTATTGAATCAGAAAATTTAATAGATAGTGTGCTTCGAAAGATGTGGAAATTTAACTTGACCTACTCTTGTCCTTCTCTGAACAATGTTGAAGATCAGTTACCTCTGTGGTATATTATGGATGAATTTGGCTCTTCAATCCAGCATTCAGACAACTCAAATTTTAGAATCGTCCCCTTCTTACATATTCCTGAAGGAATAGCCTACTCACTTTTGTTTCCAAAAGTGTTAGTAACTAAAGGGGTTGAAGTAACACGGGATTTTGTTGAAGGTATCAATGATGAAGCTGACAGGAAAGCACACCTGCTACCCTGGATACCCAATTCTTTTAGGGATGTTTCATTCAATCAGGTCGAGCCCGAAGAAGAATATTTTGTCTCAGGTAGAATAAACGAGACGCTGCCAAATTTAAGTGCTCTTCTTCCAAAAGAGACTAACGGAGAAGCTTCTGCAGATGTAAGACCTTTAAAGGTTTTCTCTCAATATGCTTATGTAAATGAATACTTAACAAGCTCTAAATTTTCAATAGTTACTGAAGAAAAAGATGCAGACATCTTGTGGTTAACTACACACTTTAAGAAGTTCAAAGAATTCAGTGAAGATTGCCCATCCAAATTCATAAACCAATTTCCATTTGAGTGTGTTGTAACTGTCAAAGATTTATTAGCTGTTGTCTGTAGGCGATCATCAATCAAAAATCAAGAAGAATCGCCCACATCTTCATTAGTAGACAACGGGAAGCCCTCATGGCTGCCTACAACATACAACTTGACCACAGAACTACTGAAATTCATTAGCTATTTTCAACACAGGGAAGACGTCAATTTGAATAATCACTGGATTTGTAAACCTTGGAACCTTGCAAGAGGAATGGATACACTCATCACTGATAATTTGGATTGCATAATTCGCATATCAAGAAGTGGACCAAAAGTTGCCCAGAAGTATATACACAATCCTGTTTTATTTTATCGTGATGGAATTGGAAATGTTAAATTTGATGTTCGCTATGTTGTTCTGTTAAAGTCAGTTCATCCATTGGAATTGTATGTTTATAAAAACTTTTTCTTGCGATTTGCCAACAAACCTTTTGAGATGTCTGACTTTCATGACTATGAAAAACATTTCACTGTCATGAACTACAATGAAGATGCTCCTATTCATCGTCTTCTTTGTGCAGATTTCATCAGAGAGTTTAATGTTCAGCATCCCGATAACCAATGGGCTGAGATCGAACCAAAGATCCTTTTCATGTTTCGAGAAATATTTGAAGCAGCCACCAGCAAGAATCCACCTTGTGGAATTGGGAGAAGTCCACAGTCTCGTGCCCTGTATGCTGCTGACCTGATGCTGTCAACTAATCAGGACCATGAATTTGAGCCTAAGATTTTGGAAATCAACTGGACGCCTGATTGTCAAAGAGCTTGTGAATATTACCCCGAATTTTATAATGACATATTTGAGTTATTGTTTCTAGACGATGAGAAAGACACTTTCTATAAAGTTGCCTAAAGATAATCTTCATTCAACATGATTACAGGTAATGTTAACCTAAAAAGATAAAACCTCAAACCAAATTAGGCCTAAGACTTTGTCAGCTTCCTATTATTTGTACAAGGTTGCTGCAAGGAAAAACTCTTGCTATTTTTGGTGCATTAAAAATAGGCAATACTGTTCAGTAAACTAACTTATCTGAATCCTGAGGTTCAGAGGAGGCTCCAATCCTATTCTTCTACCTGCTTCTCCAATTGTTGACCTATGTTAACTTTAAAATTCCGTAGGGCCTTAACTGCTCATATGAAATCCTGAATTTAGAGCTGACTTGTAATTGCCCGTGGCTTCACTCTCGATAAAAATTACAGCTGATCTTACTTCTGCTCTTTGATCTATTAGATTTTTACATTACCACCCGATATCAAACGACTATTTTCCTCTAGTCCAGAAGAAGGCCAAAATGGCTTGGCAGGCGAAGCCAGGGGAAACAGGATATTCAGTCTAAAACCAACGGTAGCATCTCCGCCATGGTTTGAAGATTACGATAGATGTAGACGCTTCATATGCACTATATCAAGGCTGAGAATTGGACACTCATTTGCTAATGAACACCTTTTTAAAATAAACATGACTAACAGTCCAGCATGCCCGTGTGGTGAAGGAAGTTGTAGCATTGACCATATGATATTGGCATGTCCTCTATACGATCAACACTCCAGAAGAAGATTATTCAAAATTCTTTCGGAACAAAAAATTGAAATGCCAACAAATATTCTACACCTTTTAAGTATTAACAAAATTGAAATTCTGTACGCTATTTTTAAATTTATCAACAGTGAAAATTTGTCAATTTAGCTTAAAATTTCCTTAAAATTATACATAATTGTTATGTGAATTGATAAAATTGGTAGTAAGCTATAGGCTTGACATGATTATATAATCTTTGGCCAAAATAAAGAATTTAAAAAAAAAGTATTCACAGCTGTTTGCAATTCAGCACCAGTATTTTAATGTTTACATCCTTATAAAATGTAAACATTGCAGCTAAGGACGTTCACAGGGCATAGCCCGAGGGGATTTTAAGGAAGTGAATAGGCCTATGTGTTTCCCAGGTTCAAGATCTACCTCTGTGTAAATTTTCAACCCAGTCGGTTCACTATTTTTCGTGTTCACTTGCCACATACATCTTAACATACATACAGAAACCACCTCTTCTTCATAATAGTATAGATTTCAAAGAGCAGGACAAACTAGGGATTTGATTTAGCAAAATTTCAATACCAGCCCTTTTAGTTTAGTCATTAAAAATATTCAAATTTGAGACTTGTAGCCTACTTTATTTGAATTTTTATAACTGTGATATTACAATTTGGCTAATAGATACTATAATTTAATTCTCCTTTTTGCTTGTTTGAGGCTGTAATTTATAAATTTGAAAGTTTAACATTGGCTACAATGGTGGCTGGTAGAAAAACAATTGTTTTTGTGGCTGAGCCCCCTCTTAACCAAGGAAGTCATCCAGTCAGAAGTAATTTTTTTATTTGTAATCTGAAGCTGAATATTGTTATAACATTTTGTAAGTACTCCGCTGTGGCAAAATGTTATGTCACCTAAGAGGGACAGGAAAGGAAGTTTACTAAACAAATTCTTGAAAAATTAGCTCTTAGCCTACGTCATTTCAACTTTATACACATCCTCTTAAAAAAGTTGTTTTCGGAGTGATGTCTGTCCGTCCAAAAGTGTGTGGGAGACTACTATAGAAAAATTGTTTGTTTTAAGGCTGCTCATTGATTTAAAAGGCTTTGTAAGAAAATGTACCCAAATCTCTTCTATTCGGTCCATAAAAAGAATTCTTACCAGAAAGTTTTCAAATATTTATATTTTTTTATTTGAAAACTATAGGCCTAATTTATTTTATATTCAATTATTTAACTTAAATCAGAAAACATGATACCTACTTAATTAGCTCTACTGTATTTGATGAAAATTTCATTGCTCTGTATCATGACAACCTTAAAAAAGGAAACAACGAAGGAATTTCTGAGGCATTACTAAAAATCATTGAGCTATTTTTTTCAATGAGCATTTACAAAAGAGTCCACATTTTATTTATATTACAAAGAAAGATGTTAAGTTTTAATATAATCTTTAAATTTTTGCCCAGAGTGTGGAGTTTGTGAGATTCTATTGTAGGCTACAATCTCTTGTCATTAAAACATACAACTGTATATATTTAAATACAAGCATTAATGGATACTTCTAACTGTACACTGATTGATACAACTGTTAGTTTTTGATGTAAATATGTTTTTAAATTTATATGTTAAAAAAATTATACTTTTTATTTCTTTACATTTTGTGTTTTTTACATTTCTTTTTAGACCTCGATGTAGTGATGAGTTAATGATTGAACTCTTGGGCAGCATCAAATTAGCAAGCTCAAACAATCACTTTTGGCTTTGGCCAGTTTCACATCATGCGATTTTTGTCCATCCGACAAAATGTCGGATGTCAAAGAAGTTTTAATGAAGCAAAGAAATGTATTATTGAGATGATTTTTTGTCGGTCCGATGCTGGATTGAATTATTCCAACACAATTGGCAGCAGTGGAACATGATCAAATGGGCGCTCCACACTATCTGACCTTGTGTCGGATCGTTAATCCAACATTCAACTTTTTGTCTGAATGACAAAAATCGCAAAATGTGAAACTAGCCATATACAGAAAGTCAAGCTATGCATGACCGTTAAGACAAGCATAAGGTGCAGAATTGGTTTTTTTTTGTATATCAATTAAAATAACTTATAGTCCAGGAATTTTAGGAAAGTCGACCTAACAAATCTGATCAAGTTGAAACTTCGTAAAGATGTTAAGTAAACCTTCCTAATTAAAATCCCAAAATTCGCCAGAAATCCCTGCTGTGCTCCCGCCGCAATCTTGAAAAACCCATTTACCGTACGAAAAAAGTGTACATGGCGGTTTTGTAGAAGATGAAATTTCTAATAAAAAGAGTGTAAACATACAAGTAATTTTTAAAAGTATCAGCTGATATTATTCATTTTCCAAAATATTGTGTTTCTAATAACCCTGCTATAAGGAATACATGTAAAATTCATTCCCAAGGGGGCGAAGCCCTTTGATCTTAATAATAAATAATATTTATAGAATCTTGATCGAAATCCCAGCTATTTGACACCTTAATCATCAAAATTGGTTCACAATTAAGGTGTGTGTAAGCTCATAAAATTATTCCTTTTGGTAATATTTTTAAAACTTCCTTAAGAAATATATTTTTTGTAGGGTGACCTACGCCTTTATTGTGAACCTATTTTGACAATAAAGGTGTCAAATAACTGAAATTTTAATCAGGATTCAATAAACATAATTTATTATTAACATGAAAGGGCTTTGCCCCCTTGGAAATGAATTTTACATCAAATTTTACATGTATTCCTTATGGCAAGGGTATTAGAAATATATTTTAGAAAATCAATAATATTAGCTGTTACTTTCAAAATTACTTGAACATGTTTATACTCATTTTATTGGAAATTTTATCCTCTACAAAAACTTAATTTACACTTTTGTTCGTATCTTTTATGGTTTTTGTGCTGATTGAATAACTCTCGTGTGGTTGTATAGAGAAACAGTCCGGAAATGGGTTTTTTTCAAGATGGCGGCTGGAGCACAGCAGGGATTTCTGGGGAATTTTGGGATTTTAACTAAGGAATGTTTACTTAACTTCTGTGTGAAGTTTCAACTTGGTTAGCATTTGTTAGGTCAATTGGCTTTTAATGCTTAAAATTTCTGGACTATTGAGGGGGATTTAATATAACATATTATAGTGTAATATAATCATTTTTTAAATATTGTAAGCATGAATTTGTGATCCTCCTTTTTTCAAGATTGGGTGCATCATAATAAAAATTTAAGCACATCGTTAAAAAAATTTAAAGCACATCGTTAAAAAAGGTATTTTCTGTAGACATCTAGACCTCATTGCAATTTGCATTACTTTTTGGGTATGTAGAAAAATTAGATTTAACTCAGCATACACAACAAACTCTATATCCCCCGAAGCCATGTGACATCAAGTTAGTTGACTGAACTCTAGTACCAAAGGAAGAACTTGTAAATTTAACATTAATTATTTGAAAATGCAAATTTGTTGGACACTGCGTATTAAATAAATTAGTTTTTTTTATTTATTTTTAAGCAACTTGAAAGCTCTTTTACCATGCCCAACCACCTCGTTAATTTAAACGTTTTACACCAAAAATTCATGAAAGATATCAACAATGTAATTGTATCCAAGTAACTCTACCAATTTATTGTTCTTTTACTTTTGGAGAAAATGAAAAAATTACTAAGTATATTTTGAACCAAATCTTTAGTACAGAAGACATTTTCCATTTTTTTTTCTTGTCATGTAAGTATACTTGTAAAATAGGTTCTTAATTTTTTTTAATTGGGTTCCACTGCAAATGTTTTGGTTACACAATGAGCTATCAGGTAAAACTCAACAGAAACTAACAGAGCCTAAACAAGTGAGTTCATATATCTATAACGATCAGTTCAATACCATATTAGACAACACAATTTCACAATGAAATGTCCAACCCATACCCACATGATAATGGCAAATGGCTAGAAATTTCTTCCAGATTGTCATTGGTTTCTTTTAGTTAAGAAAATTAGACAGGAAAAAAGCAAAAGAATACATTTTTGTTTGACAGGCTCAAAATCACAAAATCCAATAAAGCACAACATATTTTTCAGCAACATTAATGTATGTGATATACATTCGGATATGTTGAATAAATATAGGATATTTTCACATGCGATGTACTTTTGACAGTAAGACTCAACATAAGAGAATATTTATGTTGAAAAGCATGGGTATAACAACTTGAATCAATGCTGTTTTTGGTGTATGGGCCTTCAGGACAAAATTATGACTTCATAGCCAAACAGCTTTTTCATAAAAAATCTTCTCAAATGAAGCCATCTAAAAAAATTCATATAAAAATTGGTTCTCAAGGTTGTCAAATGAAAATTATATAAGAACGTGTTTTATGGATTGAGCCATGCTTGAAAGAGTGATTTTAACATCTTTTAAGAAGTATAAAAATAATTGTACATGAAACCAAAGTTTCCCAATGATAAGTGTTTGGAACACCTAGCCTCAACTGTTTATGACAGTTATGTGTAGGGCTCTGTTTCAAATCAAGGTTTTGAGACGTTTCCTTTCAATAGGGGATGAGTTCCTGTTGTAAAATGTATTATTAATCATTTTTAATGAATTAATTTCAGGAATTTAATGCTATGCTTAATGTTTTACAGAAATTGAAATGTCCATTGATAGATTTAAATCTGCGGCTTCTGCACAACCATTTAGTTTAATTTAAATCCACAAATTCAAATGAACAAATGTTCCCAGCACTAAAAGAAAGAAAAGGAGTAACTTAGGTACACAAAATGGCTGATAGACCTGGTGGTTTACAGCCAAGGCATTCAGAGATGGAAGCTTTGGCTCAGAGAGGATACATTATAGGCAGTAAAATAGGACAAGGTTCATACGCAACTGTACACCTTGCAGACTATCAAGACCCAAACACAGACAAGCATCAACGCTTAGCTTGCAAAATATTTGACAAAGAAAGGGCTCCGCAAGACTTTTTGGACAAATTCTTTCCCAGGGAACTGGACATTTTGACTAAGCTAGAAAACCCCTATGTGATACAGGTCCACAGCATCCTTCAACGTGGTCCAAGGGTGTTCATATTTATGAGATATGCAGAAAATGGAGATTTGTTGGACTTTGTCAAGAAGCATGGAGTGGTTATGGAACACAATGCGAAGGAATGGTTCCGTCAAATGGCAAGTGGGCTACAATATCTCCACAATAAACAAATAGCTCACAGAGATTTGAAATGCGAGAATGTTCTTCTCTCGAGGAGATACAATGTAAAATTAGCAGATTTTGGATTCGCTAGATACTGTGTGGACAGAGATGGTCATCGCCTGCTGAGTCAGACATACTGTGGTTCTGCAGCTTATGCCGCACCAGAAGTCGTGAGTGGAACTCCATACAACCCCAAACTGGCTGATGTCTGGTCCTTGGGAATCATACTGTACATTATGTTAAATGCATCAATGCCTTTCGATGATGCTGACTTGAAGAAACTTTTACGGGATCAAGTGGCAAAGAAGTGGGTCTTCCGACCTAAAGTAAGAGATATTCTTTCTTCAAATGCTAAGAATATGGTGAGCAGGATTCTAGAGCCGGATCTAACTCAGAGACTCACTCTGGACTTGATACTGTCCCACAGCTGGCTGGAGGCTCAACCCCCTCAGCAAACAACTTCTTCGATCCCGAATTGGTCCCAAGCAGTCTTTAATCCCAAGAGCTCAGAGAGGCACGCATCTCCAAGTCGACGGCCAGTCTCTGCCAAAGCTCATCGCATTGATGAGAATGCAGCATAAGCTATCATTGAACTTTACATGCTAACTCAGTAACTTATTAAATACGGAAGTTGTAGTAAAGATTTAAGGAATTTTGTAAATACTAGTCTCTCCATTTCTTTTTACGCTGTAAGCAATTTCCTTGAAACATTTTCATATCGACACTTCTTTTCATTCTGAGCAATGATGCAATTTGCAGGGATAAAAATAAGCAATAATAAGTGATGAAATTAAACATAATTCTGAGCCAGGTCACCATGTCTTAAAAGTATCTCAGTATCTAAAAATCTAAATTTAGCCATGTAATTGACAAATTTAACTAGGAATACATTACCGTAGTAAAAAATGAGTCTTTACAAACACAATTTAAAACAGTTCAAGTTTAGGTGTTTTATAACTAAACCACAAAAGTAAATTTATATTTTGTATTTATATTTTGACTTTGATTGGTTAAAAATTAAGAACCACATTCCACAAATTCTAAAGAAATTTTGTAAGTTGGCAGAGGGTTTATACAAGTTACAAATAAAACCGCCAACTGACTAATTATTCATCCATAGACTTACAGTCAGTGAGCTTAGTTTCTTCAGAAATTTATAAACATATTTTCATTTTATTAAAAAAAACTTGATTTTTAATCATATAAATTCTGGAAATTTGGTGTAATGTTAAAAACAATAATAAGCTTAAAGGTCCTTTCAACATAAAATCAAAATATTGTATGGAATACCTTAGCAGAGAAGTAATAATGGAGGGAGAAACAACTTTCCCCATTGTAAAAAAAATCAGAACACCATTTTTGGAAATAAAAAAACAGTTTGGACATTTTTATGAATTGATGTTGAAACAAAAACCACTAACAATAGGATATTATGTAAATTCAATGCAAGTGTGTGTTGCTTTTAACAAAATTGGGTTTTGATATAAGTGAGCTGAAAGATATTTAATTCCCATTGCAACAGACCTAAATACTTAGCAAATTTCAAACGCTTAAAAAAATTGTAACCTAATATATTAAGATAACATTTTGTTTATTTTCTCCAACGTAATGAGAATGCAGGTTCGCCACTGCAGGTATGTGATAATGGCTGGTTTTAAATCAATGTTCAGTAGCATTCAATTAGAACAAGCCATAGTTTTATTGAGATTATTTAAATAATTTAAGAAAAATGTATGATTTTATTTCCCAATGAGAATTACACAGGGAATGAGAATACAAGTATTCTGCAACAAAAATCTAAAAATTTTAGATTATAATATATCCAGATGAAGCCATTTTCATCAAAACATGTCAAGAATTAAGGAAGGTATAGCATTCAGGGCCGTCTGAAGGGGGGGGGGGGGGGCAACCGGGGCAAGCTGCCCCGGGCGCCGCGGCTGAGGGGGCGCCGGCGCCGTTCCGCGGCAAATTTTTTTGCAATCTTGTAGATTTGCATGAATTGTGAAGGTATGGCGTTATTAAATAGGAATACGAATCTGAAAAATGAGGCTGTCGCTAGAAATTATCCTTAACACTATAGGTATCATTAATGAAAATATAGAATGAACACTGAAATAATAACAGTGTCGGTACTATTTAAGTTTGCGCGCACATCAAATCGTCTGTCGTTGTCAAACTTGTCGAGACCGGTGTTGCCAAAAACCGGGTATTTACCCAGTTTTCGGGTGTTTTGGAGGCCGTCAGGGGTTTGGTGGGGATTAAGAAAAACCGGGGGTTTTAGACTTGGGCTACGGGGATTTACCCAACAACCTGAATATAAAAAAAACGGTAAAACTGGGTATTTTGGACGAGCTAGAATTGTTTTAACTCTAATTTTTTTTTTAGTTATTAATATGTATTCGATATGATTTTATTGGTTTCAGTGATAACAGAAACCGGGTATTTGCCCGGTTTTTCGGGTACTTTGAAGGCCATTCAGGGATTTTGAGAGAAATAAGGAAAATCGGGTACAACCGGAGACTCCAGTCTTGAGCTGCAGGGGTTTACCTGGCATCCTAAATACATGAAAAATGGTTAAAGCCGGGGATTTTCGAATTATGATTTGCTTTTCAAATATCCATTGTTCTTGTGAGATAAGAAAAATAATTTGTTTTCATGGTTTTAAGAACAAGTCTTGAAGTAAACAGATATATTTTGGTATATAGTGACCAGTTTAGTGATGTAAGATTTCCCTCCTTACCTAGTAATTTTGAGGAAACTACCAGGTTTTGGGTGTTTTAAAAGTCATTATGTGGTTTTTCGGGTAATCACCCGGTTTTTGGTACTTGCAAGGATTATTGCCCAAAAACCCGGGTAAAAGCGGGAAGTTTTTATGCAGTTGGCAGGTAAAATGCCTAATCCTGTCTGGCATATCACTGGTCGAGACTTGAGTCGGGATTCGGGACGCGGCAGTGGGTGATGTAGTCATTTGTTACTGTTGTTGTTGCTAGTGACTGTTGTTACATAACAGTTAGTTAATCACAGTGATGTAGTTAAGAGTGATAGTGAAAACCTATTTATTCATTTTCTTTTTAAATACATTCTGAACCGATTGATGTCCTAGAATAATTTTTTGCAGTCCTAGAACTAGCCTTTAATACATGTAACTATACTTAACGTAAGCTGTGTAAGTATTGGTGGCAGCGCAAAAAGCTAAAATATGCGACAAATACTGGGGGTGGGGGGGGGGGCGCCGCGACCATGTTTGCCCGGGCGCCGCCAACCCTAGGGACGGCCCTGATAGCATTTTAGTTATTTCTATTAAGGATAGCATATATGGTGAATGAGTACGGTACGCAGGTTTGTTTCCAGGGAAGTCTAAAATTTCGAGGATCTTTGATTTAACTCAATAGATTTCAACTAGATGCCAAGTCATATCAAAATATGTTGAAAAATAATTGAGATATAGAATTTTACTTATTTACCTTAAGAATAACATAGTGACAATTTCAGAGACCAAAGATTAGTATTATTCTTTCGAGACTTATTGTGTTTCCAATATCTCGTCAACCATTGGACATGGAGCAATGATTTATACCACCAACCACCAAAATGGTTTTAAGCTGAATCCAATAATGCAAAATGAAATTTGATAACTTTAGTTTTATATGTTAAAATGCTAAAATTCCATTAAGATGGGACCTTTGTAAGGGCGCTACTTATGTTACAGTGCATCTTGTTACAGTATAAACGCATAAAGTGCATGACATTAGGGGGACTGTCTTCTATACCTCATTCTCAAGTTTTTGAATTCTTTTAAAAACCATCACTTTGTCTGAAATGATTGGCAGGAGTAACTTAGATGTTAAATACAAAATAAAAATAATTGCATTTAATTGCCATAAGAGGCAATCACGCGTAATAAAAAAAATTATTAAAAATTAAATTAATATTTTTTAAATATTAGGCAGTACTATTACCTTTACCACCTATTTAATGTTAAAGACCACATGTCATCAGAAGAACATGTGATCGGCAGAAGTAAAGATGCCATAAATCAAAGCCTTAGCCAGGAAATTTTTTCGGGGGGGGGGGGGGGTTTGGCCAGGCCGGTGACTGAATTTCCGGCTCGTCAAAAGTGGTGACTTTTTTTTACTCACGCGTGTGCTTTTCGGCCCCCTATATTGTCATTTCTAACCCTTTTTATCTGTTTCCGGGCCCCTATGCATTTACCCGCGGCCTTTCCCACTATTTCGGGGAAGTTTTCACCCCCTGACCACCCCCATTTACTAATATTTATAGGCTATTTCTGCTATTTCGGGGGGGGGGGGTTATGACCCCCTAACCCCCCCCATTGGCTACGGCCTTGCCATAAATGATGATCACTTGCAATCTACGAGAATAATGCGTGAAATTTTGGCTCCAGAGTTGAACTTTTTGTCTGCTCTGGGGTTGAGCCAGATAAAAATCAATTTTCAAAATATTTTCGATGCGGAGTTAAAGGGTATCAAAGTATTGGAATGTTAGAACTATGGGGTTATACAGAGTTTATATCAATTGGGAGTTATTAAAACAAAAGTCATAAGTAGAAGATATGCAAATCTACTAAATACCATAAAGATGAACAATTTTTGACGGAGAATGTGAATTTTCATTTTAATATAGGTTAAAATTAATCTCACTGAACAAAATATTTCGAACAATTTGACAAATTTTTAATTCTGATTTACAACCTTACCTTTACTTACCGTACCTGTTTTATTCTTGTCAAAGATTAAAGGATGTCTAAGTATCGAGTGTCAAAATATCAAAGGTTTACTGTTACGTACTTAAAAGACTGATACAAATTTGAGTGAAATATATAACTTCACACTGAGAGCCGCACAATCGGCTACATTACAGAAGCTGCCTCTGCACACTGGTAAAATTAACCACCCAGAGCAACGAGCGGCAAGCGACAGGCGGCGAGCGATAACTCACTTCTGGTCAAGGTTCGAATCATTTTAAACTGCTGTTCAAGAACCTGTATTTCATTATTTAATTTCTAATTAATATTCCTCATATTTCCAGCCTGACAAAATGAAATCCCCTTTTTCATCAACAAAAGCACTGTCGTAGTATCTCCAGTTAGATTCTAGCCTCAGACACTAAAACAAGCAGATGATGAGCGACAAGTCACACGAAAAACATTTTTGAACCTGGCCGACGACAAAAACTACACTAAGCGACACCACTGTTTATAGCTCGCTGCTTGGGACAATTGTAGCAACTGCCTTCAAAATTAACAGCTGACAAATAAATGCTACCCAAAAACTGAGCGTTGTCGTTGTCGCTTGTACAGTATCGTACCCGAGGCCTAAACTGAAACTGGGTAAAACTGAGCATTACACAGTCCCGGTGTCTTCAAGGTCAGGCTGCAGAATGTACACTTTCTACATTTTTTTACTTACATTTTTTCTAGTGTGAATGTAACCTAAGGATTTTAATTGGAAATCCCCGGTGACTTAGAAATCCATTTGTCATCTTTAAGCATTAGTCCTCCCAAACAAAACTAATACATTTATTTCCAGGTAATTTAAGAAAATATAGTGAAGAAACTTAAAAAGTGGTTTCATGTTTTTATGGTATACACATAAAAGTTTAACTAATTCGTTTTTTGTTTCCTGTTAAGCTACATTATAAATTCTCTGGGTAAAACAAGCCCGATAATCTGGGTGATTTTAAAAAGACTTTTTTTAGTTTTGTTAGAATTTTTTATTAATGACATTTCAAGAATGTAAATAACCTATTCATAGAGAAGAGCCAGCCTGGGGTCGTTTCGTAGCCACTCTTCAAGCAACTGGTAGCGGATTGAAGCCAAGTCCTTGTGCCTGAAAAGTCAGATTGATTGTTTTACATACAATTTTTTACCCAAAATCTAAATGTATTTTTAACAGTAAATCCAACTTAATGTTAATTTGTCTCGTCCTTGTACAGGTTCCTCAAGTATAGAAAGGAATGATGACAAATTTAAATAACAAGCAAACATTTAAGAAAAAACTATTATTAAAGTAGCTAAGATAAAGCTTGCAGTATGGTAAAATAGAAAATGATTGATAGAAACACATGTCATTGTTACCACAGCCTGTATCTTCCTCTAATTAGCCATGCTAATTTTGATACATCAATTTATTCTTTTGCGTACTGTGATATTAGTACTTTGTTTTATCACAAATAACTACAAATTGTTATAATAAATTATTTAGCAAATTAATATTGACACAAAAATAAAATAACAGTCCTAGCGGTAGTTATCTGCTGTTACCTTGGGACTGAAAACGCATATTGAACAGAAAATATTCATATTGAAACCAATTTTATCTTTATTCCAAAAATATGTTAGATAATGAAGGGTTGAAAGCCCTGTTATAGGCAGATAGGCCATCTCCCTTTGAGATTTTGTTCAGCTTAAGGAAGAAGGTATTTCCAGCGATGGGAAAGAATTACATGGTCAGTCAGCCTCACCCCTTTAGGAAGAGGAAAACACTCCCAACCTACTCTCCAGGCCTCCAGGGATGACTTAACCTCTGACAATGATCTCAAAGGCACTCCTAGCCAGGAACCGCTACCGACGGTACGCCACACATGCATTACGTAATAATTTACTGATTTAAAATAGTACCCATCAGCTGTTGGAAGGTATTATGACATACCGAATGAAAGCTTCCATCTTCCTTGCAGTGGTACCACTTGTTTTTGCCACAAACCAAAATTATCTCTGCTATAATTTTTGAAATTACTATTTTTTTCAATTTTGCAGCATAACATGGTGGTCGGGAGTTGGCACGTTATTTTCATTCAATAAAACTAATTATTAGATCGATGTACTCATGTTCATTCTTAGGACAAAATGAAACTTCAAAATCTCATCTTTCCATTAATATAAGAATTATCTCATTTCACCAAATATTACAGTGCACAAAATGCAACGGGAAAAATGGTACATCAATCGACAAATTTTGTCACTTGCCACTTCAACAACACTTTTTGAGACAAACAATTTTTGTCCATTTGCCACCCCTAAGGACGATTATATCTGCTCCCTGTAAACACACTACAGGAGTCAGAGCGTGGCTAAATATCAAGTCAAATGACGTGGCCCAGTCCACTGAAAAGCCTGGGCCACAGCACCTGGCTGGACATGTACCTGATGAGCCGCAGCTCGAGTGTGTGCAGCTTGAAGGCGAGCCGCCGCACCTCCTCCACGTACTCCTCCTCGTCCTCGTGGGTCGCGTTCATCCCCAGGTCGTCGAACCACTGGTGCCGCGCCTGCAGCTCCTCCGACTTCTGCATCACACAACACACTCGGCTGTCACATCACCGATCACAGAAGGTATAGTGTGAAAGACTCCCTGTGGCTAAACCGGACTTGAATCATCCGGTAGTTCGGGCAAGGTTATCAGAAGGAACAATTTTAAAATTACAGTAAACACTGTTTCAGCAGGTTTATTTACATGTTTGTAGTGACTTCTGTCAGACGCAAACGCATGAGCAGCCTCTGAAATTATCATTGCACCCCTACAAAATTGTTACAACTAACATGTTGCACAGTTGTCATCACGTTTCGCAGGTGAAGGGCAAAAGGATTTAGCATCTACTGATTGACTTAAATTCGAAACACAATCTCAAGCACGCAAAACCTCATTTTTCTGCTCTCAGAGTGAAAAATACCGTTCTTAATTTACGCATGAAACCCTGTCCCTGGTTTATCCGAGTATGGTAATTTATTTACAATCTAAATTAAGGTTGTTAACATTTTTTATTTGAATTTTCATTGTTTAATAGAAATCAAACAGTGTTTTTTTCACTATTAGCAAACAGAGTAGTATAACCATACAATGGGAGAGACTAGAGATGGATATAGAGGCAAGGCCGCTGACAGACATTTTGAGGCCCGGGGCAAAGTTTGGGAGTGAGGCCCCTCAATACAAAAAATCGTGAATAAAAAATACCTTTGTCTGTCAAATAGCTACATTTGTACATTTGTAAAATCTGCTGATTACAAACTTGTTGATCTAAAACTGTTGAATATTTTAATTTGTTCAATACAAAACAACTACATCACAGGTCTGTACTAAACTTTTGATTTATGAATTTTAAAAATTCAGAACATTCCAAACAGTAAAAGCTGGTAAAATCCTTTTTGATACAGCTACTGAATAACACAGATCTTGGGATTAAAAGCAGTAGACTAAAAAATGTATGTTTCTAATAAGCCTGTACCTGGGGGTAAAAAGGATTTAAGAAACAGTTTTAAGTTATACAAATTATTCACGGACTACCTAACTACTATAAACTACTTTACTTATTTTTCTTCTGTTTTCCAACTCCCATAAATGCCTGTGGTGCTTGTGACGTCACCAGGACACCATTTTACCGGTTGTATCCTAGCCCTAGCAAGGCCCCCTTGGCCCTTTGGTAAAAGTATAGCTTAAGTCGAAGATTAAGTAATAACTACTCTCTGACTGGCCAAGATACTTTATTGTGCCAGCTTGAGGCTACAGACGAGCGCATTCTTTCGGTCTGCTGAAAGCATCATGAGCTGCTTAAATTTTTGTATGAGGAAACCTAAATTTCTTTGGACCTTGGTTCATACCACAGATAAACGAATACATTCGTTTATATATTCGTTTATCTGTGTTCATACGTAGCTGAACTCAAACTCAGAGGAGAAACAAAGCTGAAGTTGTTAATCATTGGAAAAAATTAATGTCACGTCTTGAGTCGTAAATGTTATTGTTATTACTATTATTCTTTTGTAAAATATACACCATTTAGTTAAAGCTAGGAATCCTTTTCCTTGGTCCATCGTAGGCCTGTACACAAAAAGTTCTGTGATGAATTTAGGGTGTAAACGATTGGTATTGGACGATTGCTGAGCTTGGTACGGATTTAGTTAATGTGAGGTCTGGTCTGCACCAGACCTGACTGGCCTGCGCCTATTGCCTCGGGGGGCCCAGACGCGACAGTCGAAAACCAAATGAAATTGTATCAAAATAAGACAAATGAACAGTTAGGTAATTTTAATTACATATGTTTTTTAAGTGCTAAGTTTTTTATATATCTTCTAATACATTTAATTTTGGTCTCCTTGTTTTAAAAACTCTAATATTTAATAACCCTCAAAATTATTCTCAGCTCAAAATGTGGCCCTCTTCCTTTTGTGGACCGGGGCAATCTGCCCCCTTTGCCCCCCCCTCTCGGCGGCCCTGTATAGAGGAAGCTAAAAAAAATAGAGGAAATAGAAAAATAGGAGGAAAAATAGAGGAAGCTAATCAAATATGGCCATGAATGCAATCCTCTTGAAGTAAAAAAATTAACCTATGTGAAAGGTCCAAAGGTACTATTGTAAGTTAATGTGTCCCACGGCCTGACCACACTACATATTAAAAATGAATACAACGCGCAATCGGTTTTGTATTTCAAAATAATCCCTTAGACTCAAATGGTGATCAAATCTGACCGCAGTAAACATATGAATAAAGAGATTAACCTTGTCGAACTTGGCCTGCATACGGTTGGCCCTATCAACCAGCAGCTGGCGGTAGTCGTTGAGGCAGTACTGTCTGATGTCACGCAGGTTCTGTATCGACAGTGGCCCTGACTGGTCACTGAACTGCACCAGGTACACGGCCAGGTAGTCTGTCTCCGCCTCCACCTCTCGTACTGTCTGCTCCTTCAGCTGCTGCTCCTGTCAACACAAGGTAGTCGTTGAGGCAGTACTGTCTGATGTCACGCAGGTTCTGTATCGACAGTGGCCCTGACTGGTCACTGAACTGCACCAGGTACACGGCCAGGTAGTCTGTCTCCGCCTCCACCTCGCGCACTGTCTGCTCCTTCAGCTGCTGCTCCTGTCAACACAAGGTAGACGTTGAGGCAGTACTGTCTGATTTCACGCAGGTTCTGTATCGACAGTGGCTCCGACTGTCACTGAACTGCACCAGGTACACGGCCAGGTAGTCTGTCTCCGCCTCCACCTCGCGCAATGTCTGCTCCTTCAGCTGCTGCTCCTGTCAACACGAGGTAGTCGTTGAGGCAGTACTGCCTGATGTCACGTAAGTTCTGTATCGACAGTGGCTCCGACTGGTCACTGAACTGCAACAGGTACACGGCCAGGTAGTCTGTCTCCGCCTCTACCTCACTTACTGTCTGCTCCTTCAGCTGCTGCTCCTGTCAACACAAGG
The DNA here is from genome assembly GCA_035578135.1 of Flexamia atlantica. Taxonomy (NCBI): domain Eukaryota; kingdom Metazoa; phylum Arthropoda; class Insecta; order Hemiptera; family Cicadellidae; genus Flexamia; species Flexamia atlantica. The sequence continues at coordinate 11,633,188 of JAQJVK010000001.1, forward strand.
TAGTCATTGAGGCAGTACTGTCTGATGCCAAGCAGGTTCTGTATCAACAGTGGCTCCGACTGGTCACTGAAGGCACCAGGTACACGGCCAGGTAGTCTGTCTCCGCCTCCACCTCTCGCACTGTCTGCTCCTTCAGCTGCTGCTCCTGTCAACACAAGGTAGTCATTGAGGCAGTACTATCTGATGCCAAGCAGGTTCTGTATCGACAGTGGCTCCGACTGGTCACTGAAGGCACCAGGTACACGGCCAGGTAGTCTGTCTCCGCCTCCACCTCTCGCACTGTCTGCTCCTTCAGCTGCTGCTCCTGTCAACACAAGGTGGTCGTTGAGGCAGTATTGTCTGATGTCACGCAGGTTCCGTATGGACAGTGGCCCTGACTGGTCACTGAACTGCACCAGGTACACGGCCAGGTAGTCTGTCTCCGCTTCTACCTCGCGTACTGTCTGCTCCTTCAGCTGCTGCTCCTGTCAACACAAGGTAGTCATTGAGGCAGTATTGTCTGATGTCACGCAGGTTCTGTACTGACAGTGGCTCCGACTGGTCACTGAACTGCACCAGGTACACGGCCAGGTAGACTGTCTCCACCTCTACCTCACGTACTGTCTGCTCCTTCAGCTGCTGCTCCTGTCAACACAAGGTGGTCGTTGAGGCAGTACTGCCTGATGTCACGTAGGTTCTGTATCGACAGTGGCTCCGACTGGTCACTGAACTGCAACAGGTACACGGCCAGGTAGTCTGTCTCCGCCTCTACCTCGCGCACTGTCTGCTCCTGTCAACACAAGGTGGTCGTTGAGGCAGTACTGCCTGATGTCACGTAGGTTCTGTATCGACAGTGGCTCCGACTGGTCACTGAACTGCACCAGGTACACGGCCAGGTAGACTGTCTCCACCTCTACCTCACGTACTGTCTGCTCCTTCAGCTGCTGCTCCTGTCAACACAAGGTGGTCGTTGAGGCAGTACTGCCTGATGTCACGTAGGTTCTGTATCGACAGTGGCTCCGACTGGTCACTGAACTGCAACAGGTACACGGCCAGGTAGTCTGTCTCCGCCTCTACCTCGCGTACTGTCTGCTCCTGTCAACACAAGGTAGTCGTTGAGGCAGTACTGTCTGATGTTACGCAGGTTCTGTACTGATAGTGGCCCTGACTGGTCACTGAACTGCACCAGGTACACGGCCAGGTAGTCTGTCTCCGCTTCTACCTCACGTACTGTCTGCTCCTTCAGCTGCTGCTCCTGTCAACACAAGGTAGTCGTTTAGGCAGTACTGTCTGATGTCACGCAGGTTCTGTATCGACAGTGACCCTGACTGGTCACTGAACTGCACCAGGTACACGGCCAGGTAGTCTGTCTCCGCTTCTACCTCACGTACTGTCTGCTCCTTCAGCTGCTGCTCCTGTCAACACAAGGTAGGTCATTTAGGCAGTAGTCTGATGCCAAGCAGGTTCTGTATCGACAGTGGCTCCGACTGGTTACGGAAGTGCACCAGGTACACGGCCAGGTAGTCTGTCTCCGCCTCCACCTCTCGCACTGTCTGCTCCTTCAGCTGCTGCTCCTGTCAACACAAGGTGGTCGTTGAGGCAGTACTGTCTGATGTCACGCAGGTTCCGTGTGGACAGTGGCCCTGACTGGTCACTGAACTGAACCAGGTACACGGCCAGGTAGTCTGTCTCCGCCTCCACCTCGCATACTGTCTGCTCCTTCAGCTGCTGCTCCTGTCAACACAAGGTAGTCATTGAGGCAGTATTGTCTGACGTCACGCAGGTTCTGTATCGACAGTGGCCCTGACTGGTCACTGAACTGCACCAGGTACACGGCCAGGTAGTCTGTCTCCGCCTCCACCTCTCGTACTGTCTGCTCCTTCAGCTGCTGCTCCTGTCAACACAAGGTAGTCGTTGAGGCAGTACTGTCTGATGTCACGCAGGTTCTGTATCGACAGTGGCCCTGACTGGTCACTGAACTGCACCAGGTACACGGCCAGGTAGTCTGTCTCCGCCTCCACCTCTCGTACTGTCTGCTCCTTCAGCTGCTGCTCCTGTCAACACAAGGTAGACGTTGAGGCAGTACTGTCTGATTTCACGCAGGTTCTGTATCGACAGTGGCTCCGACTGTCACTGAACTGCACCAGGTACACGGCCAGGTAGTCTGTCTCCGCCTCCACCTCGCGCAATGTCTGCTCCTTCAGCTGCTGCTCCTGTCAACACGAGGTAGTCGTTGAGGCAGTACTGCCTGATGTCACGTAAGTTCTGTATCGACAGTGGCTCCGACTGGTCACTGAACTGCAACAGGTACACGGCCAGGTAGTCTGTCTCCGCCTCTACCTCACTTACTGTCTGCTCCTTCAGCTGCTGCTCCTGTCAACACAAGGTAGTCGTTGAGGCAGTAGTCTGATGTTACGCAGGTTCTGTATCGACAATGGCTCCGACTGGTCACTGAACTGCACCAGGTACACGGCCAGGTAGTCTGTCTCTGCCTCTACCTCGCGTACTGTCTGTTCCTTCAGCTGCTGCTCCTGTCAACACAAGGTAGTCGTTGAGGCAGTAGTCTGATGTTACGCAGGTTTTGTATTGACAATGGCTCCGACTGGTCACTGAAGTGCACCAGGTACACGGCCAGGTAGTCTGTCTCCGCCTCCACCTCTCGCACTGTCTGCTCCTTCAGCTGCTGCTCCTGTCAACACAAGGTGGTCGTTGAGGCAGTATTGTCTGATGTCACGCAGGTTCCGTATGGACAGTGGCCCTGACTGGTCACTGAACTGCACCAGGTACACGGCCAGGTAGTCTGTCTCTGCCTCTACCTCACGTACTGTCTGCTCCTTCAGCTGCTGCTCCTGTCAACACAAGGTAGTCATTGAGGCAGTACTGTCTGATGCCAAGCAGGTTCTGTATCAACAGTGGCTCCGACTGGTCACTGAAGGCACCAGGTACACGGCCAGGTAGTCTGTCTCCGCCTCCACCTCTCGCACTGTCTGCTCCTTCAGCTGCTGCTCCTGTCAACACAAGGTAGTCATTGAGGCAGTACTATCTGATGCCAAGCAGGTTCTGTATCGACAGTGGCTCCGACTGGTCACTGAAGTGCACCAGGTACACGGCCAGGTAGTCTGTCTCCGCCTCCACCTCTCGCACTGTCTGCTCCTTCAGCTGCTGCTCCTGTCAACACAAGGTGGTCGTTGAGGCAGTATTGTCTGATGTCACGCAGGTTCCGTATGGACAGTGGCCCTGACTGGTCACTGAACTGCACCAGGTACACGGCCAGGTAGTCTGTCTCCGCCTCCACCTCGCATACTGTCTGCTCCTTCAGCTGCTGCTCCTGTCAACACAAGGTAGTCATTGAGGCAGTATTGTCTGATGTCACGCAGGTTCTGTACTGACAGTGGCTCCGACTGGTCACTGAACTGCACCAGGTACACGGCCAGGTAGACTGTCTCCACCTCTACCTCACGTACTGTCTGCTCCTTCAGCTGCTGCTCCTGTCAACACAAGGTGGTCGTTGAGGCAGTACTGCCTGATGTCACGTAGGTTCTGTATCGACAGTGGCTCCGACTGGTCACTGAACTGCAACAGGTACACGGCCAGGTAGTCTGTCTCCGCCTCTACCTCGCGCACTGACTGCTCCTGTCAACACAAGGTGGTCGCTGAGGCAGTACTGCCTGATGTCACGTAGGTTCTGTATCGACAGTGGCTCCGACTGGTCACTGAACTGCACCAGGTACACGGCCAGGTAGACTGTCTCCACCTCTACCTCACGTACTGTCTGCTCCTTCAGCTGCTGCTCCTGTCAACACAAGGTGGTCGTTGAGGCAGTACTGCCTGATGTCACGTAGGTTCTGTATCGACAGTGGCTCCGACTGGTCACTGAACTGCAACAGGTACACGGCCAGGTAGTCTGTCTCCGCCTCCACCTCTCGCACTGTCTGCTCCTTCAGCTGCTGCTCCTGTCAACACAAGGTAGTCATTGAGGCAGTACTGCCTGATGTCACGTAGGTTCTGTATCGACAGTGGCTCCGACTGGTCACTGAACTGCACCAGGTACACGGCCAGGTAGACTGTCTCCACCTCTACCTCACGTACTGTCTGCTCCTTCAGCTGCTGCTCCTGTCAACACAAGGTGGTCGTTGAGGCAGTACTGCCTGATGTCACGTAGGTTCTGTATCGACAGTGGCTCCAACTGATCACTGAACTGCACCAGGTACACGGCCAGGTAGTCTGTCTCCGCCTCTACCTCACGTACTGTCTGCTCCTTCAGCTGCTGCTCCTGTCAACACAAGGTAGTCATTGAGGCAGTATTGTCTGATGTCACGCAGGTTCTGTACTGACAGTGGCTCCAACTGATCACTGAACTGCACCAGGTACACGGCCAGGTAGTCTGTCTCCGCCTCTACCTCGCGTACTGTCTGCTCCTTCAGCTGCTGCTCCTGTCAACACAAGGTAGTCGTTGAGGCAGTACTGTCTGATGTTACGCAGGTTCTGTACTGATAGTGGCCCTGACTGGTCACTGAACTGCACCAGGTACACGGCCAGGTAGTCTGTCTCCGCTTCTACCTCACGTACTGTCTGCTCCTTCAGCTGCTGCTCCTGTCAACACAAGGTAGTCGTTTAGGCAGTACTGTCTGATGTCACGCAGGTTCTGTATCGACAGTGGCCCTGACTGGTCACTGAACTGCACCAGGTACACGGCCAGGTAGTCTGTCTCCGCTTCTACCTCACGTACTGTCTGCTCCTTCAGCTGCTGCTCCTGTCAACACAAGGTAGGTCATTTAGGCAGTAGTCTGATGCCAAGCAGGTTCTGTATCGACAGTGGCTCCGACTGGTTACGGAAGTGCACCAGGTACACGGCCAGGTAGTCTGTCTCCGCCTCCACCTCTCGCACTGTCTGCTCCTTCAGCTGCTGCTCCTGTCAACACAAGGTGGTCGTTGAGGCAGTACTGTCTGATGTCACGCAGGTTCCGTGTGGACAGTGGCCCTGACTGGTCACTGAACTGAACCAGGTACACGGCCAGGTAGTCTGTCTCCGCCTCCACCTCTCGCACTGTCTGCTCCTTCAGCTGCTGCTCCTGTCAACACAAGGTAGTCATTGAGGCAGTACTGTCTGACGTCACGCAGGTTCCGTGTGGACAGTGGCCCTGACTGGTCACTGAACTGAACCAGGTACACGGCCAGGTAGTCTGTCTCCGCCTCTACCTCGTGTACTGTCTGCTCCTTCAGCTGCTGCTCCTGTCAACACAAGGTAGTCATTGAGGCAGTACTGTCTGACGTCACGCAGGTTCCGCGTAGACAGTGGCCCTGACTGGTCACTGAACTGAACCAGGTACACGGCCAGGTAGTCTGTCTCCGCCTCCACCTCTCGCACTGTCTGCTCCTTCAGCTGCTGCTCCTGTCAACACAAGGTGGTTGTTGAGGCAGTACTGTCTGATGTCACGCAGGTTCCGTGTGGACAGTGGCCCTGACTGGTCACTGAACTGAACCAGGTACACGGCCAGGTAGTCTGTCTCCGCCTCTACCTCGTGTACTGTCTGCTCCTTCAGCTGCTGCTCCTGTCAACACAAGGTAGTCATTGAGGCAGTATTGTCTGACGTTACGCAGGTTCTGTATCGACAGTGGCTCCGACTGGTCACTGAACTGCAACAGGTACACGGCCAGGTAGTCTGTCTCCGCCTCTACCTCACGTACTGTCTGCTCCTTCAGCTGCTGCTCCTGTCAACACTAGGTAGTCGTTGAGGCAGTACTGTCTGATGTCACGCAGGTTCTGTACTGACAGTGGCTCCAACTGATCACTGAACTGCACCAGGTACACGGCCAGGTAGTCTGTCTCCGCCTCCACCTCGTGTACTGTCTGCTCCTTCAGCTGCTGCTCCTGTCAACACAAGGTAGTCATTGAGGCAGTACTGTCTGATGTCACGCAGGTTCTGTACTGACAGTGGCTCCAACTGATCACTGAACTGCACCAGGTACACGGCCAGGTAGTCTGTCTCCGCCTCTACCTCGTGTACTGTCTGCTCCTTCAGCTGCTGCTCCTGTCAACACAAGGTAGTCATTGAGGCAGTATTGTCTGATGTCACGCAGGTTCTGTACTGACAGTGGCTCCAACTGATCACTGAACTGCACCAGGTACACGGCCAGGTAGTCTGTCTCCGCCTCTACCTCGTGTACTGTCTGCTCCTTCAGCTGCTGCTCCTGTCAACACAAGGTAGTCATTGAGGCAGTATTGTCTGATGTCACGCAGGTTCTGTACTGACAGTGGCTCCAACTGATCACTGAACTGCACCAGGTACACGGCCAGGTAGTCTGTCTCCGCCTCTACCTCGTGTACTGTCTGCTCCTTCAGCTGCTGCTCCTGTCAACACAAGGTAGTCATTGAGGCAGTATTGTCTGATGTCACGCAGGTTCTGTACTGACAGTGGCTCCAACTGATCACTGAACTGCACCAGGTACACGGCCAGGTAGTCTGTCTCCGCCTCTACCTCGTGTACTGTCTGCTCCTTCAGCTGCTGCTCCTGTCAACACAAGGTAGTCATTGAGGCAGTATTGTCTGATGTCACGCAGGTTCTGTACTGACAGTGGCTCCAACTGATCACTGAACTGCAACAGGTACACGGCCAGGTATTCTGTCTCCGCCTCTACCTCGTGTACTGTCTGCTCCTTCAGCTGCTGCTCCTGTCAACACAAGGTAGTCGTTGAGGCAGTACTGTCTGATGTCACGCAGGTTCTGTACTGACAGTGGCTCTGACTGGTCACTGAACTGCACCAGGTACACGGCCAGGTAGTCTGTCTCCGCCTCTACCTCACGTACTGTCTGCTCCTTCAGCTGCTGCTCCTGTCAACACAAGGTAGTCGTTGAGGCAGTATTGTCTGACGTCACGCAGGTTCTGTATCGACAGTGGCTCCGACTGGTCACTGAACTGCAACAGGTACACGGCCAGGTAGTCTGTCTCCGCCTCCACCTCGTGTACTGTCTGCTCCTTCAGCTGCTGCTCCTGTCAACACAAGGTAGTCATTGAGGCAGTACTGTCTGGTGTCACGCAGGTTCTGTACTGACAGTGGCTCCAACTGATCACTGAACTGCACCAGGTACACGGCCAGGTAGTCTGTCTCCGCCTCTACCTCGTGTACTGTCTGCTCCTTCAGCTGCTGTTCCTGTCAACACAAGGTAGTCATTGAGGCAGTACTGTCTGATGTCACGCAGGTTCTGTACTGACAGTGGCTCCAACTGATCACTGAACTGCACCAGGTACACGGCCAAGTAGTCTGTCTCCGCCTCCACCTCGCATACTGTCTGCTCCTTCAGCTGCTGCTCCTGTCAACACAAGGTAGTCATTGAGGCAGTACTGTCTGATGTCACGCAGGTTCTGTACTGACAGTGGCTCCAACTGATCACTGAACTGCACCAGGTACACGGCCAGGTAGACTGTCTCCGCCTCTACCTCGTGTACTGTCTGCTCCTTCAGCTGCTGCTCCTGTCAACACAAGGTAGTCATTGAGGCAGTATTGTCTGATGTCACGCAGGTTCTGTACTGACAGTGGCTCCAACTGATCACTGAACTGCACCAGGTACACGGCCAGGTAGTCTGTCTCCGCCTCTACCTCGCGTACTGTCTGCTCCTTCAGCTGCTGCTCCTGTCAACACAAGGTAGTCGTTGAGGCAGTACTGTCTGATGTTACGCAGGTTCTGTACTGATAGTGGCCCTGACTGGTCACTGAACTGCACCAGGTACACGGCCAGGTAGTCTGTCTCCGCTTCTACCTCACGTACTGTCTGCTCCTTCAGCTGCTGCTCCTGTCAACACAAGGTAGTCGTTTAGGCAGTACTGTCTGATGTCACGCAGGTTCTGTATCGACAGTGGCCTTGACTGGTCACTGAACTGCACCAGGTACACGGCCAGGTAGTCTGTCTCCGCTTCTACCTCACGTACTGTCCTGCTCCTTCAGCTGCTGCTCCTGTCAACACAAGGTAGGTCATTTAGGCAGTAGTCTGATGCCAAGCAGGTTCTGTATCGACAGTGGCTCCGACTGGTTACGGAAGTGCACCAGGTACACGGCCAGGTAGTCTGTCTCCGCCTCCACCTCTCGCACTGTCTGCTCCTTCAGCTGCTGCTCCTGTCAACACAAGGTGGTCGTTGAGGCAGTACTGTCTGATGTCACGCAGGTTCCGTGTGGACAGTGGCCCTGACTGGTCACTGAACTGAACCAGGTACACGGCCAGGTAGTCTGTCTCCGCCTCCACCTCGCATACTGTCTGCTCCTTCAGCTGCTGCTCCTTTCAACACAAGGTAGTCATTGAGGCAGTATTGTCTGACGTCACGCAGGTTCTGTATCGACAGTGGCTCCGACTGGTCACTGAACTGCAACAGGTACACGGCCAGGTAGTCTGTCTCCGCCTCTACCTCACGTACTGTCTGCTCCTTCAGCTGCTGCTCCTGTCAACACAAGGTAGTCGTTGAGGCAGTACTGTCTGATGTCACGCAGGTTCTGTACTGACAGTGGCTCCAACTGATCACTGAACTGCACCAGGTACACGGCCAGGTAGTCTGTCTCCGCCTCTACCTCGTGTACTGTCTGCTCCTTCAGCTGCTGCTCCTGTCAACACAAGGTAGTCATTGAGGCAGTACTGTCTGATGTCACGCAGGTTCTGTACTGACAGTGGCTCCAACTGATCACTGAACTGCACCAGGTACACGGCCAGGTAGTCTGTCTCCGCCTCCACCTCGTGTACTGTCTGCTCCTTCAGCTGCTGCTCCTGTCAACACAAGGTAGTCATTGAGGCAGTACTGTCTGATGTCACGCAGGTTCTGTACTGACAGTGGCTCCAACTGATCACTGAACTGCACCAGGTACACGGCCAGGTAGTCTGTCTCCACCTCTACCTCACGTACTGTCTGCTCCTTCAGCTGCTGCTCCTGTCAACACAAGGTAGTCGTTGAGGCAGTATTGTCTGATGTCACGCAGGTTCTGTACTGACAGTGGCTCCGACTGGTCACTGAACTGCATCAGGTACACGGCCAGGTAGTCTGTCTCCGCCTCCACCTCGTGTACTGTCTGCTCCTTCAGCTGCTGCTCCTGTCAACACAAGGTAGTCATTGAGGCAGTACTGTCTGGTGTCACGCAGGTTCTGTACTGACAGTGGCTCCAACTGATCACTGAACTGCACCAGGTACACGGCCAGGTAGTCTGTCTCCGCCTCCACCTCGTGTACTGTCTGCTCCTTCAGCTGCTGCTCCTGTCAACACAAGGTAGTCATTGAGGCAGTACTGTCTGATGTCACGCAGGTTCTGTACTGACAGTGGCTCCAACTGATCACTGAACTGAACCAGGTACACGGCCAGGTAGTCTGTCTCCGCCTCCACCTCGCGTACTGTCTGCTCCTTCAGCTGCTGCTCCTGTCAACACAAGGTAGTCGTTGAGGCAGTACTGTCTGATGTCACGCAGGTTCTGTACTGACAGTGGCTCCAACTGATCACTGAACTGCACCAGGTACACGGCCAGGTAGTCTGTCTCCGCCTCTACCTCGCGCAATGTCTGCTCCTTCAGCTGCTGCTCCTGTCAACACAAGGTAGTCGTTGAGGCAGTACTGTCTGATGTCACGCAGGTTCTGTACTGACAGTGGCTCCAACTGATCACTGAACTGCACCAGGTACACGGCCAGGTAGTCTGTCTCCGCCTCTACCTCGTGTACTGTCTGCTCCTTCAGCTGCTGCTCCTGTCAACACAAGGTAGTCATTGAGGCAGTATTGTCTGATGTCACGCAGGTTCTGTACTGACAGTGGCTCCAACTGATCACTGAACTGCACCAGGTACACGGCCAGGTAGTCTGTCTCCGCCTCTACCTCGTGTACTGTCTGCTCCTTCAGCTGCTGCTCCTGTCAACACAAGGTAGTCATTGAGGCAGTACTGTCTGATGTCACGCAGGTTCTGTACTGACAGTGGCTCCAACTGATCACTGAACTGCACCAGGTACACGGCCAGGTAGTCTGTCTCCGCCTCTACCTCACGTACTGTCTGCTCCTTCAGCTGCTGCTCCAGTCAACACAAGGTGGTCGTTGAGGCAGTACTGTCTGATGTCACGCAGGTTCTGTACTGACAGTGGCTCCAACTGGTCACTGAACTGCACCACGTACACGGCCAGGTAGTCTGTCTCCGCCTCTACCTCGCGCACTGTCTGCTCCTTCAGCTGCTGCTCCTGTTCAGCTGCTGCTGCACAGAAAGATTCTTATGATACTTCAATTGTGATATAATTAGGCTCAGTTCAGTTGGCAAAGTACAGGGTTGTCATTCGCCGGTTAGAGTTCAATTACCCTCCCTGGTCCTGAGCTTACATGTCATTTGACTCTTCTGTAGTTCGGAAGACACATAAAACCGCTGGTTTGCCTGAACACTAAATAAAGTGCAGTATTCTAGGCAAGGAGAATCGTCACCCAATCATTTCTTAAAAAAGGTAAGAACCTTAATTTTTTAATCATAAAACTAACTTGAAGTAGGTCAATTCCCAATTTAGTGAAAATTTACCATGATTCAGATTACTTCATATGAAATCATAATGACTCAACTTTGGAACAACCATGAACCATATAATTCCCTGTTTATCCAGATTGAGGGGTGCACATTATTCTTGATGGTCCAGTAACTATTATTTCAATAACTACTTCTTGGAAGTAGAAACAATAAAACACTAGCTTTGTAAATAATCGCTTGTCTCTTGTCTGGAAAATCAACTTTAGAGTCAATGACTACTTTCAAAACTTGTGTAAGTTAGTACTCGTATACACTTACTCTTTTCTTCATTCCTTCTTTTGCTGCACTATTTCTTTCTTCATCAAATATTGAGATTTTCAACTTGGGTTCTGTAGTTTCTAAAAGTATATTCCGTAAAATTGACAATATCTGCAAAAAAGGACTTTGATTAGTTTTTAAGTTTATGATTTTAACATGTTAACACCAGTCTGATCAGGTCGGCATAGGTAGGTCGGGCGGAGCGACCTGCCGACTCAGTCGAGGCAGCGACCAAGTAGTGCAGCGTTCTATCAAATCGCTAATAGATGTTTCTTGCAAACATCTAACAGCTCTCTGGTGACCTAACATGATGTAGTATATACCATGCCTCCTAGATAGCATTGTGGCAGCTTTCTAAACCCACTGGAGGTGCCTCAAGCGTTCGTCAATTTTCCTGATGAAACCATAGATTGGCATCGATTGAAATCAACATTTCCAGTATTATAAATTATTTAATGACATTTAATAGACCTAAAAGTCATTCTTATGGAGTTCATCTTATTTGTCATGTGCTTAAGAAGTAGTAACAAAGCAATTTACAAAGCTTTGTTTTCATGGGTTCTAAATTTGAACTCAGAATAATTCAATATTCAATAATATTTGTAATAAAGTTTAATGCTGACCTGATCACAATTACCATTATTACCACCCGACAATTTTTATTTTTAATCAACTGCTTACTTAACCCCTTAACCATCGCGCACGAATTAACTCTTGGTAGTATTCTGTACACATGTTCCGCAACGCATGAGATATCTCGTGCGTCACCCTTGCTTCGTTGACCGCCACACCCGAGTTTACTCAGACTTGACATTCTCAGCTGATTTATGTTGGTGCAACTGTTCTGCTAGGTTTTTCCTGCTAAGACTGTAGCATCATGTTTTTTTTCCTGCTAAGACCTTGATGAGTAGCAGACCGTTTGGTGCTGCACTATAGTGGATTTTTCTGGAACTAAGTCCAAACCATGAGTTCTTCAGTATTGCGCTCGTCGCGTTGAGACAAAAACCCAGCATTTTCGTGTTGATTGTGTAATTAAAACTGTGCGCTATTAAAAACCGCGGGGGCTAATTACTCGGCGCTTAAAGAGTTAACTGCTGCCGAGGGGTGAGGGTTCATTAGTGATAAATCAATACCATGAATATTTATTTCACTAATCATTATTAACTAAGAAAATACTTATATAGTTTTCTTTACTCAAACAAAATACAAGTAAATCACGTTGTTGTTGAGTTGCGACCAAAAAAACAAAATATTTTAGCTTGGAGAACGACCTCGGATAACCTGGATTCTCGGATAACCGGGGCTTGGATAGTCAGGAGTGTACTGTATCTGAAATTTCACCTAAAAATATGTTTGGCACCATGGTAATCAAACCAGAAATAGGTATGGCAGTTAACGTATTAATCACCGTAAGTGGCAGTAGAAAAAGCTTATCACCTATCCTCTCTACCATCATTATCAAAAACCTGCAGGCTACTGCTGTTCAAATAAAATACCACAAATAACATCTTTATGCAACTATGTTGAATCATGGCCAACAGACTTGATGCAAAAAGTAAAAAGACCAGTGGAAATCGATTCAAATACAAGATTAAATAAAGCTATAAATACCTCATCTTCCATATCTCTCACATGCTTAAGAGCTTCTTGTTCTGCCTGCAAACAGGCCTCCAACAGCCAGAACAGTTCCATCTTCTTATGGGGAGGAGCTGCAGTATCTACCTAAAAAGGAATTGTATACAGAAAGTTTACTAATAATTAATTACAAATAAAATCAGATGTTTAAACCCGCATTACTTCCTTTTCCTGAGAAGGATCTCTAATAACGGTATGTTAGAGAACCATGAATATTTTTCATATTTTACCTAAATTGGCAAAATTGCCTGAAACGGTTTTTTTAATTTATTATTTTCTTTGAAAAATATGAGATTATACTGTTGTACAGATATTACAGTACGCAGAAACATGTCAAGAGGAGTGATTTTTTACAATAAGAATTAATGGAGAACAAGGACGCAAGGGTCAGCTCTGATATTGTGCAGGTCAAGATTGCAGACCACTACACCTGTGTGATCAACGTCCAGCCTGACAATTTCTGCCCGGTTTATCATGAAAAGAATGTAAACAAAGTTGTGGATGTGGCTTTGCTGGGACAGACTTTGAGGCAGATGGAGTGGCAGTCAATTAATAATATGGACAATCCAAATGAAATTTACAAACAAATATACTTTAATTTTAAAGCAGCATACACTGTTTGTAGTATCAGCAAAACAAATGTTATCAGACTCCAAAAAAACTTGGATGAATGTAAGAATAACAAATTTGATAAAACAAAGAGATAAACTTTTTAAAACCTATAAAGCACAGCCCCATTTAAGAGAGCGTAGGGAAGAATATAAGCAAGTTAGAAACAAAGTTAATGCAGAAATTAAAAAAGCAAAAAGAAAACACTATTACAGTCTATTTGAAAGTAATAAGAATAACATTAAGCTTACATGGGACAGTATAAATATGATCCTAGGAAAAAAGAAAACAAACAGCATTGATGAGGTTATAGAGAAATACATGACAAAAAATAACACGGAAATTGAAATATGTAATTCATTTGTTAACCAATTTACAGAAGGTGTATATATTCAACAATGCATGATTGTAAGAAAACTGTATTACAGACCTCGAACATAAGAAGCTGCACAACCTCACTGTATGTACCAGCCCTCAATAAAGAAAATTTGGTTAAGATATTGCATTCACTAGCAAAAAAGGGACCAGGTGTTGATGGTATAAGAGTGCAAGATATTAAGAATAATGCTGATATCTTAAGTGAGCCCATAATTAGATTAATAAATACTTCAATTAAAAGATCAGTATTTCCAGAATTGTTGAAAATCGCAGTGATTAGGCCAGTGTACAAAAGTGGAGGCATGAAAATTTCCAGAACTATCGCCCAATTTCAATATTACCAGCAGTAGGCAAAATAATAGAGAGATATATGGCTGATAAGTTGATTGACCATCTTGAGAGAAACAAAGTTATCAATGAATATCAATATGCTTACCAAAAAAAGAAAGGAACAAATGATTTACTAACAGATTTTTCAGATTATGTAAATGAACAACTTAGCGAAGGGAAACAAGTTTCAGTGATTTTCATAGACTTTAGTAAAAAAGTTGCAGTAAAGTTGCAATGGCTTTGGAAACAGCAGGAATAAGAGGACCTGTAAAAGACTGGTTTTTAAATTATTTAAATAACAGAAAACTGAGAGTAAAATTCAACAGCACATATAGTGAAGAAAAAGAATTAAAATATGGCGTACCTCAAAGGAGTATATTAGGGCCTTTAATATATCTTATTTATGTGAATAACCTACCAGAAATATTACAACATTGTAGACTATTCATGTATGCAGACGACACAGCACTTGTTATATCACATAAAAACATACAGGAGGCATGTAACAAAATTCAAAAAGACTTTATAGAACTAACTAAATGGTGTCATGACAATGGGCTTATTATCAATGGAGAAAAATCAAAGATAATGCATATTCACTCCCCTTTCTTTAAATGTGCACAATTAAGAATAAAGTTCCATTCGTATGATTGCCTACATAATAATACATACAATAGTGACACCTGTGACTGCCAGTTCCTACAGAATGTTGTGAACTATAAATATTTGGGCATAATAATAGATCATAATATGAAATGGGATTTCCAGATCAAGAGCTTGACAAACCGCCTAAGAGTTTGTGTAGCAAAGTTTTTCTATCTAAGAGATTTTCTACCCTTATCAGTAATGAAATTAGTATATACTGGGCTTTGTGAATCAATCCTAAGATATGGCCTGAGGTCTTGGGGATCAGCAACCCCTACAGCCATTAAGCAACTTCAAACTGTGCAGAATAGAATAATAAAAATAATGACAAAGCTTGATTCTACTGATCTGACAGAAAACTCAAAACTTGGTTATCAAATCTTAAATGTGATGCCAGTAGAAGTTTTGTTTAAATATCTTTTGATTTTGGATTATTATTTCTCAGATGATTTCAAAATAAAAAATGAACACAGATACAACTCACGTAAAACATTTTTCATTGTCCCTAAGACAACAAATATATTTTCAAGAAGAACAAGAAGGTTTCTAATACCAACTTTATTAAATAGTTTGCCTCTGGTTTTGCAAAATGTTCCAAATTTTAATTGTTTAAAATACTGGCTAAAACGTTTTTACCTTGAATCAAATGATTGTTAAATTTTTTTGTTGTTGTATTGGTTTTTGAAGTCTATTTAATTGTTAAAGCAGAAATTTGTTGTTCACTTTATTTATTTATTGTTATTGTTGAATATTTATTTATTGTTATTGTTGAATATTTATTTAATTGTTAATTGTTATCATTGTCGTTACTGATAACTTTAGGCCTAGGTAAAGTAAGTTCATGATTGTCATCATATTGGTATTGCACATTGTGGTGAAGGGAGAAGGAAAGCATAAAAACTCAAAAAAGAGACTGACCAGTAATTAAAACAGTGCAGACAGGAAATGTTTAATTAGAGCTGCAGACAAGCCATTTTGGTTTTTGCAGCTTATATATATGAATGTAATTGGTTGTTTTTTGCAAATAAATAAATAAAATAAAATAAATAAATAAATAAAGAGCTCTGCATGAACCCGGGACCGGGTTTGTGGGCATGTTATAATCTCATGCCCTTTGCTACTTATTTCTGAATGATATAAATCAACGACACAGCAAAAATCAACGATTTTTAATATTTTAAAATGTTGTACACTTCTCAGAACAAGAAAAAATTTGAAAATTTGAAAGAGTAGCAATTTATAATCCTTAAATTTAAAATATAAACCGTCTATGAGCTTACAAACTCCCTGTTAACAGCCATGTACAAAAAGATTAATAGTTACTCTAGAAAAATATTCTAAAGTTATTTGTTGGGTGTCTAAGTCACTTCAAATTTTCTCAATAAATCACAACTGTTCCTAATATAAGTTTTTCGCATCTACATCATCACCCATGTTGCATGGTCTTAATCCTATATAAGTTTGAGTAAAGAGGTACTTTGCCAAAATGTAACACTAACAAAGTTAATGAAAAATAAAACTTCATAGAATATAACTTCTTACGAGGAAAATACTTTGAGCCCTACTCAAATAGGCAGATTTACATATAGTTAAATACGTACCACATAGCCTGAAGTAAGTTTGCTGTTAAATTTTAGTTTATCCCCTTGTTCGGTCACTGGGGGTTTGATGAAGTGACGAGTGCCAGAAGTTATCTTTCCCTCGGCGTAATGGTAATTTAGATGGATTTCATCATTTGTTATGTCAAACTCCCTTCTTGCTATATCTTTGTCTGCCACCACTTCTTCATTTCTGTGGAATTTTTCCACAATTTTCTAAAATATTCAAACTCAGTTGAACTAACAGTCTTGATTCATAAGTATGCAGAATAAGAGCATAAATTTTGGAACTATTGAAATATTATGCACCGAATAAGGAACATTAAAAAAACATATAATGACTTGCACATGATATCGGATTGCAAATAATGAATGAAATACTAACACAAATAACTGTTCTCATTTTTGCTAAAAGATCATGCAATCTTATGGCAAAATGGAGGAGCTGAGTTATTGTTAATATTATTGTTAAGTGTTAAACAATAAAACTTAACACTTTGATACTTTCACAGGGCGCCATCATTACCATACTCCTGACAACAGTTCAATTTCAATTCAATTCGATTCAATTGAACAGGTATAAGGATTCAATAAAACCATTAAAACTTGGGCTTAAATTGTACTATTTATTGCCACAATATATGGCCCCAAAGATTACCTTCCTCTATAAAAGACATTGACTCTCTAACAAGAGTTTAAAAAATGTTTAAGATGTGGTCATGGGAGGAGGCATACTACACATTAGATAAATATTTTTGTACAGATTAGAAATAACAGTGAATGTTCTTTGTATGTGTTTAACTTTAAGTTTGTGTATATATACTAGCTGATTAACTCGGTTTCACCCGTGTAAAAATAAAAAACTTCCTTGAATTCATGATTTAAGATTTCATTTAATCTTTCATATTTCATTAGGGTTCCATGACAATTTCATAAGCTTCCCTATGGTTTAACATTAAAACTTTGAATTACTGTAGGGCAGCCCCGAGGAAATTTTGAAAAATCTGTTCTTAGCAGACACCTACGCCCTAAGAGGAATTTCCAAATTTCCAAAGTTCTAGGTCAGGTAATTTGGGCTGTACAATGATAGGTCAGTGGAATTTGACAAATATATAGTAGATGAAAATTGGACAAGTCACATGGCAACTTATTGATATAATGTGATGATTGTAAAGAAATAAATAAAATTAATAATTAAATAAATAAAATTATTGGGAGTTGTCGATTTCATTATCGAGAGTTAGTATACAAGGTAAGAATTTGCTGTACTAGTAATTATTTTGAAATAGGTATTCAGCTTAGGTAGAAAAACGCTCTTACTGTAACGGTTCTCCTGATGATGCCGTCAGTGATGGACCACTTGTTGAGGACCTTGGTACGGGCGTCGAACGTGACGTAGCGGTGGTACAGTCGGTCGTCCCTGTCCTCGAAGTGTTCCTCCATGTACAACGGAGTCAGCTCCAGTCGCCGCAAGCTGTCGTAGCGCACCTGATGATAGAACTCCATCACCCGCTTCCCTTCCTCTGGGTATCGGGTCTGTCCTGTAACCATGATTCATACAGGTTTTATAAATTTTTACATATATTGTATTATAAGTTGCCTAACTACCACGATAAGACAATTTAGTTTGGAATAATTGAATAAACAGCAAATAAGTACATTTTACAAAGTCTATTAAATTTTTTTTCTACAAAAGATTTATTGGAAACCTGAAGAAGAAATCAAAAGTACAGTAGCAATTGAAGAGGCAAAAAAGGAGCTCTCCCATATTTTACCAAAATTAGAGCAAGTGAGATGAAAATAGCGTAAAAAGTGAAAAAATTAGATGCATTTGACCATCGATCATTCAATTAAAAAGATAAAATAATTTTAAAAAACTAAGAGAAATGTGAGAAAAAATTATTATGGGCTTCCCCACTCATGGAAAGAGGTCATCATCAGTGTATTTAACCCTTGAGCGGGCACTTCACCGGCAAAACGCGAGAGGGCGCATGCGGAGTTTTACCCCGCAACACTATATTGCACAAATTTAACCCATTTTACTTGTTTTGTAACGAAATATTGTATTTAAATGTTGACAAACTTCATTAGGAATCATATTTCATCGTCGATGCAATTAATTGTTCAACTTAATAGGTGTAATATTTCAATTAAACAAAGTAAGTAATTTTCTAGTATAAAATATGTATTAATTATTATTTACATTTTTGGACTTTTTCTTCCGCCTCTTTTTTTTTAAAGCGAAAGGAAGAGTCCAAAAATTGTAATAATTACAAATCCTTTGCTCTTATGAATTTTAAAAATATGTATCACTGTCTGTGTAACGAGCGAGGGTGCTCCGTAAACTGAGACGGCATCTCTGAATTGCAAAAAACAAGGTACCAAGGGAAGGGGGTGGGGGGTATAAATAGCTTTAGGAGATTCCTGGAATGAGGGGCGTAAAGTACGGAGCCGGACATGACCGCCGACACCCATTATGTCCGATTATTTTAACATAAAAAACACGTGCGGAGGAAAACTCCGCATGCGCCCGCTCGAGGGTTAACCTGTAACGTTTACTCACTTTTAAGAGCATCCTCCCTCCCTTTATCATAGTCGTCTATAATTTTCTCCGGGTTCAAGTATCGTATGGTACGATACAGGCAGTCCTCCCTGTTGCTGAACATTTCGTACTCCACCTCAGGCTCTTCGTAGTCGTAGTCCGCGTAAGTCGTCACTCGACAGACCAACCCGTCATCGTGTAAATACGGAGCAAACTTCTCCACTTTGGCCTTCTTGTAGTTGGTACTCTTGTGTCCTAATGGGTAACGTTGCTCGTATCCTGAAATATATAATATATTTGTGGTAACTATTCATCATCGCAGGACAATTCACAGTGACTGATATAAGGGCAATGAATCTAAGCTTCCAGAACTACACAAAGTGCAGGTAATGACATATTTAGAGCTTGACATACCAGCTATTACTCTACGATTTTACATCTGATCCTCTGGAACTCCTCCTACAGTGAACAATCATACATTCCAAGACAAAAGACTAAACTTATAAAATATCTATAAATAGCATATACAAAACAACAATAATGGGAATAGTGGTGGTCTTATTCCCAGATGAAACACTTCATTCTAAATACAAATTGCAAAAAAATAAAAATGCAAACCTGATATACTATTTCAACGATATCTGGAAAAGAAATCATGTACACATCTTGCTTTGTTTTGTTTGTTATGTATGGATCTGTAAAGGTAGGTAGGTAATGGAATGATGGTCACCATATACCACTTACTGTTGTGAGGCACATCTAGTCGCTGCACCCAGGATGGAGGCATGTCCAGGTGCTTCTCGAGCAGAATCGTCTCCCTCTCGTCCAGCTCTATCTCCTTGGTGACCTCCTGCTGCTCCCAACATGTACCACTTACTGTTGTGGGGCACGTCCAGTCGCTGCACCCAGGACGGAGGCATGTCCAGCTGCTTCTCCAGCAGAATCGTCTTCCTCTCGTCCAGCTCTATCTCCTTGGCGACCTCTTGCTGCCGCTAACATCTACCACTTACTGTTGTGAGGCACGTCCAGGCGCTGCACCCAGGACGGAGACATGTCCAGGTGCTTCTCCAGTAGAATCGTCTCCCTCTTGTCCAGCTCTATCTCCTTGGTGACCTCCTCCTACTCCTAACATCTAACACTTACTGTTGTGGAGCACGTCCAGTCGCTGCACCCAGGACGGAGACATGTCCAGGTGCTTCTCCAGCAGAATCGTCTCCCTCTCGCCCAGCTCTATCTCCTTGGCGACCTCCTGCTGCTCCCAACATCTACCACTTACTGTTGTGAGGCACATCCAGTCGCTGCACCCAGGACGGAGGCATGTCCAGGTGCTTCTCCAGCAGAATCGTCTCCCTCTCGTCCAGCTCTATCTCCTTGGCAATCTCCTGCTGCTCCCACGGCTCCCCTGCCAGTAGGTGCTCCCAGCAGCTCACATCTCCCAGGTTGAATTTCAAGTCCTATAATTAGTTCAACATCACATACTAACCCAATTAAATATCAATCTCCCATGTCATTTCGTAAACTCTAAAAACTCTTTGGAATAGATAATCATTTAATCTTTTAACTATGATATTTTGCTTTCAGGTACACTTTGCTATTAGCGAATTTCCCCTATAGGGAAGTAGCTATTACCGTAGGCGGCACGGTGAGACTTAAGCCCGGGACCATGTTATTTTTTCATTTTGAGGTCCCTAGACCCCAAAAACACCATTCGTTCATTTTCATATATATGTATATATATACCTGTCCGTAGGCGCGATAACTTTTGTAAAAAAGGTCCAATCTTGATGAAATTTGGAACAAATGTGTAAAGCGTTATTCATGACTTCGAGTTCGCAAACCAGCAAGATTGATTTACTCTAAGAAGGTTTTTTTCACAAAATATTTTCAATATTTAACACCTTTTTACTAATTATTTTTAAACTTAATTGTCAAAATTGAATTCAGCTTAAAAAAACAGACAATTTAGCATTTTGAATTATTATTCTACGTCAATCGTTGCTTAGATATTGGATAGTATTGGATGTGCTAAACACAGTACATTGTCCAATATTTTGTTTTTAATTTTTCCCTCCAAAAAGTATAGTCACCCTGATTTGAGATGTTTTTAAAAAATACAATTCTGAACATATGATTAAATTTGCAGGTGTTGAATATTTTATTTGTGTTTATTTTGAATAGTTAAGAGTTCATTGATCAAGATTTTGCAGAAAATATATACTATATCAAAAAATATAAATTATTTTTAAATTTAACAAAGAAAGTAAGAGCATTTGGAGGGGGGGGGATGTCTCGGTCTAAACTGCCTGAAAATGTAGCATAATATATGATATGTCTAATTATAAGGATTGATAATATGTTTTATTGAAATTGGTGGGAGATGTAGGTCTGTTGCAACAGGGATGTTTTAATTACTATAAAACTGACCATATGATTGAATTTAATTTTTTCGTGAGATTGAATTATTTGTTTGTTTTGGGTGTTTTGAGTTCATTGGTTATATGTTTGTTGACATTTATAATCTATAACAAGATTACAGTTATTAAAAATTAAAAGACTAAGAATTATATAAAATACAAAAGTGTATGTATTACTAATGAAAACCAATATGGTCTCTTTGTTAATTTTCCTCATGTTTAAAGCTCATGAATGATTAAATATGTGTTTTTAGTATATTATTTACTTAACGTATTCAAATGATACTTTCCTTCAAACAAGTTGAATGCTCACATATACAAAATAAATCCTATGGAAATTCGCTGAGTACGCAGGTCTGCTGCAACAGGGGTATTTTTAAATTACCAAGATATGTTTAGTTTGAAACTCTTGCTGGATGTTTTATCATCATAAATTCTGGGAATGATCTGGCAGCCATTCAGACTTGGGGGCACTTGTCTTAAGCTAATTCGGGGCCCCCTTAATCAACACCTCACAGAAACTAAAATATTAAATTAGCTATACCATGTTTATAGGCAAACATATAGGTTTTTAATTTATAAATTATTGTTATTGGATGAAAGTTAAAAAAAAGTTTTAATTTATTTGCAGTACGACTATTAAATATGGAGGAAGAATTTAAGACATAATATTAATTTTACATAAATTTACAATTACAGGGTAATAAATACCAGATCCTGATTTAAATTGAACATTTTGAGAAGACCAGGGTGGGATCCACGGTCAGTTTTTGGGTTGGGGAAGGGTCTTTTCCCGAGGAGAGGATTTTTCATGAACAAAAAGCACATTATTTTTTACTTGGTAAAACATGTTCAGGAATTTGATGGAGAGAGCACAACTTTGTATAAAAGTCTATGGCGGATTGTTTGATTGTTGGTTAGTGTCATCATTACAGTTCCGTTACAAGGGGGGGAGGGGGTCTAAAAAGGCAAATTTTAGCATTAAGTAATTTATCGATGTCCCTATAACAGATTACCTAAAGAGTTAAAAGAAATAATGAAGGAAAAGTATTTTTGAAATAAGTTAAAAGATTTTTTATTAGAAAAAATTATAAAACTGTATAAAGTAAATGTATGGTTCAGTTGATTAATGTTTTTTTTTTGAAAAGTTTTAAGATAAAACATAAATAGCTTATTTTATTGGGTTTAAATAATTATTTTAATGCTTGATTTCTTTTTCCCTATGTTTCTTTAATTGTTTTAAGTTAGTTAAATACACTGACAATTTTATCTGTTCTGTACTAGCTTTACTAGTTGTAGAAACATGTTTTCATTGAAATAAAGATATTCTTATTCTTAATAAACCTTGATTTGCACTTGTATCTAGTTGAGATCTACTTGATTATGGCCTAATATCTCCCAACTTTGTATTTCCCTTGCAGAAAACCTGCATACACACTTTCCATGGAGAATCATTTTGGGATTTAAGTTACTTATACTTGATTTAAAGCTCCATCTAAGTTGTTAATTTAAGCATTTGAAATATGGTGAGTAATCAGGTCTGCTTTAATGGGAGTATTTTATATTTCCAAGTTTTCTTACAATACCGGTATTTGTAGTATATTTCATCTGAGGGTCATAAAATTAGATATAAAAACATCTTTCAAATAGTTCCTAACCAAGAAGAATGTTATTTATTTTTCAATCTTGAATTAAAATTAGACAATAATTACACTTGAGCACATCATGTCACTGTGAGGTTAGTATAAATACCTCACTATCATGGTAGAGATAATGTTATCACTGAGATAAGGCCACAGTCACAGTGAATGTCATTCTGTTTAGAGTTGTTTTGTGACAAAATCCTATACTTGCTTAGTTCAATCAATTTCATGTTTAAAAGTGAAAGAAGAAGTGCCTGAACCATGGTCTATTAACAATTGCAGTGATCAAGGTTTTTTGATTAAGTCTATTATTTCTTTATACTCTGAACAGAAAAAAATTAATTATATTTCAAAATGGTTGAAAGCCTTCCAGCTCGGATAAAGTATTTGTTAGAAGATGCTAAACATGACTGTTTCTTTGTTGTTGGACCTGACAGTGGACCAACAGAGAAAATTGGAGCTTCAAAACTCCACCTCATGGCAGAGAGTGAACCTTTCAGAGTTATGTTAGGGGACGGTGAACTAGCTGAAAGTGGAAACATCAGATTGAAAGATGTGCAGCCAGAAACATTAAGAAATTTTCTGAAGTGTGTTTATGGTGCGAGTGGTGTAATTATTCCAAAACTCAATTTTGAGGAAAGTGCAAAGTTGCTTTATGTGTTTGAAAAATACATGGTTAATGAAATGAAATTGGAACTAATAAATCATATGAAAAAGTTGCTTTCAATTGAAAATTTATTTTCAGCTCTATCGCATCCAATTTGCCTTCAGACAATTTATTTGGAAGAAGAAATAATGGCTATTCTCAAATTCAACTTTGATAAAATATCACATGATGATAAATTTTATGAATTAAATGAGAGTGAAATATCCTACATACTACAGCAAGAAAAAATCTATGTCATAGAAATTGAAATTTGGAAAGCAGTTTTACGATGGGCTAAACACCAAACTGGTTCCAATGACAGTAGATTTCTCCGAAACAAAATGTTCAAACAATTCAAATACATTCGCTTTCTTATCATGGACAATACTGATTTCCATGAAATTGTATGCAGTGACATTCTTCTTGAAGATGAGGTTAATGATATTTGTAAGGCTTTAATGTTTAATAGTCCATTAAGTATTGAGCACTTGTGCAATAATAGAAGCAATCGCTTCAGAGTGTCAAAGGTGTCAGAAAACATTAACAGTACTATGATTAGTTATCCGGGGTGTGCTTTCATTCACTGTTCAGTTAATTCAATCAGTGACCTAGAAATGAGTTCTCTTTTCACCAAAACATATTACTGGGCAGGCCATTTTTGGAGTTTTGAAATAAAAAGGCGAAACGATGATGAATCAGACTCTTTGGCTGTATATGTTAGATGTTGTGGTAAAACTTCTGATTGGAACTGTATAGCTCGTGTTGAGATAACTGTCATTAATGAATCTGGAAAGCAAAATGTATTCAAAGAGTTTATTCAGACATTTTGCCCAACAAAATGTGGATGGGGATTGAAACGTGTGTCATTGGGATTCTCTTCTTAACCCAGACAATGGATTTTTGAAAGACAACGGTGTAATTGTGTTGATAAAAGTTCAGCTTTAGACAACATGAAGACCCATAAAGACAGTGAAGAGGTACTTGGAGAGCACATGAATTTCTGATGTATCCAACCATATTCCTGTATGATAATGAATTCCTGTATATGTTCTGTTAATCTGGATGTTTTTCATGGAATAAAGTAATTTTGATTTGATTTGTTACATGTAACCTAAGTTAAGTTACAGTGTGCCAAAGGATTTCACTCTGAATTCTTTCTGATTTACATAAATACAAATTCTGTTACAATCCTGTAGTACAACAATAGCAGAAATATATATCTTTACTTTATACATCTTCCACAGTAGTTGCCCCACACATCACTTTCAAGGCTTAAAGCTAATTCTGTCATGTTTCAACGAGCAAAATCTAGATTGATTCTAATATAAACAAAATAATTGTATTTTGGAAAAATTTAAACAATAATTTTGCCTATACACAATTCTCCAGATATCTACCACCCACCTGGCAGCCGTTGGAGGTCTGCACGTTGACCCAGTAGTTGCGGTGGTTCCAGATGCTCTCGATGCCCAGGTAATGTGTGTCCTGTGGGCCGGTCGCCACGCCCGAGCCCGGGTGGATGAACAACACCTCCTCCACGTCTCGCTTGCCCGGCAGCACCACCACCCACCCGTGAATGCCCCACCAGTACAGCGGGTCGTGCGGGAACTTCTCCAGCTCCTAGTACAGATAAGATAAACAAATCAGTGCCTGACAGGTTAAGAAACCATGTACACTTAATAACCTGTGGTTTTGCAGAAATAGGAATTTAACCTATATTTTTTGTTGTACTTGATACTAAATTTAGATTTGTTTCCAAAAACATCGTAATAAAGGGTTAAAAAGATTATTTTTAGTTAAATTGTCCAAATTAACTCAACTCTTGCCTGTGTTCCACTGCCTGATACTATTATAATTTTAAACCCACCATAATCCAAATCATAATTTTTAGTATAAAGAGGTATATTTTCAAGAAATATTTAACTTATCATTTGTACAACTTATAAATACTGCTAAAGTTACACAAAAAACCCACAGTTACTTCCTTGACTATTTTGATTAGGAAAAGTGATGATAGCGGGTAAAGAAGACTTAAAACATTTGAAAGAGAAAAATTCAACTGGCGCTTTCTTTGAGCAGAATTTGATTAGGCTTCATGAATACTAAAACCTGTCAAAATTATCGTTTGGATTCCTTAAAGGTTACAGACATGCTGGTTTCTATTTTAAAGCTGCTTAATATTTGGACACGAATGGTGGACTAAAAAGAAGTTAAAGAAAACTAAATATGAGGTTATTAGATCAAGAGAATATTGATTATCTTCTACAAATATTACAGTAATGTTTAGATTTTAAATCACAATGCAGATTTATATAATTAAGGAGATTTTACTTTATGTATCAATATATATTTAAGAGTCAAACAATACATTTTATGATTGTCAAACAATATATTTTATGGTTCAAATCATAATGTAAGTGTTAGTGACATTGGTTAATAAGAGTGCAGTAGACTGAATGCATGCACCACAGCAAGCTGCCCAAGTCAAAGATAAGAATTGACTGTTTCGGTTTCATCTTTGTTTAGTTGTCAGTTCTGGTCATCAGGGGTCCCCCATAAAACATTCTAAGCGACAAAAACCTAGTTCTGAGTAATCAAGCGTTGAAAGTTGAATTCTAAAATTTACGGTTTTTTCAAAGTTAGAAGTTACAATCATGTATAATTTTTTAATACTCTACTTATAACATCATAATGTAGTCTCTTAATAAATTTTTACTTGCCATTAAGCATTTTAAAACATTATACGTGTTTTTTGGGAGGTTAAAACGTTTTAAATGACTGGCGTTTGAAACATTCTCTGACGGACTGCTCTTCTGCCTTTGGAAGAAAACGTCAGAGAGTGTAGGAATACCAACGTAAACGAAAATAAAACTTAATATGAAACAATTTTATCTTTATATTAATAGGCAAGCATTTTTTCCATAAGGTTTTTGTACTCCTTTTTTCTCAGCCAGTGTGCATCGTAGCGAAAATCTAAGCACACCGATAGAATTGTATTTTCCTGTAGATGTGCAGAATCCCATTGAAATTTATATTAGTCTTTTAGACAAGTAGAAAATTGAATTTAAAATTTCAAAAAAATTAACATTGGTCTTATGAGTTGCTGTTTTGGTGATAGAAAAACTAAACACAACTGTGCTTTTGTCATCATATGTAGCTGTTATTACATGCTATTTTTCGTAGAGTAAAGATTAGATGTAGAAATATTATGTGAGGGCGAAAAGTGGGCAAAAATTTACGCTGTTTTTTTCTGTCATCTGATGAGATATAAAACCCAAACAATAATAAGTTTTTATCAAGCAATAAACAAAGTAAGGAATTCATTAATGACACGAGTTAGTATTTGTCCAGTAAAAAATCCAAACAAATTATTATTTTTAAACAATTTCAAGCCACATGTTTTATTGGGGCTTGGAGTAAAAATATAGTATTTGACTGAAATCCAGGGCTATTTAGAGAAGATTGAACGTGTTTCAAATAAAGTTTGCTCACTTCAATAAGATTAAGAGATAAAAATTAGCTGATAAAAAGGGAAGAAAAAAGAACATGAAGTTGAGTCTCTACCACCCGATGTACTGTCGTGCAACTGCAGTACAGATGGACATTACATTCAAACTGTGTGTTTTATTGGTAGAGAATGCGTAAAATATGTGTAATATTTTAGTGATACAGTAGAGTCCCACAAACCCGGACTAATGTGGACCAAACGGTGTCCGGGTTTGTGAAAATTCCGAGTTATCAGGAAATGAGTAAAAATAAGAATAGTTTCTGTTATTTCTGTAAGAAATCATTTATTTATTGCATAGTAAAAAATATAAAAACTATATCAGTTACAAAAAACACTTAAAGAAAAACTAAAACTGTTTTAAATGTGTCAAACCGTACTTTGGCCTTGAATCTCAATGCACTTTATTGCTCTGACAGGCTTTCCGAGTTATCCAGAATTCCAAGTTATCGAAGTCCGGGTTTGCGGGACTCTACTGTAATGATAGGGAAAGAGGGAAGGAGGGGAAAATGTCCTAAGGGTAAGGAAGGAGAGAAAAAGTTTTGAAGGGGAGTTTTAGGTCTCAAATAATAACTAGGCATATAAATGTTAGGTGTTATTATTTCAGACCTAAAAGGTAGGAAAGGAGGGACGAGAGAGGTAAGAAGAGGATGAAGGAGAAAAGGGGTGAAAAGTAGAAAGAAGGTCGAAAGGAAGGAAGTACATAGAGAGTAAGGGAAGGAATTAATGGAGGGAGTGAGGGAGAGAACTGTAGTAGGGGTGTATGGGATAAACTGATTTGATGACTGAATTTTTACCGTCCTCTGAATCAATAACCAGCTCAGTGTGAAAGAAATAAACATGGAATCTTAATATTGTACAATACTAATTACTAAATACCCCCTTCGCAGCAAACCTGCGAACTCAGCGAATTTCCAAGTACAAATTTATCCAGGAATTAACCCGTTACTACAAAAAGAAAATACCCCCGTTGCAGCAGACCTGCATACTCAGCGAATTTCAGATGCAACACAACAAATGGTATTTCAATCCAACTTAGCGAGATTTTACATGTTTTGTAATCTCCATTAGAATAACATGGGGAATGATTATGCAGGTTTGCTGCAACAGGTATGTTAAAACTGGTTGGTTTTAATTCATTATTTAGTAGATCTTAACTAGAAGAAGCCATATACCAAGTTTTGTCAAGAAATGTTAAACAATAAGTAAGATATAGAATTTTTTTATTTCCCATAAGGATAACATGAGGAATGATTATGCAGGTTTGCTGCCACTAAAAATTGAAATTTCGGGGATTTTAGACTAAAATACATTAGATCTCATCTAGATGAAGCCACAAACCAAGTTTTATCCAGATATGTTGAGAAATAAGCGAGATATAGAATTTTACTTATTCCCCATAAGGTTAACATTGGGACAACGTACTGTGTTTACCACTTTCAATATCTCGGTAACCAATGGACATAGAGCAATGATTCAAAACACCAAATTGTTTGTTTTTTTGAGCTGAATTCAATAGTGCCAACAAAGATTCGATAAATTTTATTTTTATATGTAAAAAACCCTAAAAACCCATTTTTGGGGGTGTTTATCCCCCCTTACCCCCCCTTCCGGTGGTCCGATCGGGCTGGTTCACGAACTCGTCCATTCGATTACCACTTTACATGTCTGTTCCAAATTTCATTAAGATCGGATCATATTTACGGCCGCTATCGTGCTGACAGACACATATATATATATATATAGATAGATAGATAGATAGATAGATATATAAAAATTCGAACGAATGGTGTTTTTTGCTTCTGGTGGCCCTAAAACGAAAAGTTATCATGGTCTCGGGCTTAGGTCTTACCATGAGACCTACGGTAATAGCTTCTTCCCTATAGGGGAAATTCGCTAAAACCATGTCATAAATATGTGCCAGTGGCGAGGCAAAATAATTAGTCAAAGATTGAGTCTTTCTCTTTTGCTTTTGGTTCCCATTTGGTCCTATTATGTGTTTACGTGGAAAATGTGTACTATATGAAATGTATTGTGAAACGCATTGGTGTATGCAAAGTTCAAAATTAGCTATCCCTATTTCTTGATTTAAAAATTGGTCGAATTTTCGACCACTGGCAATCTCTAGTTTATATTAAAGTACAAAAACGTAATTTTGCTTCATATCGTGATATGTCATTTTGCTAAAAGTTATCCAAATGTGGAACTTAAAATGTTATTCTCCTCACTTCTTTTGGGGCAATTTTCCAGGCCTTGACTTCTTAGTTTTTGAAATCCAGCTTTTCTACATTCCTTCCTGGTCTTATCCTTCCACTCTCCAATATTTACTTCATGTTTCTTCATTTTATTTACGAGATTTTGGTCGCTAGGCGACAACGCAACGGCCGGCGGGGAGTCTTATCTTTCGCTGAGTAGAACTTTATTCCCGAGAAAGTCTGTGCAGTCCCGTGAAGCACGCCAACTTTGACAGACGAAACCAACTCAAATATCTTCAAAACAAAATATACCACAGTGTAGTTCGTGTCCTAGAGAACCTTTTTCACTGAATATCTCCAATTTTGAAATTTTGTCGTTTAGAACGTTTTACGGGGGACCCCTTCAATTACTGGAGAAGATGACCAGTCATTCCACTCATGTATATAATGTTGTAAATCTGTTTTTACTGGTGGTATGAATATATTCTTATTCTTATTTGACTTAGAGACCTTTTAGACTAAGGGCATTCAGATCCAAGTCAGTAATTTTAAAGCTAATAAGATTTTAATAAACTTGAAGAGAGTAAACCATTGGCTAGTCTTTCTTCATAAAAAACCTTATAAATCTCACGAAGATAGGAAGTACTTTGTATTGCTTATAAAAGAAGTCTGAAACAAACTTCTTATGCCATACAAATTGAAGTTTGGCATTCTACTGGTATAGTATTCAATTAAAATATTATGTAATTAAAAAACTTTTGCATACCAAAACAGAACTTTTAAAATTGTTAATTTATTTTCATGAAGCAGTACATGATTCTCTTTCTACGATCAATGTATACATTCAAGTGGGAATAGCAGTCAGACATGTTTTTTTTACACTAATGACATGTCCGGTCGATGTGATCAAGATGTGATATGTAAATTCAAAACCTCCCCCTTGAATTGAAAATAATGTTTTCCTGATTATTTTCTCACTCTCTTATAGTATAATTAATACAACTATGAAGCACGAGAGGGAAGGGAATTTCACTTACCTTTCACCAGCAACAGGCATGGCCCTCACATAAATAAACGAAAACCACCAAGTATAGTTCACAAGGTCCAACCAAGTATGTCATTAGCTGAAGCATTATTTTGGTTTTTTTTGTCCTGATGTCGTTTCCCATTGGTGAATCAATTGGTCTGTTGTTGTTGTTGTTATCTCGTTCTAAAAGGTTACTGATTGTCCGCTAGATAGTGACACTGAAACTAATGAATTTTCGGAGATTCCAGAATCCCTCGTGTGCTTCTGACTGCCTTCGTGTCGTTGGCGAATGATAAGAATATAAATTACTTTCCCTCTCATGCTTCAAAGTTGGATTAATTCTAGTATAATTTCATATCACTGGCTTCCCTAGCACTTTCCAGAAATGATATAAGAAAAATTTCAAATTGAGATGGTTAAAAGATGCATTTAAATAAAATTTTCTAATTTTTGAGCTAATTCAAGAACGTTGAAATACCTCGATTCTCTTCCTCTCCTCCTCTTCCAGGTGCAGTCTCTCTTGTTCCTGCTTGTCCCTCTCCCGCTGCTCCATCATCAGGATGAACTTGCTCCGCAGGTCCCTCGGCTCCCTCACCGTGTACTTGCACTCCACAGGCGGCGTTGGTGGCTTCACTTTCTATGCAAAATAAATAGAAAATTACCAACAAGTTCTACACAAAACATTTTCAAAAAATATTTAGATTTTATTTTTCTTTCTCATTTTACTATGAAAAATTTGATCAACCATGTGATGTTATCAAATGGTGCTCCAAGCATACATGTTAAAAGGAAAACTTGAAATGATCATAACATTAGCAGGAAATTGACTATGAGTTCACTTTTCATGTGGAGATGCTTTATGGACACCTGAGTGCACTACACTTTTTCCCATCTCTCTAAAATATCATAACAAACCAAATCAACAACAAATATCCTGTTTGTAATCCCTTTTGAATATAATAAGACTTCAGCATACCAAGAGAATGTATTCTCATAGATAAAAATAATTTAATACACACAAATATACACATAATAAAAACCTATCTGTTGGTAAAACTAGGATAAGTCAGACTAAAAGAGTGGAGCTGTCTTCTCCATCTGTATCCATAAATAAGGGTTGTACACAAAGCCAAAGTATTTTTAAACTCTAGTTAATATAAGAAAAATAATTCAATAAAAATGCTATGGAGTCCTGACAATCTGAAAGCTTATAGAAAAGAGTAAAAAAAGATTCATCCTTAAATTAACTTAAAACTGAATTGAAATTTCCAAATCAAAATGGCATAGGAATGTGATTTTTCTTCATGTTATGTACCAACTTAGGCATAATTTGAAGGTGATTCTTACTTAACAGCACCTTAGAGAGGTAATTTGAACTAAATCCAAGATACAGAGAAAAATAAAATAAAACTTTGAGTTACCAGAAGTAAATAAGGTGATGCTGAACCAGATGTGACTCACTGATTTGTTGGGACCTGTGCACTGATGTTTCAACTCACAGAGGTCTGTTGAGTAAACTTCAAGATATAGAGGTAAATGTTTTACTTATAGAGGTAAAGTATAAATTTAATTTGACCTATATGTACTGATTTCGAGTTGTAGAGGTAATTTTTGTGATGTAGGCATTGTACCAAGCAGCTATCAGGTAGCTCCGGCCAGCATGTTACTAATTGTCACTAAAAACCAGAGTAGGTTACCTCGGTTGAGTCTGGTATGTTAGGACATCAGGTAGCTGGCCAGCAGGATGCTCAGTTGTCACTCCTAACCACAGTAGATTACCTCGGTTATGTACGGTATGGCAGGACAGCAGGTGCGGGTGAGGTAATTCTTGCAGTAGTCTTTGGTGGCGTATGAGATCAGGTAGGCGTTGTACCCGGCAGTTATCAGGTAGCAGGCCAGCAGGATGCTCAATTGTCACTCTAAACCACGGTAGATTACCTCGGTTATGTCCGGTGTGTCAGGACATCAGGTGCTGGCCAGCAGAATGCTCAACTGTCACTACAAACCACAGTAGATTACCTCAGTTATGTATGATATGTCAGGACAGTAGGTGCAGGTCAGGTCATTTTTGCAGTAGTCTTTGGTGGCGTATGAGCAGGCCCGTGCTGGGTACGTCGAAAGGGCGGGGGACAAGCATGACAAGGGCGCCAGGCAGAGGCTGGTCTAGATATTTTCCTTGGAGGGCACCAACCACTGGGGCGACTGGGGGGTCTGGGGGTTCTCCCCCGGGTAAATTTTAGAAAATAAGTCCTACTAACTCACGCTTTTAGACAACTCAGAGTCATAAAAACGAACTGTACAACTCCAGAAATCCGAACAAAGTAAGACTGACCCATGGTCACATTCTGAAAAATTTGTATTTCCCAGGGTTTTTAGTAAAATTCCCTT
Organism: Flexamia atlantica; assembly: GCA_035578135.1. Lineage (NCBI taxonomy): Eukaryota > Metazoa > Arthropoda > Insecta > Hemiptera > Cicadellidae > Flexamia > Flexamia atlantica. Next base: position 11,665,504 of record JAQJVK010000001.1, read on the forward strand.
AATTAACAAAAGAGTAGGACATTCAATTTCGCTAAGATATATTCGTTTTTTACCCGTTTTTTTTAGTATAAAAATCCAAAGTAACAAAAACAAAATTAAGACAGCAAATTAAATTATTTATCTTAGACCTACAATATCGTTTTAAAATTACATTTCACTGTTAAACTACGAATATCCAATTTCAATCAGGTTAAAATTTTAACCAACCTTCATTAGGCCTATATAAAACTGCCTAAACAAAAAGAAATCCATATAAAAACCACTAGAAATTATACCATAAGAGGACTTGATCAAATCATGGATATAAGCATATAGCCATCTCTAGTAATATGTTTATGATATAAGTATTGATGTCAGACGATATACGCTAGTGATTGCTAACAGACCCACCACTAATTTTCGTTTGTTGTTAAAACTTACAAAAATACAATACAATTCTTATCGAAAAATCCTCTGCAACATACCTGAAAACCGGATAAATACCTGGTTTTTTTCAACACTGGTGGTGCATGATGCAGACAAGTGCCCCCAACCTTGACACAGCAAATAGTTTGTTTAGAAGCAAGGGTATGGAAAACATGGTTACTTGTGACAAAATGACAAAGTAGTATTTAAATATGCTGGCATTGTAAATAAAAAATCTGGATTTTCTGAGTTTTTATGACAAAAATTCAAAAATTAAATTTTTGTTGGTGTCGAGAGGGCGCTGGTTATACCTTTAAGGGAAGGGCGCAGGGGGACGCGTCCCCCTGCCCCCCCCGAGCCAGTACGGGCCTGCGTATGAGATCGGGTATGCATCGTATCCGGCAGAGCTGTTACTAATTGGTATCTGGTAGCTCCGGCCAGCATGTTACTAATTGTCACTAAAAACCAGAGTAGGTTACCTCGGTTGAGTCTGGTATGTTAGGACATCAGGTAGCTGGCCAGCAGGATGCTCAATTGTCACTCCAAACCACAGTAGATTACCTCGGTTATATCTGGGATGTCAGGACAGTAGGTGCGGGTGAGGTCATTTTGAAGTAGTCTATGGTGGCGTATGAAATCAAGTAGGCGTCGTACCTGGCCATGAGCATCATTTCAGTATTTTGATTAGGGGGGCTAGACTTCCATGCCCTCAACTCGATTACAACTAACCCCCCCTAACACTTTACAATTTGTTAAGTAGTGTATTTTTAAGATTTGATTTGTTGACACATAAGCAAGTTTCTCAAAAATTTGTAGAAGGTTTATTTATAATTATTATTTTTTACCAAATTATTGCCTCCCACCCCAATGATGCCTATGTACCCGGCGGCTATCAGGTAGGTGGCCAGCAGGATGCTCAATTGTCACTACAAACCACAGTAGATTACCTCGGTGATGTCCGGTATGTCAGGGCAGCAGGTGCGGGTGAGGTCGTTCTGGCAGTAGTCCTTGGTGGCGTAGCCAGAGGCGACGTAGGCGTCGTACCCGGCGGCTATCAGGTAGCTGGCCAGCAGGATGCTCAATTGTCACTACAGACCACAGTAGATTACCTCAGTGATATCCGGTATGTCAGGGCAGCAGGTGCGGGTGAGGTCGTTCTGGCAGTAGTCCTTGGTGGCGTAGCCAGAGGCGACATAGGCGTCGTACCCGGCGGCTATCAGGTAGCTGGCCAGCAGGATGCTCAATTGTCACTTCAGACCACAGTAGATTACCTCGGTGATGTCCGGTATGTCAGGGCAGCAGGTGCGGGTGAGGTCGTTCTGGCAGTAGTCCTTGGTGGCGTAGCCAGAGGCGACGTAGGCGTCGTACCCGGCGGCTATCAGGTAGCTGGCCAGCAGGATGCTCAATTGTCACTACAAACCACAATAGATTACCTCAGTGATGTCCGGTATGTCAGGACTGCAGGTGCAAACGAGGTCATTCTGGCAGTTGTCCTTGGTGGCGTAGCCAGAGGCGACGTAGGCGTCGTACTCGGGGGCTATCAGGTAGCTGGCCAGCAGGATGCTCAATTGTCACTACAGACCACAGTAGATTACCTCGGTGATGTCCGGTATGTCAGGGCAGCAGGTGCGGGTGAGGTCGTTCTGGCAGTAGTCCTTGGTGGCGTAGCCAGAGGCGACGTAGGCGTCGTACTCGGGGGCTATCAGGTAGCTGGCCAGCAGGATGCTCAATTGTCACTACAGACCACAGTAGATTACCTCGGTGATGTCCGGTATGTCAGGGCAGCAGGTGCGGGTGAGGTCGTTCTGGCAGTAGTCCTTGGTGGCGTAGCCAGAGGCGACGTAGGCGTCGTACCCGGCGGCTATCAGATAGCTGGCCAGCAGGATGCTCAATTGTCACTACAGACCACAGTAGATTACCTCGGTGATGTCCGGTATGTCAGGGCAGCAGGTGCGGGTGAGGTCGTTCTGGCAGTAGTCCTTGGTGGCGTAGCCAGAGGCGACGTAGGCGTCGTACCCGGCGGCTATCAGGTAGCTGGCCAGCAGGATGCTCAATTGTCACTACAGAACACAGTAGATTACCTCGGTGATGTCCGGTATGTCAGGGCAGCAGGTGCGGGTGAGGTCGTTCTGGCAGTAGTCCTTGGTGGCGTAGCCAGAGGCGACTTAGGCATCGTACCCGACGGCTATCAGGTAGCTGGCCAGCAGGATGCTCAATTGTCACTATAGACCACAGTAGATTACCTCGGTGATGTCCGGTATGTCAGGGCAGCAGGTGCGGGTGAGGTCGTTCTGGCAGTAGTCCTTGGTGGCATAGCCAGAGGCGACGTAGGCGTCGTACCCGGCGGCTATCAGGTAGCTGGCCAGCAGAATGCTCATCTCGAAGCAGTGGCCGCTCTGTCTCTCCAGCACCATCCTCCCCGACACCACCTGCTCCGGCTGCAAAATAAACAAAATATTGTCTTTGTTTGAAGGTTTTATCGGCAGAATGGTATTTTTTTATAACAATTAGAGTCAGTGGAAAATTTAATATACAGGAAACTTATGAAACAAGGTGGCTCTCTCGCTGGTCTATATCAGAACAGAGTTCAACAATAGATACATTAAAAGCTGCCATTTTACTGGTAAGTCTATTGGCTGTCCGAATTGACCAGCTTCCTGTTTATCTTGGTTCCTCCTTGTCTCTCTCAGAACTGTAATTCCTGGCTGAGCTCGTGCCGGATTTACCACTAGAGCAACAAAGCTCTGGCTTGGGGCCGCATGCCCATAGGGGGCGCACACAGTAGGAAATAAGGTATTTTGAATGGTTAATTAATTAGGCTCAACAAGGTATTTTGAATGGATAATTAACTAAGCTTCAAAACAAAATTGAGCTAAAAAAAGTTAATCACTTTTTACAATTCTGTTGCATGGGGGCCTCAGGGAGGCCGCACAGAAATCTGAGCTTGGGGCCACGATGGTCGTAAATCCGGCAGTCCAGTCAGGTCTGAGCCCGAGAGGGAGTTGTAAGTTGTCCTGGCTTAACCGTGTGGCAGGGGATGAGGAACTCTTACACGACAAACTGGGCGAGACTCTTCGTATCAAGGAGAGCTTGCAGGTGAAGGTCCTTGACCGGGAATGCTTGGGAGGTCTCGGGTTAGATGATGGGTTGTCCCAGGAAGAGCTTGGAGGATGGGTTGTAAATTTATTTCTCTTCCTTCAGGGAAGAGGCTGATTGACCATATCTTACCCGTCCCATACAGACAATCTTTTCCTTCAATATGCTGCACTAACTCTTTGGGAAGACGTGACTAGCTGGTAGTGCAGAGGCTTTCGTTCCTCCAAAGTCTAATAGTTTACAAAACTGTACAAAACAAATACGTCATGACCAACAGCCAAACCTAGTCACATACCTAGTCTCTGTTATCAATAGTTGTACTTGTTTTAAAACAACAACAAACCCTGGAGTATGGTAAAGTAAATATAAATAGAGGGTGAGGGTGGAGTGGATGATATGATTTTCTCGTAAGAAAGCAAAATAGTAACTGTTTATAACCAGATAAAAATATTTCAAATTTATTTTAACATTCTATACCCCAAACAACCCAAATCAAATATTCACACTGTCCACAAAAAAATATGTGGTAACATATGGCTGGAATTGCCAGGAGCAATAGTTGGGTGACAGTTGCACTTTTACAAGCAGGATTCTAATTTACAATGTGTTTTAGATACAAAAATAATTTTAAAGTTTTCTTAATGGTTACTCATAACAATAAATAATACTAAAATTATGAAGTAAATGAATACTACTAATGTTATAATACTAATTTAATAATTAGTATTATTAATACTAATTATTTTGACTTTTGATAAAGAGTCGAAATCACCTTTATACTTTTAATAGTATTTATTGTGATGAGTAACCATGAAGAGCAATTCATTAATAAAACCATCATGAACACAACATTCCAAAAAGAAATAAAAAACAATTCGAAAGTATTCAAGAGAAAAGTTTTATAAGCAATATCAAATGAAAATTTCATGAAAAATCAACAAAAATCATTTTGGTATGTAGTTAAATAAGAATTATGACTCATAAAACAAACTTCAGAAACTCCTGCTGAAGTGAAACTAGAAGAAAAATATGTCAATAGCTGTCAAAAAACATAACTCAAAGGCAACATGATTCAAACAATTTAGTAACCTTTGTGTCAATCTTTCTAACTCTTTAAAGTTTCCATTAATCTTCAAATTTGTTCAAGATTTAATTGGAACTAAAAATTTATTAGAAAAGTTTTAGTAAATTTGGAAATCGGACATTATAATTCAAATTCCAAAAAATTTCTCCTATGGAAGTTTTGAACTCCTTTAGCAACCCTGGACTTGTGAGTGGAAAGAAAATTCTTCAATTTGTCATGCAGAAAGTGTTCAGACTTACTGAAGGTACTTCATGTATGTTGATGAACCAGTCTCATTAGAAGGGTGTATTTCCTAAAAAGCTAAAATATGCTAAGGTGAAAAAAATTATGTTCAGGGAAAGAAATGTTAATAACCGTTCCAATTAATGCTGCATTACTGTACTCCCTTAATTTTTATAAATATTTCAAAACATTTTAAAAGATTAACTCATACATTACTTTAAAAATAACAATTTAAATAAAACCTTGACAGTTTGGTTTTAGAGCTAATCATGGCACTTAAAAACGTATTTATAGCATGGCCAATTTCGTTGACCATTGGTCAATAATATTGCAGGGGCCTTGGATGGGCTGCAGACTCTGTGACCTTATCCAAGGGGCATTCTACTGAGTTGACCATGACATTGCCATTCAAAAATTAAGGAAATGCAGCTGATATGGGTTTGAATTGTTTATGAAATTCTAGGGCCTTTTAAAAAATTGGTTATTGGAGAGGGCCTTTTGTTCTATTGGCGAATTTCTTGAAGAATATCAAAGTATCTATTGTTTTTTTGTAAATTTTAAGAATCAGCAACTTATAATGGTTGGTATTAAAGGGCAAATAATTGTAAAAATATATCACTGCAAAGTGATAAGTGCTAATAAATAAATAAATAAATACATGTTTAACTAGCACATGTTTGTTATCAGTGAGTTTGTTTTCAATTAAGGAAGGACTAATAAAATAGTAATAAGTTTTTCTTACTATTTTCACAAATTAATATTTATTTACACATTTCTACTGTACAATAAATGGCGAGTGATGAGTGGTAATAATAATATATATATATATATATATATATATATATATATATATATATATATATAAACTCACACAGCTTATAATATATTATTCAAAGTACAAGTTAGGTTATGTTTGCAAGCTATTTTTCAAATTTATAATATCACAGTTTGTCAATAACTAACACCAAAAAATCTAAATTTATAAATAATGATCTATTAAAGAATGAAAAAGTGTGTTATGCCTACTGGAAACATTAAATCAGCTAAATTTAAATATATTGAAATAAATTAAGTGACAACAAATTAAATGTAAATGAAGGTGATTTAATCACAAACTAAATTAAGAGAGTAACACTTTGGCTAAATGATAGAAGTCCTCATTCTAGTGATCTTTTAGAAACATTTTATGTAAATGTTTAATTAGGGTATAATGAAGTCACTTGCTCATGTTGTAAGAGGGGGGGGGGGAGAATCCCCATAGTATGGGTAAACATTGTTTCCTTGTGTGCTAATGTGGGTTGGGAGTGTAGCGGTGTTGAGGGGGGTTGAAACCGGTGCACCGGAATAGAGCCAGGGAGATCATAGGAGGATCAGGTAGACGGCATTATTGAGCCGGTTTGATAAGGAGGCCCTCAAAAATACACCGGAATTGAGCCAGAAGCATCTGGTAGACGGCATTATTGAGCCGGATTGAAAAGGAGACCTTTGAAAATGCACCGGAATTGAGCCGGCCGGTACGTGCCGCGCGGCCGCCGCTGCCGTACCGCAACAAACGCAACCGACGCGACGGTTTAAAATACAATTCCAGTTTTAGAAAAATAATCGCATCATTTTTTTTCTTAGTCATTCTTTTTTGAGACAGGTACCTCATGGAGGACGTTACCCTGAATATGAGTGAAGGATGAGTGCGGCAATGATCGAGATGATAGTGGCGCGATCTTGTAGCCTTGTTGAAGCAACATTTTCAACATGCCGTGTTTTTTATTTGCGATTATTTCGTGAGATAACGCCAAGTATTTATAAACATTGCTGTTAAAAGAGAGATAGGGAATTTATTTAACTTTCAAAATATTGCTTCGAAAATATTTGTTGTTTTTCGATAAATCTACGATTTAGTTCTCGCCGATTTCAACTGCACACAAACAATGAAATAACTAATTTTAAAAATGTACTTGACGTGATTTTATATTAGGCCTATTTTGTTTTAAAACCACAATTTTAGGATGTAATAATAAAACTGTCATTTGTTATTGTTAACTCAAGTATTCCCAAACATTCATAAGATTAAGATAATTTTGTAAGAAATCTTTTAAATTACAGACCTTTTTTGCTTAAATTAAAAAATGTATTATTTTTTATTGTTATTGCCTTGGTCATTGTTTTAAGCACTCCTGTTATTCATCTATACATTTGTTATTGTCATCTTTCAGTGAGCTTATGTAATTATTGTCAATTGATCCACGAAATAGTATATTTCGCAACAAGGGCCGAAAATGAGGTTTTGCAGGCTCGTGTTTCAAATTCGAGACGAAGTCGAGAATTTGAAACGATCGAGAGCTGCAAAACCCTTTCGGCCGAGGTACGAATGCTATTTTTCACCACACCACACAATGAAATATACCCTAAATAATTAAAAAAAACTGATTATTATTATTAGACTCACTTAAAAACAAAACACAGCTATGACAATCATATGATCACAACTATCCTGTCTTGAATGCCGTATAATTTTGTGATGTTCTGACGTTGTTTCAAGCAAATAAACGATTGGCTGACTTTCGGCCCTAGGGCCCCCAACGTTTTCGGTCCTGTGGCGGCAAACGGTGTGTTTCGGTCCGCGTTAGACGTTTGTAAAACAGGTGATTTCGTCTTAGTGTGGTGAAAACATTTTATTGCACTAATTTTTTTATATTCATTTTAGTTTTTTTAAGTTATGTTAATGCTACTTTAAGACTAGCTCATCAACTATTGTAATTTATTGGAATTGTCGTTAGAATAAATATATAAGTTCAGCCTTAAAAATTGTTTGAGCCATTACTGTAAAAAATAGTGATATTTCATGGAGATTGTGAAAAATTATTATCATTGAAAAACATGTTTTATGGCTAAAGAAATTCAAGTACAAGTAGGAAGTGTAAATTTATCAAAATTGATGTATCTTTGTTGTCTCTATACGTATAGAACAATACACCACGTAGAAACATGACTTTTTGGGTTCAAGAAACACTGATACATTCATTTTTACTGACGCTCAACTTTACCTCGTTATATAGCGAAAACAATAATTTCTACTTGATCATACTGTGACTAAGTATAATAAAATAGTAAAATCGAAGTGCGTCAAGATATTGACGCACTTAATAGCAGAAAATATTTCGGAGAAAGAAAAAGAGGACGAGTAAATAAAAACGGGGGTTTCTAAAAAAGGTTTTTAAAGTCGATAGTTTTTCTTAATAGACACTCGCTATACTATTTTCAGTTTATTATAACTTTTTAAGATGAATATTTTCCTAACGTGCCCTTTAACAGTACCACTCATATTCAACACCAACCCTCGACCATCACGTATCCACCTTCCCCGCCCCGCCCCGCCGCCTCTCCGTGCCGGCCGACCCGGGCCCGTGTACGTGCCGTGCGGGCCGCTGCGGCTGCGGCGGGGATGCATGCACACGGCACACAGCACACAGCACACAGTGCAGCAACGCTAAGTGCAGTTCCCCCGTGTCCGGCCGCCATTACGGGATCGATGCCGTATCCACTTAATCATTCACCACCTTCCCTGCCCTGCCCCGCCGCCGCCGCCTCGTCTTACACGCCCTGATTGAACAAGACAATTAGTCCACCTGGGGAGACGCCGCAGCCACGCCGCTCCGCCGCCGCAGCCCACTACAGTAGTGCCCGAGACCGGTGCACGTATACAGCGCAAACTGAAATGCAGTTTGTCACTGTCGGCTAGAAAACTCTTCAGTGAACTGTACCATTCTTAAGTTGTGATTTGCACAGTTTAAATAAGAACAAGGACAAAGCAATGAGCGAATTAAGGAAATTTGCAACCTTTTAACGAATTTCCCCTATAGGGAAGAAGCTATTACCGTAGGTCTCATGGTAAGACCTAAGCCCAAGACCATGATAACTTTTCGTTTTGGGGCCACCAGAAGCAAAAAACACCATTCGTTCGAATTTATATATATATATATATATATATGTGTGTGTGTGTGTGTGTGTGTGTGTGTGTGTGTGTGTGTGTGTGTGTGTGTGTGTGTCTGTGTGTGTCTGTTAGCACGATAGCGGCCGTAAAAATGGTCCAATCTTAATGAAAATTGGTACAGACGTGTAAAGTGGTAATCACTCGGACGAGTTCGTGAACCAGCCCGATCGGATCACCAGAAGGGGGGTAAAGAGGGTTAAACCCCCCCAAAAATGGGTTTTTTGAGTTTTTTTATATAGAAAAATAAAATTTAACGAATTTTTGTTGGCACCATTGAATTCAGCTCAAAAAAACAAACAATTTAGTATTTGAATCACTGCTCTATGTCCATTAGTTACCGAGATATTGAAAGTGGTAAACACAGTACGTTGTCCCAATGTTAACCTTATGGGAAATACGTGAAATTCTATATCTCCGTTATTTTTCAACATATCTTGATAAAACGTGGTAAATAGCTTCTTCTAGTTCAGATCTACTAAATATTGAGTTAAAACCACCCAGTTTTAATATACCTGTAGCAGAAAACCTGCATACTCATTCCCCATGTTATTCTTATGGAGCTTACCAAAACATGTCAAATCTCGCTATGTTGGATTGAAATATGTTGTTATGCATTTGAAATTCGCTGAGCATGCAGGTCTGCTGCAACGGGGGTATTGATTAATACGTTGGAAACAAACAAAAGAGGATTTAAAACTTTTGTGTACGTACGTACAGGGTGTTTTTTAACGCAACCCAAAACTTTACATTGTCAGTGAAGGATTAATCCCCCCCCCCGAAGATCCCGGATTTGACCCCACTATATTATTTTGTTTGGGGATACATAAAAAGTAAGGCCTACCAAAACAATTCACAGGAAATTCATACCCCCAAAACAAACAAAACAAATTTAATACAAGAAATTCAACAAGGTACTACGCAAAACGTGTTCAGGAATTTGATGGAGAGAGCACAACTTTGTATAAATGTGAATGGCGGATTGTTTGAACACATAATGTCGGCTAAATGTTATCAAACTTACATTATAGGTTGTATAAAATGCAGTGACTAAGAAAATAATACTCATTTAATCTTTATGTGTGCATTATTCAATCTTAAAAATGGGTTGCGTTTGAAAAAAACCCTGTATTATTTTCTTACTTCAAATTCAAATACATAGATTAATGATACAAAAGTACATATTGTATTGCTGTGGTTCAATAAATCCCAAACAATAGACATCATTTTGAAACGGATCGAGATAATTACCTGTTTCTATCAAAATAATAATTTTAACGTGATCTTAAGAAAAACAATTTGTGCTATGTTTACATTATAAAATTTCGAGATCTGAACCTATGACCTTTAGTTCTAGAACAATCTGCAGATATTTCATGACGTAATAATTTTATTGGATTCCCTAGATTAGTAGTAAAAAGTTTTTTTTTCTGGCAATAGTAGATTAAACCGATAGAAAATAAAAAGGGGCGCACCGGTTACTCTGGGACACCTGGTGCACGGGAGATGTTGCAGTTGCAGTGCAGAGAATCTTTGACATAAAAAATATATACACTATGATATTTTTTATGTTTTTAATTTTTTGTTTTTTCATTGTAATAATCATAAACACTGACACAGGTTTGAGAAGTACATATAAAAGGTTGGAGACAGACGTAGATTTTCTTTTAAATTCCAGAATGGTCGTATAACATTTTAAATCTTATTACAATGTTATAACATTAAAATTCTGTCTTTGTGTCTAGTATATGGTCATTTAAAAAATGTAAGATAAGATGTATGCTTGCTTGTCACAGCATTGTCACATACCACTAAAACCGGTAAGCATCTTATTCATGCTGGTTTATGAACTATGCCAGTCCAATCATTTTTATAGAAGAAGTGTCTTCTTTCTTGCTCGAAGGGTGGAGAGCATGGTAAAATGTTTATACATCGATGGATGTAAGAGGTAAAGAGAAAAGCCTTTAACGGCCGGATACGGATCGACTGCTCTCCATTGGGCGCTTTTTTAACAAAACCGATAATCTCAAGTTATTAATTTAATTTATTACAGAGGTTATTTTAAACGGTTTCAGCGTACGTTGAAACATTTCAATAGTTCTTGAATTCGACCTTAATAAAAAAGCTAAAAATGCTAATTGTTAAAAATGTGTTTAACGTAACTGACTATTGCAGTGAAGTTTACTTGATATTTTTAGCATGTTTTAAGTTATTACGAGCTTTTTTTATCAAAATATTCATTAAGAAGTCATTCGCAAGTGGACACTCAGCCGAGAGTTTTTTTCTTTTATTCCAGGTATTACATCGGGACAATACCCGGTCAAGCAAACTAAAGAAGTCTCGTTTGGTTACGATTACAAGTTTAGAAACTCATAATGTTTCAGAATATCCCTTTTTAAATAACATTTTCAAGAATGTACAGATTCTAAAACCTTACATGTTTTTTTATCTTCCACACTAAACAGAAGAAATAATTAATTAGAACAAATTTACATTATTAAAAAAGAAAACATAGACTAAAATAAGTTTTATTTTGCTCTTTTTTAGTCTCAGGTAAAAACGTAAACGTTAATAGTTGTAAATATTATTGTCGAAACTTGAACATTTTTGAATAAAGTTATCAGCAGCGGGCGGTGGATGACCGGAGTAATGGCCGCGGGCGCGGGGCGGGCCGTCCGACACTGCGACCCGAGGGGGATTGGCCGTTTTTGCTGAAACCCTCTTTCAGCTTGAAGACGGTCTAACAGTTAACATGCAACTTGAAAAATAAAATGAGAGTTCTATCGTGAAATTCAAAATATTATTTTGTTTCATCTTGGCAGATAATATTATCAGGGGGGCATATTTTGGGTTCCAACCAATCTTGCTGTCTTATAACATCATCTACAATTTGTAGCTACTCATTAGCTAATTAGGTAATCTGGTTAAACGGAGCTTAATATTTAATTGAATTTGTCATGTTTACCATAAATATATATCATTCATGTAATCTGGAGCTGAATATTAGTATAAATAAATGAATTTAGTAAATTCAAACTACTTTAAGTTCTATCTACCTCTTTCTCAAGCCTTGTAACAGCAAGGCTATTATTATATTTAGGCCCCTTAACACACACTTTTTAACACATTAAATTTGTCTCTAAGATTTCATAAAAGAACTTCCATTCATTGGAACTAATATTCTTAAAAGTAGTTTCATCCAAAAATAATAATATTTCGGGTATTGTGGACTTAAAAGGCATTTAGCCAAATAAGCCTTACTGTAGTAATCATAGTGCATAAGAAGGTTATACAAATGGTGTGAAAAGGTCTCGACTATATTATTAAATAACTCCTAATAAACGAAATGGGATAAAATGCTGATCAAAAGTATGTGACCACAAAAACTAAATCATGTTTTCAATGATAACCATACACATACAAATTCAGGCAATTAGATACTTTTAAAACTGCAATTTCCGGTTGGATCCTCCTTTTGATGTTGATTAAGCTCTGCTGAGTGTACATTTATTTTTATCAAAATAAAAATTAAGTTATAGCTATTGAAATAAAAGAATAACACAGTACCTTTACAACAGTATGCTAGTAATTTAATCACAAAAGAAGTCACATCGGGCGGATTTTGTAATTGAAATTTTCTAAATAAAAAAACAGGTATTACATAGGGTTAACTTTTGCATATAAAACCAATAATCTCTTCCGAATTAAAAAAATATTAATTCCACTAGATGGCATCACTGCATGCAACATTACATAGCTCAAAAAAGATTAACATAGTCCCAATAAGCCCCATTAACAGGAGTGTAAACATGACGCGAGGTAGAGCAAAGTGCGCAAATGTTACAAAGGCATATAATGGAGATTAAGGTTTAATCACTGAATCAACGAGTTCTTGCAGTGAGAGTTTTGTGGGGGATCCTTCAGCCCTTTCTCCCACCCCCTCCCTCATATAACTAGGACATCAAACTGAGGGAATTTGTTATAAGTCTAGTATTTATGGTTGATTTTATGGAAATATGCAATCAGTTAAAAAGATATTCCCCAAGGAATTATAATGAGCCAAACCGGAATAAATAATTGCATTCTTAAAGTCTCATCTATCATAAAACTGATTATCATAACCACTATATTACGTGATACAATATTACGCCAAAAATATACAAAATTACAAAATTGAATACAAAATTGATAAGAAATTCAGGAAGCATACATACTAATTATTAAGTGGTTGGGAAACTTACTTAGTACTATACTGAATTTAAATTCTGAACTCCGTATTTGAATTGAAGCTACCGTATATAATAATATACCTAGCGCATAATGCGTTACCAAGTGCATAATGCATTCTGACGTTCAGCTATTTTATTAAAACAATTGTTTTATAAGCTACGGTATGTGTTCCTCCCGAAGACGGTGCCCGTTTTGATATTCCGAAACGTCGAAAACTTATCTTACCTAATCAGAGATGGCAAACAGACTCATAAATCTATACTTGATGACACAGTTGACGGGCTGAAAATAATCATGAAGAAAGTAGTTATGTAGTAAACTCGAGACTTTAGCACTTGATTTAAAGCCAAAGCTACCGTGCATAATATATCAACGTATAGTTATAATGCGTTCTGATTTGTACGCTTTTCTCTTTCAACTGTCTTGTGTTAGTTTCCAGATCTATTTCATACAAAATATTGATTTTACCATCTATGTTGTCCACCCGAAGACGATACCCGATTTAATATTCCGAAACGTCGTAAAACTTACTTTGCCCATTCAGAGATGGCAAATAGACTCATTAATCTATAACTGATGACATAGTAGTTGACGAGCGGACTAAAATAATAATAGTAGGGCTATATTACAATTTACTGTTGTTATCAGAAATCACATCAGTAGGAAATTATGCAACAACTGAACGAACTATTTTAATTTTTCTTATAATTTCCTAAACCAACAAATATTTTTGAAGCAAATCTATATGTTTCGCAAGTTTCGCCCTCTCTTTCCAAATCCCGCGACGCCCCCGTAGCACGCGTCTCGTTTTCGGGTGATTTCGCGATTTCAGAGAGAGAAGGGCGACGAGCGAGGAGCGAGGGAGAGTCGGAGTTTGGCACGTACTGTACTAATTTTGGCCGGCGTCCAGCGGAGGGCCGGGTCGCGAACGACGGTCCGCGGTAATGAAAAGCGCCCACCCCCCGCGGCAGCGACGCATTAGGCCTGCCGGGCGGTCTGACGAGACACGTCCTCTCACTGCCGCCGCCGCCGCCGCGCGAGCCGCGGCAGATCAATACCCGCCGCTACCTACACCGTCTCTGACTTCTAACGTCCACCGAGAACACTACCACGACGGGGTGAAACAGGAAATGTAAACAAAAGTTGAAATCAATTTCAATGGTGGGTGCATAAGTGACTACAACAGGGGGGGGGGGATTTACAGTCGAGTCCGGAAGTAAGACGTTTTTAAGTACTTTTAACGCCTAAAAGGTAAACGTTGAAGAGCTGATGAGATAAAGATAAAGAGATGCAAACCCAACAAAATGGTGCTTGCCGGGATTGTGTGGACGTCCCGGAATTCGAACGCGCGACCTCTTGAAAGTCCTAAAAGCTTATCATAAGTCAAGCGGTGCACCTCAATTTTCTCTCTACTGGCGGGTTTTCAAACCAGTATGGTTTGAACAACAGTATGATCAACACCACCAGTACGATCAACATTTATCATTTATTTTATTTATACGATTAACAATTGAATTACTATGATGGTTTTATAAGTGCGACTAAAAAGGTGAGAATTTACAGTCGAGTCGTTTTTCGAAAAATATAAGTCGTTTTTAAGTAATGCCGAAAAGGTAAACATTGAAGAGCTTATGAGATAAAGCGATGTAAACCCAAAATTGATTGTGAGCAAATCCCGGGATTTGAACGCGTGACCTCTTGAAAGTCCAAAATGCTTATCAATAGACTCCTACACTACCGACTAACTTCTAACATCTATACTGAGAATACAGCGTGGTGAAATAGGAAATGGAAACAAAAGTTCAATCTAATTGCGATGATGATTGCATAAAAGACCATAAAGGGGAGAATTTAAAGTCGAGTCCGGAAGTAAGAGGTTTTTAAGTACCTACTTTTAATGCTGAAAAGGTAAACAATTGAGTGCTTATGAGATAAAGCGGCGCAAACCCATCAAATTGATTGTGTGCAATCCCGCAGGGCTCGAACGCGTGATCTTTTGAAATTCCAAAATGCTTAATCATTAGACTACCAACACTAACGTCCAAAATACCAGCGTAGTGAAATAAGAAGTGTGAAACAAGAGTGTAATAATTGCAATTATGGTTTCATAAGTGACCGACCACTAATGGGAGGTTTTACATTCGAGTCCGGAAATAAGACGTTTTTCAGTACTTTCAAAGCCAAATAGGGTAAATATTAAAGCGGTGCAAACCCATCAGGAGATTCCGGGATTCGAACGCGCGACCTCTTGAAAGTCCAAAATGCTAATCATTAGGCTAGAAAGGCACTCCGACCCCCATATCTACTGTAGGACTTTAAAACGAGAACGCAGAATTGATCAACAGTTATCATTGAAATGCAAAACAAACTTAACATATGAAAAGTTATCGCAAGAGGTAGAACCAATTATTGAGTAGTTCTCTATGAACGTCACAATTTAATACATTCTGATAATAAAACCAACTTTCAAAGCTTATATTTACTGTAAAAATAAATGTGCTTTTATCCGCACAAAACGGAAACTTTAATCTTGGACAGTGCAAAAATAATAATTGGAATAGAAAACAAGTAATGTTCTCGGAAAGTTGATAATTTTTCTCAGATCTCAGTTAAATCTGCTTTATTTGCAACAGATGCGTAGTAAAGTTGTTGCAAAATTTTGATGCCAGACTTGAAAAGAAAAATTGAGGCGAGAGGTGGGTGGCAGCAGGGCCTAGTTTTCAGTTAAATGAAAATCAACTTTTACTGGAACCAAAATTATTGTCATTTGGAGCGTTTATAATGTTACGCTCATAATACGCTCCATTATAAACAGAGATTCAGAGATTGAACCGATCACTTGAGCCGTTGCTTGTTTGATTTGCCACCATGACATATTTCCTTTTAAAACAATCTGTTAAAAACATAATGACTTCGACCACTTTCTAAGCTAAGCTATTGAAAACAGGAAAATAAACAGCTATCAAAGAAGAGTGCAGTAGAAGTCCAGCTATCTCATGGAAGAATAATTATTAAGTCAAGCGGAATAACTGCAAGCCCTGTCCAGTTTAGCTTTTAACGTTTAACAATATCAGAGGTTTTTTCTTCAGCATTATTCATCTTTGTCTCTTCAGTAGAACGTATGAATTTATGCACCGAATATGTTGTGATCAAGTCAACTTACGTATAGGATTATATGCAATAAAATAATTCAATAGAATTCAAAACAATATAAATCAGAAATAAAATAAAAAATACGCCGCTTTCCTCCCACTAGTAATTATGTAACATATTGATGTGATTATTAATGAAGACGTAACAGCAACAAGTTGATCTTTTCAACTGGAAGCTATATATAAGAGCCATTAGTTTAAATTATCTTTATAAAGTGCTGAAGGTTTATTTTGTAATATCGCACCCCTTAAACTTACGATATGTAACGCGTACTCTAACCCCTTCGCTCTATATAATTCACACTCTATACACTTTACTACATTGAAAAACGAATAAAATAATCAGTATTACTAATTTGATAGTTTAGACATAGCATCTGTCTTTTAGTAAGTCTGATGGAAGCTCGTAGTATCTGATAATATCAGGAACAATAATTATTATTCCAAAATATACATATTAGCAAGTACGAAAGGTACGCAGCGCTATGACGTGAATGAGTGAATATTAATTTCAGCGGGCTTTTGTCCATTTTAGACAAAAAACCAAACATTCTGGACTTTATGCTCCCAATCATAGGGATGAGGCGTCCAATTTCTTTCCCAAACTAACTTGTCAGTCAGATAATAGAAAATAATATCCCTACCAAATTTAAAAGAAATCGGATTATGATTGCGACTACTATAAACAACATACTGCGTTCAATAAATTCACTTTTTTATAAATCGGTTATTTTTTGTTTTATAATTTTGGAAGAGGGCTGAAATGATAGTATTTTTATTTTCTTCAATTACAAATACATTTAAATTACGATTTGGGGCTTATATGTTTTGTTTTGTAATTTTTGAAAGAGGGCTAGGAGGGCTTTTGGGGATAGTATTTTTTTATTCAATGAGAAATACATTAAAAATACAATTGGGGCTTATATGATCCTTTTAGGCCCTGAAATCCCAAATTTGGGGCATTTAAACCCCCCCCCCCCCCCCAAAAAAAAAGTAGGGATGCTCCGATTTTTGTTTTGCCCAACGAACTTATCCAAAGAAAAGAATATCCCTATAAAATTTTAAGAAAAACTGATAAAAATTGATAGAATAGTAATGAGTCTCTTATTTGTATTTTTGTATTTTGGGTCTTTCTACGCCGGTGGCATTTTTTAACGTTTTGATCGGGAACGGTCAAAACCCGGGTCTTGTTACTATCTAACGGATATAAATAAACGGATATATTTTTATTTGGCATAAAGATCAGTGTGACCGGTCAAAACCGAAATCGATCGCCATTTTACACCTTTTGTGTATATGTGTCGTCATGTATGTAAATACAGTTATAAGTGTAATTATTTGTGGAGAGTTGTAATACGTATATTTTTACTAACATCCGGTCTATACATCAACACGTGCCGTGATGTTCAAGAAGTTATTTCATAAAATAAAATATTTACAATCAACAAATATACAACTAAAAATTGGATGAAGCCACTTACAGAGATATTATTTATAAAAATAATGTTTAGAGGCGAAATTTGAATGTTCTTTTAGGAGGTAATCTCAGTGAGACTTTAGTGTAGTATTCATTGGGAATCAATAAATTCCTGGCAAACCGAATTTAAAATATCCTGGTAGGCGAGGAGCATTAAAAACACACATCCACACATTTTGCCACTAAATTATGTGTAAGCTTAAAGTTGTATGTAAACTTTTAACAATCTGAAATCTGTTCAAGTTAATATATTTTTTTACCCACGAGTTGAGCAGGAAAGTATGACTGGACTTGTTGCGAGATAACGCGCCCCACCCCCTCCCATGATAACTACTCTTCGTTATTATATCCTGAATCCGGTTCCTTCAGCGGATTAAAACAGTTATACTCTAAAAACTACTTCGCCTTCGAGGCAACTGACACACTTATTGGTTAAAATTCATATTATTTTTTATATTATTTTTGTAAATATAAACTTAAAGAACTTCTATAAACATAAACATTACATCTCTTAAATTCCTTACAAATGGTTAAATTTCAAATGGTATGAGAGTTAAAAGAGACAATCTGATAGTTTGTTGATAATTAGCGTTGGAAAAAAGTATTGAATAAATGGCAACTTTTAATGCCCATAAGGAAATGGTGGGTTCATGGGCAAGGTGTTGCACGTTAAATTAGCGCAACTAATTTAGCAAAATAGTTTTCTTAAATAAGCCCTTTGCAAATAAAATTATTTTGCAATTAAAAGAGTAGGATTTCCAAAAAAAATCATATTTGTGATTAATGTAGGGAGAAACTCTAATCTTTAAGGAACTGTTGGAAAAGATCAGAAGTTCTCATAAAATTACTCTGCTATCCTCGAAGTAACCTCAGGTGTAGACCAAAATGACTTATACTAATGTATAAAAAACTTAGTTGTTTGTTAACAATTCAATGAAACTTAATTAAAACTAAACTTTGGGAATAAAAAGTTTATCCGTATAGCAGAAAAAAACAACAAACATAAAAATCTTATAATTATAAAGTTTTTTATGAAAAATTATTCCAAATTAATACAGCTATCATAAATAAAATTGAAAACTATTAAATAAATCCCTCATTATTTTTAGAATGTTAAAAAGGTAATCTACGTAAAAATATAAAAGGTGATCTAGAAGTTAAATTAAACTCATTTTATGTATACTTCCATGTTTCACATATTTTTACCATTTCCATTGTTGACATAAAATGCTTAATTTCAATCATAGTCGTCGACATAATCCTCCGTTATTACTCGTTTGATAACTGCATTATTACCCTCAAACTGCATAGCAATTTACTCAAACCTCAGTTATTTTCCCAACAACAAATTAATTATGAACACTCAATTTCCGCTTCAATAGAATCTACCCAAATTAGATGCGTTTTCTTTTCGACCTTTACATTATCTTGTACATAAACAGACGCTATTGGAAGCCTGAGATCTCAGTGGCTACTACTGATCTTCAAGATTTATTATTCAAATTAAGGAATATTTCGTAGATTTGCCGGATTTCCTCAGAATTAATGTGTTTTAAGGGCTTGGCCGTTCAAAGGTCATTAACATTCTTATTGAAGAATAAATTGGTTTATATTAACAGTTGTTGATTGCAAACGAAGCAGCAACAGTACTCTTGTCTTTTTTCATCTCTCTGATCTTGTCCAAAACAGCGTCCAAACGAAGAGTCAAGTTAAGCAAGAAAGTATGACAGGACTTGTTGCGAGATAACGCGCCCCACCCCCTACCCCTCCCATGATAACAATTCACTTTATTATCCTAAGTACTGATTTATCAAATAGTTTAAAACTGTGTTACCCTCTTCAAACATTTTAACTTTCGCTGGCTCGTTGTTGAATACGTTCAACCGTGTTTGATACACAAATTGTTGAATGAAATACATTATTGATGTTGAGTTTATATTTTGCTTTTGATTACTGCGGACACTCTCATCGCTAATTGGTAAAAACAAGTTACAAGTCGTTTTCACATTGTTGTGGCGACAATGTCTTTATAAGTTATTGCTCAATCGTTTTCCCAATATTGTATCACCTAACGTGTCCACATCCAATTAATTTACCTTTGACCCAGTTTTTCCACCCTCACACACCCCACACCCCGGACACGGATCTTATGCAGATGAGGACGAGACGATGTCCTAGTCCCATGGTGCATGGTCGGGGTATTGATCGGACCATGGTACGGCGGACGGTGTGAGCACGGAGCTCGGAGGACGGAGGACGAAGGACGCGGAAGGGAGGGAAGGGAAGGGAAGGACAGATATCTGCGGCGAGGACGGCTGACAGCTCGCGGGCTAAGGCCGGCTCAATATGTCCACCGTCACCTCCACGTAGCTGCTACTCTCTACACTACCCCGGATCAATACCACTATACTCCACCATCCACTGTACCAAGACCTACATTTTTTGGAAAATTTTTAATCAATCAAATACAAAATGTATTTCACGTAAACTTTTAAGGTCAAAACAAATGTAGGAAATATAATAAAGTAGATTTAATCGCGAACGAGATACCAAAAAAGAAATTATTTCCAGGAGAAAAACTCTTGTTCAATAAAAAAGGGAATCTGCAATGACAGCGGGATATAATAGCTGCATGAATAGAGTTACTCGAAGTTAGTTGGAAATCTCATCACGCAGCTAAAAGAGGAGTTTTGCCTTTCATGTTCCACTCATCAAAGTGTGTTTAGTAGATAAAAAATAATCCTGAAGGTATTGTAGTTTAACCATATACAAAGTAGATGGCCAAAAAATACATAATAATATTGAGTTATATATAATTATTGGACATTATTAAGAAAATGGGTTAATGTTTTTCAATCCATTTTCATCTCGTATTTATTTATTTGTTGAGATGAACAATTTATGGTGCAAAACCATTTAATTTATTTCAAGCCAGCTTTAAAATGTACCCACATTGTTCTCTATCTTTGGTCTTGTAACTCTGAATCTTATTACTAGACTTATCATTTGTAACGACAGTTTTAAATTACTTTTTTCAGCTTTTTATTCAGTTTGAGATTCAGTTTAGTGTTATTTATTTCGGCTGGTGGAAGATGTTAAGTTACATTAAACTAATTGTTTTTCATAAAATGCCCGATGAAACTAAACGTAATAGTTGGAAAGATTATTTTTTCTTACTTTATTTTGATGTTTATTTAGTTCTTCTTAAATGAATTAACATAAATTTTGTCTTGCAAAAATCAGTATTTTAAAATTATTCAAGGAATGACGTTATTAAGTTTTGCTGCTTGAGAACAAATTTATATATCATTGTCTTCAGTTAAAGTTAATACCCCCGTTGCAGCAGACCTGCATACTCAGCGAATTTCAAATGCAAAACAACATATTTCAATCCAACATAGCGAGATTTGACATGTTTTGGTAAGCTCCATAAGAATAACATGGGTAATGAGTATGCAGGTTTACTGCTACAGATATATTAAAACTGGGTGGTATTAATTCAATATTCAGTAGATCTGAACTAGAAGAAGCTATTTACCAAGTTTTATCAAGATATGTTGAGAAATAAGCGAGATATAGAATTTTACTTATTTCCCATAAGGTTAACATTGGGACAACGTACTGTGTTTACCACTTCCAATATCTCGGTAACCTATGGACATAGAGCAGTGATTCAAAATGCTAAATTATTTGTTTTTTTGAGCTGATTTCAATGGTGCTAACAAAAATTCGATAAATTTTATTTTCCTATGTAAAAAACTCAAAAAACCCATTTTTGGATAAGTTTATCCCCCTTTACCCCCCCTTCCGGTGGTCCGATCGGGCTGGTTTACGAACTCGTCCGAGGGATTACCACTTTACATGTCTGTACCAAATTTCATTAAGATCGGACCATTTTTACGGCCGCTATCGTGCTTACAGACATATATATATATATATTCGAACGAATATTGTTTTCTGCTTCTGGTGGCCCCAAAACGAAAAGTTATCATGGTCTCGGGCTTAGGTCTTACCATGAGACCTACGGTAATAGCTTCTTCCCTATAGGGGAAATTCGCTAAAATTAAATATTCAAAACCAAATAAGTCAATTGCAGGAACAGAATGACCTTTTATGGTGTTTTGTTTAAAAATCAGCCTAAAAAAGGATGAAAAGGACAATTATGATCTTGTGTACATGTATTATCGTGATTTTCAAAACATGAAACAATTGTCTGAAAAACCATTTAGGTTTGATAAATAATTACAGTAAGGCAACAGTTTCAATAATTTTTTTCAATTTGAGATTCAGTTCAGGGTTTTATATTTTTGCTGATGGAAAATATTTAGTTATGTTTTAAATTTATAGTTTTTCATAAAATTTTGATGGATGAAATGTAATAGGGGAAACATTTAATTTTCCCAGTTTATATTAATGTTTATTTAGTTCTTCTTTAATAAATTATCATGAATTTTGCCTTACAAAAATAAATATTTTAAAAGTGTACAAGTAATAACGGTAATAATTGATAGTGATTGAGAACAGATTTACATTATTATATAGCTTATGTTAAAGTTAACAATAAATATTCAAAACCAAATACGTCAATTGCAGGAACCATATGACATTTCCTCTAGCGCTTTGTTTCACAATTCAGCATAAAAAGGACAACAATATAGTCTTGTCTACATGTTTTATGGTAATGTTTAAAACGTTAAAAAATTGTCTGAAGAACAATTCAGCTTTGATAAATACCTATTAAACATCTAAAGGTGGTAATTCGATGATCAAGACATTATATAAGTAATGTTTTATTACAATAAAATAAAAGGACAAAGTTTTTATATGCCTAAGTGGCATTTACCTTTTAAAAATATATGTAAAGGTGAGAATTTGTTGAAAAAATGTGTACCGTATGTGAGATTTCCCCATGGTATGTTATTGGGACAAATCAAATTATTTATATAAACTGCTTTTAATCTTAACGAATAAATCCCCAATAAAAACAAAATTTTTAACCATACACCTTGTTTAGATATATTTCTTAATACCAAAAGTGGTCAGTAGTAAAGCAATGATGGGAAGAACTCTTCGCTCCAAAAAGGTTACGAGGGCTCGATTGCATTTCCAAATTTAGTATCTAAACTTTTAACTTTTCAATAAAATATTAACTATCACATTATCTTACCTTTTTCAAAACGTAGAAAAATGTTATTATATTAATTTTGGTATTCCAATGGGATTTATTTATTTATCTTTAAATACTATTGTTTTAAGCGCGTTTTTGTGATACAACTTAATGAAAAGGTATGTCAAAGGTTTTTATTAATATCTATTTAAATAAAAATTAATCCCTATTTCTTTGAAATTCAGTAACTTTTACGGCATGCACTGAATAGGGTAGTTATTTTTTATTGTATTCGTCACTTTAGGGCAAGGTTCGTAAAAATATAAAATTTTTAACATTATGTTATTTTTTTTTGTGGGCTCTTTCCCACTGGCCTTCGACGTTATTTGAACAAGAATGCATTCTGTAGACTAACTGACAATAGTGAATTAGAAATAGTTTACGGGTTATACAACAGAATTCAGCAAAACTTTTTGAAAACATAGTTTAATTTCCCGAGCCCCAAAAATAAATTATAAAATAAACGAAAGAGCTTTGTATTTTATAATACACAGTTTCACCCACATTAATATTATGAATGATACTTTTGGCTAAAATCGATATGTGTTATACACATCTGATATTGTTCTTTACTTTACTATTTGCACTCTAAACTTGTTTTCTTGTTCGTTCAATAATTAAGTCATATAAAATAAATAAATACAATAATATATTGTTAGTCCTGCATCCCAAACGTTAGACTGCTAAGCTTCTTGCGAGCATAAAACCATGGAAGAGAAAGCTTTATGATAAAACGAAAATAACCCAGAACTAGATAGTACCCATTCCGAAACTCTGTTCTATAAAAATTACGCTGTTCTATGAAAGACTGTTGAAAGGATATGTGCATTACTATCATAAATAGTGCTAAAACTGTGACGTTTGGATGAACCTTGTGAACAGAATTTTGTAATTATCTTGTCCCAGAATTGGTTGCTCCAGCTCGTCCACAAGTACAATGTAAAGTAACCTCCAAAAGGCTAAAGTCAGCGTTTCAAAATATTTCGAAAGCAGTGCACTTAGAATTTTCTTTTTGTTGAGTTGGATTATAAAGCCTTTACAAGCACACAAAAGTATTGACCGCCTCTTAAAATTAGCTAAATTTCGTTTTAAATTTTGATTCTCTTAATCTTAGTAAAAATGTATTGATTTTTTATTAATGTAATTCTCATCTCTATTCAAGAACAAAGCTCTCTGATAAAAATGAAATTAATTAGTTCCAAACATATAGTTATACTCCTTCCGAAAATCTATTCTATAAATATAACGACTGTCGAAAGAATGTTTAAATCACTAGCATAAATAGAGTGTCTTAAATTAACGCGTTTGGGTGAACCTAGTAAACAGAATTTTATGATTATCCTGTCTCATAATTGGTTTCTCCAGCTCATTCGCAAATGTACAAAATGTAAAGTAACCACCAAAAGACGAAAGGCAGTGTTCCCAAAATATATTTTGAGATCAGTGATCAGTGCACTTATGTATAGAATCTTTTTTGATGGGCTGGATTAACCAATTAACAGCAAACCTTAACAGCACATAGACGTATTGACCTCTTAATAAAATTAGCTAATTTTGTTGAAAGTATTATTTATCTTTATCTTATTGAAAGGTTGAATCATTTAATTACTACAAATAATTATTCTTATCCCTATCCAAAAGAAAAGGTATACAACTGCTAAGTCTTAAACATTCTCCTTGTTTCCGGCGAGCTACGGTCTATATGGAATAGCAAAAGCCCCGAGAAGGTAATCCAAAACAATTACGTTATATTTCGGAGGCACTCCTTCCGAATCTCTTTCCTAATTGACGTTTGTCGAAAGGACATTTACATAACTAACAAATACCCCCGTTACAGCAGACCTGCATACTCAGCGAATTTCAAGTGCAAAACAACATATTATTTCGATCAAACATAGCGAGATTTGACATGTTTTTGTAAGCTCCATAAGAATAACATGGGGAATGAGTATGCAAGTTTGCTGCTACAGGTATATTAAAACTGGGTGGTTTTAATTCAATATTTAGTAGATCAGAACTAGAAGAAGCCATTTACCAAGTTTTATCAAGATATGTTGAGAAATAAGCGAGATATAGAATTTTACTTATTTCCCATAAGGTTAACATTAGGACAACGTACTGTGTTTACCACTTTCAATATCTCGGTAACCAATGGACATAGAGTAGTGATTCAAAATGCTAAATTATTTGTTTTTTTGAGCTGATTTCAATGGTGCCAACAAAAATTCGTAAAATTTTATTTTTCTATGTAAAAAGCTAAAAAACCCATTTTTGGGGGGGTTTACCCCCCTTAACCCCCCCTTCCGGTGGTCCGATCGGGCTGGTTTACGAACTCGTCCGAATAATTACTACTTTACACGTCTATGCCAAATTTCATTCCGATTGGACCATTTTTGCGCAAGTTATCGTGCTTAAAGACACACACATATATATATATATATATATATATATATATATATATATATATATATATATATATATATATATATATTTATGAAAGTGAACGAATGGTGTTTTTGGCACCTGAGGACCTCAAAAAGAAAAGTTATGATGGTTTTAGGCTTAGGTCTTAGCATGAGACCTACGGTAACAGCTTCTTCCCTATAGGGGAAATTCGCTAAAATATTGGATTTAAATAAAAACTGTGTCGATTGGATTAACTTTGTAAACATAATTTCATGGATATCCTGGTATCATATCTGGTTCCCCCGGCTCGTTCATAAATGTATTAGGCCTAACTATGCAAAGTATCCTCCAACAGGCTAAAGGCTGTGTCCCAAAATATCTAGCAGGGTTCTTATTCCTATGAACAAAAAGGCTCATAAGGTCGGTGATAATAAAACCCTGTAATTTCCAATACTTTTATAACGGAATATGAACGTATTTTTGTTTTGTTTTGTCTAGTGTATTTCAAAGCCCGCCAGTGGCATTTTTTAACGTTCTGATCGGGTTCTATCTAACGGCGACCTTTTGTTAGATAAAGCATCATAAATTCATAGCCCAATGACAAATGGCAAATGGCAACTGCACCTAGTTTCGATCCTGTAAGGAATCAAACCGGCGATTGTGTACTGAGTGTGCCCACCTCTTACAATTAGCTAAATATAATTTTAAGTACATTACTTGTCTTTATCATACCATCTGAAGGTTGATTAAATTTTTCATTTAAAAGATTTATTCTCATTCCTATCCAAAATAAAAGGTACACAGTTGCAAAGTCATTCTACTGTCATTCTAGTTCTGGGAAACATTCTCCTGTCTCCCAGCGAGCTGTACGGTCGACGCCGCGGAGGCCTGACCGCAGGCGCGAGCGGATACACCACCCGGCGGTTGTGCGTGTCTGCGTGTCGCGGCCGCGGGTCTACTCTGATGTCACCCGGCTGCAAGCTGCGAGGGCGAGGAGGCCCTGAATGCCTGAATGCACGTGATATCCGAAGTACCGATGGCGATGACGCGAGATACGTAATGTCTGTAACAAGAGTTTTGGTCCTGGGCGTTATAGCTTACTTCTTCTAGTTCAGGGGTCGTCATTATAGGAACAATAAACAAAAGCTTTCAAAGCATTGCCAAGTCCTTTAGTTAATCAATGTAACAACTTTTCTAAAGATGTCTAACTCTGAGGTGACCGACTGAATTATGAAAAGAGAGGAACCCTTCAATATATATTGCCACCCTAGTTTTTCAGGGCATGTCACCATCACCGAGGCATGTCAACTGAGAACCGAGAAGGTGCATTGGTGTGGATCCTTCATTCTTGTCCACTAGCCTCCCTCACCGGGTAAGTCACCGAGTTTAAGCTGGACAGGTTTGGAGGCAGGCCTCAAGAGCTGGTTAATGTACATTTAGACATTATTTTTATATCTAAAAGCAAGGGCTAGTCAGTGTCTATTTTGACATTTCATATCCCTTCAGGTTTGGAGGAAGACCTGAAGGGGTGGACAGTGTCCATTTTGACCTTTTGTATGTCTACAGATTGGATATCGATCTCAAGGTCTTGTCACCGTCAATTTTGACCTTTTCTCATATCCCCAAAGGTTTGGTAATGGACCTCAAGGGCTCATACAACAAACCCTAAGACTCCAATGGATATTATTGCATAGATTATTCCAATGTATCCGAATGATTCAGATTTCCCTCTTTCTTATGGTCTTTTTATGGTCGGTCCATTTTTTGTGTCCATTTTGACCTTTTATATCCCTGCAGGTTCACAGGTAGACCTCAAGGGCTGGTCTGCGTCAATTTTAACCTTTCATGTCCTTTAAACCTCGGAGGTATACCTTTAGGTTGTATGACTACACGACTGAATGCGACCTGACCCCACTGGGGGCCAATAAACAAATCTGCAGGGCTACGACAGCACGACGGGGCCGAATCTAATTAGCGGCTCAGTCGTATAGACGTAGTCTGCACCGAGCCCCCAGCCGCTAATCCCCCCACGGCTACCTGCGAGGCTGTCTTGAAGAAAACGTTATCCATGCCATAACTGAGTTTATAGTTAGAAAATATTTACTCCTTTAAAATCACTTCACATAATTGTTTATGTGTAAATCATAAGTGTAAATTGTCATTTTATGATTATAGTTACGTTACCACAGCGAATTTTTATACTAAGAAATTAGCCGTATATAATACTTTTCTCAACATTTTTACCTTCATTTGATTACACTGAAAACAAAGAAATGACTGCACATTACTACTGTACGTAGTAATGTTAAATACACCGTGATATCTACAGTATCTACATACTATCAAACTATTGTATTTACTTTTTACCTAACCTAACCTAACCTAACCTAAACTCAAGGTTTACCCCAATCAAGCCGTGCAGACTACGACTACACGACGGTGTCCCCTCGCAGCTGCACCACAGTCGTGTAGTCGTAGCCCTGCAAACCAGGTAAACCGATAGCCCTTGTCAGTTTTATTGCACAGTCGTGTTGTCGCTTTACCATACCTTTAGTGCTGTTCAGTGACCTTTCATATCTCTACAGGTTTGGGTATAGACCTCAAAGGCTGGTCAGTGTTCATGTTGACCTTTCATATCCCTATATATCCCTTCTTTCAGGTGAATGATAAAATGTTTACCAACAAAAAGATCCGGCCTAGCGTAAGCACTGTGCCATATCCTGGTACCTCTGTATCCCAAATATTATACAATACAATGCAGTCCTACCCGCTGCGAGATGCCAGTGGTTACCACAAACGTGTACAAACGTCCAAAGCCGTTGCCGTTACCACTGCGCACGTCGCAAGCTGCTACGAGGGGCCCCGCACCGCGAGCGAGGGCGGAAATGCCTCTCCGTCGGCGGCGGCGCTGGCGGTGGCGGCAGCGGCGAGTGTCGCGACAGTGCGCACTACCCCGCGGCTCCACCTCGGCTCCCGGCCACTTCTGCGAACCTCTTCGCCTAATAATTTACCTGGCTTTCCCATTCCGTCGTAGATAAATAGCAACCGTTGTCTAACCTTGTCGCTCGATTGCCTTTCGTCAAATCCTTGATAGGGCGGCGCAGGTCTCGGTCTCGGGACGCGCGTTAAATCCCACTGCGCGTCTTTTCCTGCTGGTTCGACCATCACTTCTTTAGTTAACTTTTTCGAAATTTGTTGTCTATGAACACGTCTCCGAATCAAAACTACATTTCATTTTATATATTTTCATTTATTGTTCTAATGTCGTGAAACGAAATATTCCTACTATAAATTACTTCATTACTGCATTCGTTTTATCCAATAAATTTGGTATCAATGTGTACAGCCTTATTTTTGGTTATTTTTGCATAGTTATATTATAGAAATGTTTCATTCATTTTCTAACGATACGATAAAGAGAGACCTATATAAAACCCATGTCCCATGTCTTAGGCGAGACAGCAGATTAGTCTGATGTTAATATGTGCAACATTGTACTTGTATTGAATTTCTCATTAGCTGTGGAACATTAACATAATATAAAAGTTTTCCCGTCTAATTTACCCTCTAAGGGGAATGAATTTCACTTGCAATGTTTAGCCGTTATCCCATCGACAAATTCTCTTTATTTGAAAGAAAATACATTCTGGACGAATAACTGATTACTTACATCTTAATTTGTATTCCTTTTCTTGACCTAGGACTTATTTCAAATATTTACCGAAATGAACTTTTTCTTTTTTTAGGGCAGAAGTGATTAATAAGCTAATTTTTGCTTTAAAAACATCCCTATTGTTTATACTGACGCATTATAAACAGTTGATTATAACATACAAAATAAACACAAAGATGATTTGAAGATTTGTCGAAAAGCAAAACTTGAATTCATTATATGGGAATTAAAATATATTTTGCTCTTTGAAAAATGGTTGAAGCGTACCTTAAAGTTCAATCCTTGGACCTTTATCCTTGAAAAAGCTTATCAATGAAATTAGAAATTGTGTATCTACTGTGACTCTTGATTCTTTGATCACCAAACCTACGAAGATACAGAATTAAGTGGGCGCGGAGGACCGATTTAAGTGTTGTCTGTTGCAGGGGCCACAGGAGATGGTAATCGCTTCATTACTCAGACATCGGCACCAGAGAAAATAAAGGCCATTGACCTTGAACTGACGTCTGAGTTAAGAAAACCTGTCATTTCCAATACTATTATAAGGAAAAATAGAATATTCTTTTTTTATTTTAATGATAAATTTGCTGCCAAGATCAGTTAAAATACGCATTTAATTAAACATTGTTATAATGCAATGCAGTATTTAATTAAAACTATAATTACACATTAAATAGGAACATCAATTCCACGAACAACAAACATCAGTGTACGACATGTTTATTGGTACTGTATAGCCATCAAATCACTGACATTACACAAAATTCGACATAATAAATCATACGCATTTCTTTGCCCGATGCCCAGAATTTCTTAATTAATGAAACTAAATCCTTCATTATCTGTACCCAGCCTAGGGGCGTCGCTCTTGGGGGGGGGGGGGGGCAGAGTGGAGAGCCTCTTCCCCTAGAATTTGAAAGTCAAAAAGTTCTGTATTTCCAGCCTGCAGGTGGAAAAAGTGAACAGAAATTGAACGTCAATTGAAAGAACTTGAAACTAACACTTTCTTCTATATTTTGCAGTAATTACACACAACTTATAGTCGGTTAAGTTACTATAATACACAAATCCTACTTGAATTCTCAACTGTCTATTTGGTAAGTAGACCTACAATAAAACTGGTCAAAGTGAATATAATTTTATAGCGTTTGATAAAATTAATGTACAATTCACAACACATTGATAACTTTGTGTACCATTCAATTTGTGGTTATTAAGCCGTGTTTACACTATGCACCTTTTTTTATAAACTTGTGTTGTACAACTAATTATAGTAATTGGTTTAAACATGTTTAAGAATGTCATGAAAAATGTAAAGCGTGTTTTAAAACAAGATCGTGGTTTACAACAGGTTGCAGGTTTCTCGAGCCGTGACGGAAAGATCAAAAGAAATTTGTGTTTTATTAACTTTTCTTGTACATGTTTTAAAACACAGGATCAAGTTTTAAAAACAAAAATTGCATAAAACATATTTTACAAACAAAAATCAATAATAAGTTGTATAGTGTAAACGCGGCTTTAAACTTCAGTTCCAAGAATGAAGATCACGTACAGACGCATGGCTCACAACACTTTCTGCATCCGGTGTTTACACATGACAATTTTGGTAAACCAAATTCTCCCAACTCCTAAATCTTTAAAAGCGTGCAAACAAAAATTATTTTACCGATTAATTTGCGTGTTTTAGCGAATTTCCCCTATAGGGAAGAAGCTATTACCGTAGGTCTCATGGAAGGACCTAAGCCCGAGACCATGATAACTTTTCGTTTTGGGGCCCACAGAAGCAAAAAACACCATTCGTTCGAATTATCTATTTATATATCTATATAATATGTGCCTGTGAGCACGATAGCGGCCGTAAAATGGTCCAATCTTAATGAAATTTGGTACAGACATGTAAAGTGGTAATCCCTCGGATTAGTTCGTAAACCAGCCCGATCGGCCCACTCTAAGGGGGGGTAAAGGGAGGTAAACCCCTCAAAAACGGGGTTTTGGGTTTTTCACATAGAAAAATAGAAATAATCAAATGTTTGTTACCACCATTGAATTCAGCTCAAAAAAACAAACAATTTAGTATTTTGAATCACTGCTCTATGTCCATTGTTACCGAGATATTGAAACTGGTAAACACAGTACGTTGTCCCAATGTTAACCTTATGGGAAATAAGTAAATCTTGCTTATTTCTCTACATATCTTAATAAAACTTGGTAAATGGCCTCTTCTAGTTTGGATCTACTAAATATTGAATTAAAAATACCCAGTTTTAATATACCTGTAGCAGCAAACCTGCATACTCATTACCCATGTTATTCTTATGGAGCTTACAAAAACATGTCAAATCTCGCTTTGTTGGATTGAAATGTGTTGTTTTGCATTTGAAATTCGCTGAGTGTACAGGTCTGCTGCAACGGGGGTATTATAGAATGATTTCAGTTGGGAAGCTCGGATCCTCAGAGTTGGGCGATTCGAGGTAAAATTTTGGGAAATCAGGCGACCTCCCCGCGCTGCCCCGGCGCGGCGGGCGGCGGTCGGCGAGGGCGGCGACCCCGGCCGCGGGTGACGCGGTGACGCGGGGTTGGAATGTGTCCCGGGGCGACAACCCCTATATAGTTCGAGTCGAAAGTGTGCACAGTCGACTTTCCTGTGACTGACCGTTGACCGGTCCGCGATGTCGCGACTGCCGTCGCGCCGTGAGGGAGGAAGAGAAAACGACGCTGGTGAAAATAACTAGACGTATACTTTAAAACCCGATAAAACTGTTGATAATGTCAAATCAAGTAATATTAATATTTATTTATGTGTTGGGTGAGTAAAGTACAACATTGTCTCGCGAGTAAAAATGTTATGTTCTTTACTCTCAAAATACACACGAAATATTTCCCTCACCTGCAATAGTAAATATCCTGACCATAAAAATGTATTTTATTAACTTAGTAAGTGATAAACATATCCATTTTGTTTCGATCTGCTAACAGCACTTACATCCTGTAGCTGCAATCATACATGCACCGGCGATCTCTACATGCTTAATTCTTACACATTCTTACAAATGATTGTTGTTAATGTTAATCTTATTTGATTATTCCTGCCATTAAATCAGTTGTTGGCGCCTGCATTCGTTTAGCTGCAACATTTTTGCATGTGTGCGCCTGCATTCGTTTAGCTGCAACATTTTTGCATGCGTGCGTGGAAATTAGAAGTCGGACTAATTTTTTAATTATTGATTTCAATGTTATTCTTATGGGTTTACATTGCCCTCCCAAAAAAAAACCAAACTAACCACAAATTCTGACAAGAGTCAAATTAATCCACCCGTAAAACAGTCAAACAACTGAAAAAATACGAAAAATAAGCAGTTTATAATGCAACTAGGGAAGTTAACTTCAAAAGTCCCCAATTACATTTGAGATTTCTACAGACGAGTAAAAATGTCATGGTAACGTTTAAAATCATAGAGGGGAGCTTTAGGTGTTTGAAAAAGTCACCCCCTCCTCCAAAAACGGAATAGTTCTAGGGCAGTCAAGATTTTTTTTAATACAAACCCCCAATAATGGATATATCATGTTAAAGTACTTGAATAAAAGGAAAAAATACAAACTAGCTAGAGGTCTCTACGTTTAGATGTGATGTTAGAAGACGAGTCAAAGTTTCACTATTACATTGGTATTTAACAAAGCGCAACGTTAAAATGTGACCGTATTCTGATTTTTCTTATGGGTTTAAGTTTTTACGCCCCAAGGATTCTCTAATAACTCATATTTTCTTGAATTCGACAAATTACATTTGCAATTTTCAGCCACAAATTTATTGAGTGCAAAGATTTTTCTTAGGTAAAGCCTGTGTTGCGACCCATCATCATTTCATACATTATTTTTGTGTTGATTCCAAGGTCATTATTCAAAAATAAAACGTTAAAATGTGACCGTATTATGATTTTTTTCTTATGGGTTTAAGTTTTTACGCCCCAAGGATTCTCTAATAACTCATATTTTCTTGAATTCGACAAATTACATTTGAAATTTTCAGCCACAAATTTATTGAGTGCAAAGTTTTTTCTTAGGTAAAGCCTGTGTTGCAACCCATCATCATTTCATACATTATTTTTGTGTTGATTCCAAGGTCATTATTCAAAAATAAATACATTTATTGTCAGTTTTTAAGATGTAATAAGTTTGTATACTTTTCCATGTTAAGTACTGTAGGAAAGATCCTGCAAAACTTGCCATCACTTTTTATAGGATCAACATAGAGACCTCTAGTTTGCGACTTTCTTCTTCTTTTAATACGTTACGTTACATTACATTATCATGTGAGACAGCGACGAAGCTCTTTAAAATAGTGTCAAATTTCAAGGGGGCTGCTTAAAAATGCTTGCTTACATCTAAACTAGTCCAGTCAAAACAGGGTTTGACCTGGAAAAAATTCCGTTAATTTTGAAACTTTGCACACTTATTTAGAAGTACTCAAGGATGAAAATACCAAAAGTCCTGGAAAATATGTGGCGAGCTCTAGTGGCAATTGATGGAAACAGGGTAATTTTTTTGGTTTTTCGAAAAAATCTCGAGAACCGTTGGTCGGAAGTGAAAACTTTAAATGTACAAAATAAAGCTTATTAAATTTTCTACAAAATGATGTGGTACATTTCCTTTGTACTCCTAACGTTTACCGAGTTATAGGGCGCCAAAAATAAGGATCTTTTCACGATTTTCCCCTAAAAATGAGCAAAATTTAGTTTTTTTTAGTTTTTAACATATGAAAATAATACCTCCGTTGCAGCAGTCCTGCATACTCAGCGAATTTCAAGTGCATAAATAAATTATTTAAATGAAGCCTCGCATCAAGTAAAATCAATATACATTCAAAAGAAAGCGTGCAAAATACTCTCCTAGTGGTTTTTAGGACCAAAAGGCTATACAAAAATAATAGCCTATACTTGGCACGAAAATGCAATGTTAAAAACTTCAAAACAGCTGGCTTTTCCAATTTAATCCTATAGAGAAATTACCAGCTGTTTAAGTTTGAGTAAAAAATTGCATAAACATCATCAGTAAAAATCTGTATTCGATATAGTACATTTATTTGACATATTTAGTTATCTGGCCTTTAAATAAGCCATATGTCTGTATCCACCATATGGCTTTGAATGAAACATCAGCTCACATTCACATGTTTTAATGTAAACAAAGCAAACGTTTTAGATCCCAATGCTACTTAAATGGCAGTTATTTTATGTTATTTTTTGTTTTCTAGCAAACTTTAAGAAATTACAGTACTTTTCCTGAGTCCCTGACATTAAAACATTTAATTTGAGCCCTTTCCCCTCAACCTGTGACTTGCCTAATGCCCACAATCGCTATTCAAAAATAAATTATTCTCCATAAGATTAATATGGAAAAATGCAGGTTTGCTGCCACAGAAATTTGAAAATGAGTTATCATAGGCTACAATCCAATATATCTAAACTATATCAAGCCACATAACATGTTTTATCAAGATATGTTGAGGAATAAGAAAGCTATCCAATTTTATTTACCTCTCTTAAGGTTAACATTGGGAAAGAGAGTACACAGGTTTGCTGCCTCAGGAATTTGGTGATTTGGGTATTTTAAACCATAATCAAGTAGATATTAATTGTATGAAGCCCCATGACAGTTCTTATCCGGATATTTTGAGAAATGAGCAAGCTACATAATTTTTTTTATTGCCCATAAGGTTAACATGGAGAATGAGTATGCAGGTTTGCTGCCATAAAAATGGAAATATCGGGGATTTTAGACTAAAATGCATTAGATCTCATCTAAATGAAGCTACAAACCAAGTTTTATTATGATATGTTGTGAAATAAGCGAGATATAGAATTTTACTTATTTCCCATAAGGTTAACATAGGGACAACGTACTGTGTTTACCACTTTCAATAACTTGGTAACCAATGGACATAGAGCAATGATTCAAAATACTAAATTGTTTGTTTTTTCAAGCTGAATTCAATGGTGCCAAACAAAATTGGATTATTTTCATTTTTCTATGTGAAAAACTCAAAAAACCCATTTTTGGGGGGGTTTACTCCCCTTTACCCCCCCTTCCGGTGGTCCGATCGGGCTGGTTCACGAACTCATCCGAATAATTACTATTTTACACACCTGTGCCAAATTTCATTCAGATCAGACCATTTTTGCGAGCGCTATCGTGCTTACAGACACACATATATATATATATATATATATATATATATATATATTATTTTAGTTAACATTATTAAGTTAAGAAACAAAGTACCCTTTTTTGAAACATTTTTTATTTCGACGACTAGTTTCGATACATTAGTTCATTTTCAAGTCATGTATAGATAACCTATTTCAAAATAATATAAATAAACAAATAAGTTAACATATGTTAAATTAACAGACAGTTTACAATAAATTTTTGAATTATATATAATTTATTTGAAATTTTTACTTCTTAATTGGTAAACTTTTTCAAAAATTATATTTCCTTGTGAAAGGTGAGTTGAATTTAAAAGTTTGTTAGGATGTTCTTTTTTCTTTAGAAATATCCATAAATCTTCTTTGACATTTAATTTTTCTTTGTCATATTCGTAGGTTAGTACTTCTAGGGTTTCATCTATTTTAGTAAAATTGTGTTTTTCTTTGATAAGGTGTTCTGCATAGTTTGATTTCATTGTTGTTAAATTTTTTGACTTGTAAGCCTGCAAGTGTTCTTTGTACCTTATTTTAAAATTTCTTCTTGTTTGTCCAATATAGATATTATTACAGTCACCACATTTAAGTTGATAAATTCCAGCTTTTGTATAATCATCTTTTTTATTTTCTGTTTTTGGTTGTAATCTTTTATTAATCATTTTAAAAGAATTATTTTTATTTTTATAGGCAATTTTTACTTCGGTATTTTTGAAAGTCTTACGGAATGCTTTATTAAGTGTGGTGTTATGAGGTAGGCATATGTATTCATATTTCTTCTTTTCATTGTCATTGGCATTATTTCTTTCTTTTTCGAGTTTTTTTGTTTTCTTTTTTATTATATTCCCTATCATTGATGGTTTATATCCATTCTTTATTGCTAGGTATAATATTGTATCTTTTTCTCTTTTAAAATCTTCTTTTTTCATGGGGACTGTTAACAAACGGTGTATTAAAGAATGGAATGTTGTTAATTTATGAGACCACGGGTGGTTGGAGTCTGCCGGAATAATTACTTCTCTTGTTGTTGCTTTTCTATAAATTTTAAAAGCATGTTTGTTTTTGTCTTTAAAAATAGTTATGTCTAAGAAGTTTATTTCATTTTGTTGTATTTCTGATGTAAACTGAATTGTTCTTGATAAAGAGTTGATATATAAATTGAGCTCTTGAGCGTCTTCTTCGTTACCATCAAAAAGGCAAATTATATCGTGAACATATCTAAACCAATATTTTATTTTGTCTTTCATAGGATTTTGATTGTTTAGGATTTGATTTACTTCTAGGTTGTTTATATAAATGTCTGCCATTAACCCTGAAAGGGGCGAACCCATAGGTAACCCATCTTTTTGTAAATAGAATGATGAATCAAACGTGAAATAATTTTGTTTGAGTGCCATTTTAGTTAATTTAATTATTTCTTCAATTTCATTTTTCTTCATTGTTTTATGTTTAATCAAGTTAGAGCGAAGAATATTTATAGTTTCTGTTGTAGGGATGTTTGTATGCATACTACTTATATCAAACGATAAAAATAGTGAATTTTTGGATAGTTCTACATCTTTGATTTTTTCTATAAGATCATATGTATTTTTTACACTAAAATTATCTTCCCAAGTTATATTATTTTTTATTTTATTGAGAAGATATTTACATAGTTTGTAACATGGGGCATTTTGAAAATTTACCACTGGTCTGATGGGAATATCTTTTTTGTGCGTTTTGGGTTGGCCTCGCAGTATTGGTGATTTTGGTTTTTCCATTTTTAGTTCACATTTTTCTTTTTTGGTTAAGCTTTTACATTCCATTATTAGTGTATTAATTTCCTTAGAATATTCTTCTGTTGGATCTTGATTGAGTTTTGTAAAATTATCATCTTTCAAAAATTCTTTGATTTTTGTATCATAGTCGGTTTTGTTTATTATTACAACAGAGTTGCTTTTATCTGCTTTTGAAAGAATGGCATTATTTTCTTTTAATTTATTTGATATTGTATTGATTAGATCCATATCTTTTTTAGTTTTCTTTTTTATTTCAGCTTTAGGTTCTTTCTTTTCTAACTTTTCAAATTCATGTACAAAATTATATCTTATATGATCTTGAATGGATGGATTTTTTCTTCGGATTACAGATTCAAATGAAATTAGATCTTCTTCAACTATATTTTTCTTTTCATCAAGATTTATGTTGTATTTTATGGATTTGTTGAGCAAGGAACTCTCTTCTTCTGTAAATTGTATTGTGGTGAGATTTTTTAGTGCTGGGCTGAACTTCATTTCATCTATTTCGTATGTTTTTAAAAATTTACCTTTTTGTTTTTCATATAATTTATCAAGTTTTCTTTTGTGAGTTTCTCTTTTCAGTGTTATAATTGGTTTGATCCAGTCTGAAATAAATTGTAATACCTCATCTATGCTTTCATTCTTAGGTTCTTCTAAATAAGTGTGAAAAGTTTCAAAATTAAAGGAATTTTTTCCAGGTTGTGCCATTTTTTTAAGTTTTTTGACTGGACTAAACTACCCCATTTTGTTGGAGGATCGACATTTGTTAAGTACCAAAACCTCCTTCCTTGATTACATCGTAGACGTTCCCCGAATATAATGTTTTTATCTCCAAAAATAAAAATAGAACTGTAACATGAACTGTGAGCCTTTTGGGATACACGGTATATCTGTACTGTATACTTATATGTACATTTTCAAAAGTTAAATGATATAAAACCTTAAAAAATTAAATTAATTAGAGCTGCGGTAGGTGGCGGTTCTACTTTAGACCCAAGGCTAAATTGAGAAGTGCATGGTTGTAATGTTTTATCGATGTCAACAATCGATTAATATCCTTTAAATTATTTATACCTATTTTATTGGGAGCCCGAAATAAGGCTGGTGGCAACATATTGTCTGCTAAATTGCAGCTGAAATTACGAAATGAAATGTTTTTGATGAACTGTCAAAACTTTGTGTTTTTGAGGGCCCTTACAAGTTGTTTTTATTTTTAACATTTTTTGTTCATTAACTCACAAACAAATAGACCTAATAAACATAGGCCCTAATATATCCGCCAAGAACTCGCTCGCCCGCCTTTTTGGAGCTTCCGTGCTTCCGATACCGAAAATAATCTCAATCATATCTTGGTTAACATAATATGTGATTTCTTACCTTTACTTTCATATTGTAATCGTTAAGTTTTATGTCATTATCATTTCCATCCCCTCTTAAACGTTTGTCTGTTTTCCGATTACTCTCATCATCCCCAGTTTAGTGAGACTTTGAGAAGTAAGCCTAGTAGGGTCACTTAACTTTCATAAGTCTTTTATCTTAAGACGGTATTTACAGTAATGCCAAATTCCAAATGTTTTAAAATCGTTGTCTACCTATCACTGAGTCGTATCGGTTTGTCTTATCTTTCATGTACAAGTATCAATATTTGCTTTTCTTATCCTTCGCAACCACTGACTAATCAGTGACCGATCGTTATCTTGCGAAACGAACGATGGCGGCGCGGCGGGTTCGGGAAGAGAGATCGATTCTGCGCCATTTCTCCGCCGACAGAATCCGAACGAAACCTGTTGGCCGGACAAAAACGTAATTTACAAGGAGCACTATGCAAATGCCGCGAGGGTTAGGGGCGAGATTCGCGTGCAAATTACCCGGCGGAAAGGAAGGGTCGCGAGATCGAGGGGGTTGCAGCGGACTGACCGTTGTCGGGGTGTGTCTTCCCACGCCGCGGGTCCGGCCCCGGCGCCGCGAGTCACAAAAACTAAACTGGCCGCCGCGCCAGCTGCTCCGCCGCCGCCCGCGGACCACGGACCACCGCCGCGCCGAGATAACAGTCGACACGGTTAAACCTGCCCCTGCACTTGGCGCGGTCGTGGTGGATCCAGACTTCCAGAAAGAGAGCAAAGTAGTTGGGATCTCCCCCTTAATTCCTCAATTAATTTAAATAGTAGTTTAGGGAAACCTTTACGTAGGTTAAAAAGAAACAATAACTTAAATCAGAACAAAAACAAAACCTGGAGGGGTGAGGAGGGGGCTTATTCCTCCCACCTACTGGGAACACTTTAAGGACAAGTTTATTAAACATTTGGGGAGTACATGAACTCAGCTGTGGTGTAAAAACGAATAATTTGAATACAAAAAATAAAGGGTATCTCTTTATTGTAGAAAACATCCAATAAATTCTAAATCCTTTGTGCAGTGTCTCCAAACTCTAATTTTGGGCAGTAGAGTCGACCTTGGTAGGACACCCAGTTGTTAAATAAATGCTACTGAATGTTTTAATGTTTACTTCCATTTTAAAATACAGGTTGTCTACCTGTTTAAAATGAATGATAAAGACGGAGATGATAAATAGCGAAAATAAATTCCCGAACAAACAAGCAAATGACTGCTATATGTTGTGAGTTGCAATTATTTAAATTGTGGTCCTCATACGTCCTTTGTAGGCATAAAAACTAAGTAATGGGACTGGGAGAAACCCATATTTAAAATTAAGGTAGTTAGGGCCTACACCATTTATGGCGTATACAATTTATGGATTTATATCAAATTATTCTAGTATAAAGAAGTGATCGCTATCTGTTTCAGTGTTTGTTGTTCGCAACCGACCGGGCATGTCTTTGGCACAAAGATGGATCATGTACCCATAGTCAACAAAATAGGCCAATTAAAATGCTCTCGGGCTTCGCCCAGAGGGTTTTTTATATTTGTTGAACTATTTTTTACATTTTGGTAGTGTTTACTTGGCTCTTATGGGAACAGCAATAATTTTTCTATTTAATCGTACTAGGAAAACGTGATTATATTTTTACTAAAACAATACCACTAAAATGAAGTGGTATTGAACTCCCATATTTGAAAACCCGGGTTTCAGTGATATCGATAATAACAGGGCAAATACGGTATCGGTATTAATGTTATAACTAAAAAATGCCACTTTAATGAAACTGTATTGAACTCCCACATTTGAAAACCAGGTTTATTGATAATAATGGGACATATTACAGTAGGTCCTTTATCAGTCTCCTGCGTAGATTACTGTAATCATATTCATGATTCATGACATTCAATGAGATTCCATTCGCTAGCAACGAGGGAGGTTATCTCTTTATCTGCTTATTCAACAGAAAAAATTAACTACTTACTATTAAAAAAATAAGCAACAGACACTTAAAATTCCCATAACATATGAGACGCAATCAATCTGACATGTGTCGATTAAGTAGGTAAGTAAGTATTCTTAAAAATAACATAGATAATTTGATATCACCATAAATTAAATAACCCAGTCTTATTTATTAAATGTTATATGTTATTTATTTAATCTATGATATTATTAACAATATTTTATAGAATGTTTATTCAGTGTCTGGTTGCACAGTGTCTGGTAAATCATCGGACGTTTGATATACAGTTATGTATTTTCTAAATACCGTATCAAGTTTTACTACAAAACAAAAATCATCGTTATACATTGTTAAACATCAAGGCGTTTTAATGTATCCATTAATATAATATTCTAAATAGTTATCCCTAGGAGTACATGTCTGAGGTAGCTGCAACCGATATCATAACAAATTACCTTTCTTGAAAAAACATGCATTTTTTTACTAGCAAGAAAATGCAAACATAATAATACTTATTTGTACTTTTGTTCCTGATGTCCAAAAATGAATTAATTAATTAAAACGCTAATGAAGATTCCAAGGTTAAAAACTTTGTTGAGTATCTTTTAATATTGAAAGATGAAAAATTGTAGTTTTCAATTTAAAAAATTGCCAATGCAAGAAACGGGGTAAATACTATGCTTTTAAATTAGGAATTGTTTTCACATTTTCAAAATAACTTCTGAACCATGAAGATTGTTATAAACTGTATCGGTTTTGCTTATTTTGTCATCCTTTTAAAATGAAAAAAAGAAACAACATTCGACAATCTTCTGAGACAAGATTTTTTACTTCGGCCATGGCGACATTTTAAATAGTTCATTCTGAAATCGATCTTTAAAAGTATATTGCGTTCGCAGTTGAATTATTTTTCAATGTAAAAATAGTACTTTAAAACGTCAATATATACTTTAGTAGTCACGGTTGTTGTTGAGTATCTTAATTCTAAGTTTATTTCAAAAGCGTTTTCCACAGGTAAAATATTTACTCTCTACTGAAGTTGTTCATGTTCTGGAGTTCGAGTATCCAAAGCGGGATTAATACATTACAGTAGAGCGCCGATTATCCGAACTAATTGGGGACAATGGGTGTTCGGATAACTGAATATTCGGATAATCGAACATGAAAAGACAACATTTTAAAATTATATATGTAACGTAATTCTTAGTAGTAAAAAGGCTAAAAAATGATGAAACAAAAATTATTCACGTAATTTTATTATGAAATCTATCAGAATACATTGATATCCCGGCGCAACGGGAGTTTCGGTTGGCGCGCGAATTTGAATTGCTTGAGAATCATGTTCAAAATATGAATTATTACGGCGTTCGGTTAACCGACGGTTCGGATGACCGACGTTCGGAAAATCGGCGTTCCACTGTATTAGCAGGTTTTTGAGTTAAATATTATTTTGACGTGTTAAAAATAACTGCTGAACATATGAAGATAGTCATTAATTGGCACAATTTTGACCGGTACTGTTTTACTTATTCTCACATCAGTTTAAGACGAAAAAACAACATTTAACAATCTACTGAGAATAGAAGTTTTTATATTTCTGCCATTGCGATGGCCACAATATAGGATGATTTAAAATAGTTCATACTAAAATCGATTGTGCAAACGATGATACACAGTCGGATTATTTTTCAACGTAAAACCTATAGGCCTATCACTTCAAAACGTAAAATGAACAACAACAACAACAACAACAACAACAACAACAACAACAATAACAACAACCTTAGTATTGTTGTTGTTAAGTAACTATTTGTAAAAGTAGTTAATATTTAACATATTATTTAGCTTATTTTATGCCTTTCTTATATCTAAATAGTACAGTAGCATTTGCGACAAGTAAAATATTTACTCTAATGAAGTTGTTCATTTTTTGGTGTCCGCCGCGTGCATTCAAAGCGTAACTAAAGATTTTAAGATGGACAGCGATGCAAACTTTAACCATTCGTTATCCTCACAACTCATACTGTGTAACAAACGATCCACACTGCTCAGTTAGAATCATAAAACACGACGTAACAACTTACTAGTTGACTTTTTAGGATTATATCAACTCGACGTGACACTCGTGACAGATTTGGAACTTTTGATTAATGGGCACATGACAACATCAAACTTTTAATTTATCAAACCGCCAATGAACAAAACAAACTTTAAATATAAATTTAGGTTATTTCATGACTTTCTAAATTCTAAGTTCAGACCAATAGAATATTTCCACTAGTAAAATATTTACTCTATTGAAGTTATTCATTTTCTGGAGTCCGCGAGTACACAAAGCCTAACTAAAGACTTTAAAATGCGCAG
Organism: Flexamia atlantica; assembly: GCA_035578135.1. Lineage (NCBI taxonomy): Eukaryota > Metazoa > Arthropoda > Insecta > Hemiptera > Cicadellidae > Flexamia > Flexamia atlantica. The sequence continues at coordinate 11,708,087 of JAQJVK010000001.1, forward strand.
CGAAACAAACTTAGACCATTCGTTACTCTCACGACTCATACTGTATAACAAACGATTACTGCTCGGTTGGTCTCATAAAAACAGGACAGCTTATTGGTCGACTTTAGGGATTATATTAACAACTCAACGTAACGTAACAAATTGGAGCTTTTAATCAATGGGCGCATGAAAAACATAAATATGTTAATACTTTATTATGCAGACAATGAACAAAACAAACTTTGAATATTCACTTATTAAATTAAGGAAGGCATACAATACTGGTAGATCCAAATAACGGGTTTTCTCAAATTTTCCTTTAGGATACCAGAGAAATGGTATGTTTTCAATAACATGTGCAGTTTTGTGTTGTGAACTGAGTGATTAATATAAAACATGTGTCAATATAATCATTTAATGTGACTGCTATATTCATCCAGTAGATCTTTTTCTGAAAAAAATGTTATTTCGCTAAAATATGAAATAATAACCTTCACAAACGTTCGTCATTACATTGGAACTCAAAGGAGCTAAGCCAAAATTGGAACGTTTTTGCTAAATTTTACTTTATATCAAATGGAAAACTCTGAATCTAGAGAAATTGTACTTTTCCAATAACATATGCAGTTTTGTGTTGTGAACTGTATGGTTAATATAAAACGTGTTAAGACAATCATTTGATGTGGCTGCTAGTCAAACAGTAGATATTTTTCTGAAACAAATGTTATTTCGCTAAAACTTATAATAATAACCTCCGCAAAAGTTCGTCATGTCATTGAAACTCAGAGGAGCTAGGCCGAAATTGGAATATTCGTTGAGTACATTTGCACTAAACGTAACAAACTTGGAATCTCCACATTTACACTAAACGTAACAAACTTAGAATCTCCACGATGAAAGTAAACGGAACCAACTTGACATAGCCTATCCATTTATTGCGCTGTCACTGTCAAACAGAACGAACTTGAAATCTTAATTGATTACATTGACACCAAACTGAACAAACTTGGAATATTTATTGATAACCTTGGCACTGTACGGAACCAACGCGATATTTTCATTGGGTAAATTGAGCAATAACACATAAGGCGTAATTTAATTTATTGCATTGGTGTTAAAAGGAGAAAACCTGGTACTTGTCGAGTACTTGCACTACACGAAAAAACCTCTCAGTACATTGGTACTAAACTGAAACATCTTATAATCTCCAAACGGAAACATCTTGGAATCTCCACTAGTTTCACTGGCGCTTAACGGAAAACTTGAAATCTACGATGATGAAATGTTGAAATAACAAACTTTAATCAAGTTTGTTGATTACATCGAAATGCAATGGAACTAACTTAGAGGATTTACCGATATATCCCTGTCCCTGAACGTAAAAACTTAAATCTATATAGATTAAATGTTGAAATAACAAATTTCAATAAAGTTCCTTGATTACATCGAAACATAAGCAATGTGAGAAACTTGGAATGTTCATCCTTTACACCAAACAAAAAACTTGAAATCTACATTGATCAATTAATGAAATAAAAAAACTTTATTTGAATTCGCTGATTACATCGAAATACAATAGATTAAACTTGGAGTATTCATAGATGTATATTAACGGAACAACTCAAATCTTAATTTTAACAAAACGTGATAAATTAATTGGACATTAGTTATTAGTTATTAATTAGACATGTACTCAAGTAACCCATTTTGGGTTTACATTTAAAAATCAAGAGTGTTGCCTCACTTCGTCATACAGATACACCCGATGATTGATTCCTCTACATTGCTGTGATTACTTTCTTTGTTTTCAAGATATTACGCGCGTAGCCTTTGAACTTTTAGTGAGTAATTAGCATATTTATTTCCTTTCGAGATTTCTAACCACATTATTCGCCAATTTTCATTTAAAAGGTGGAAAGAAGTGTTCAAACGATTTGTTTACCATCCATTTAACACGAAATAAATTGCTTATCTCTCTTTCGCATTGCGTCTAATCTTTAATTGTTAAACTGTACCCAAGTTTATTTTAGACCTCGGTTCGATCCAAGCAACACGGGTTACGTGGTCGTGTATCACACCACCGTCTGCTGTACAGTACGGTATAGTACAGTATTGATTGTGCCCGGCAGAGCCGCGGGCTGGACGGGCCGGGCTGCGGGCTTATCGAGGTAAGAGCGCGCGTATCTTGACAACAGCCGCTGACCCTGACGTATGTCACCCCCCCGCCCCCGCCGCCGCCCGCCCCCTGCCTACACGGCTAACCCTTCAAATGACCCTCTCGTGTCCGACCCTCGCCCACTCCGCTCTAACTACGCCGGGATAATCTGGCCAGATAACTCGCCGGTAATGCGGGCCGGGCCGGGCGAGTTAACGCGGCGAATTTCAACGTTTGCGAGGGGTTTTGTGACATTTCGTAAATTTTAATATCCCTGATTGGAGAGAATAAAAATCTAAATTTCATGACGTTTTATGTACTGTAGATAACTTCACTATCGGCCTAATTTGGCCGTAACGATAGAAGTGGACGATTCAAAATGTTCTCGAGTTTAATTATACTTTTGGTTTGATTTCTATCTTATCAACAAACTTGATTGAAGTCGTATTTTAACTTCAACATTTGATCAATGTAGATTTCAAGCTTTCCTTGTAGTACCAGACAAATTAATGGAGTCAGATCTTAAGTTCTTTCACCTTAAGTTCCGATGTGGTTAAATGTTTGTTTCTTTTAGTGCAAATACTTGACAAGTAATCCAGGATTTTTCCTCTTTGAAAGTCAATGTCTATGTTATTAATAAACTTGACTGAAGTGTTTTATTTCAATATTTAATCAATGTAGATTTCAAGATTTCCTTTTAGTGCCAGCCAAAGCAATGGAGATCCCAAGTTCTTTCCACTTTAGTTCCAATTTTATTAAATGTTTGTTTCTTTTAGTGTACTCGACAAGTATCCAGTTTTCCCTTTTGAACGTCAATTTCCATGTTATCAACAAAATTGACTGGAGCTTTTTATTTTAACATTTAATCAATGGAGATTTCAAGTTTTCCTTTTAGTGCCAGCCAAATCAATAGAGATTCCAAGTTCTTTCCAATTAAGTTCCGATGTAACTAAACGTTTGTTTCTTTTAGTGTAAGTACAAGTACTCGACAAGTAATCAAGTTTTCTCCCTTTGAACTCAATTTCCATGTTATCAACATACTTGACTGAAGTTTTTTATTTCAACATTTAATCAATATAGATTTCAAGTTTTCCTTTTAATGCCAGCCGAATCAACTGAGATTCCTAGTTCTTTCCACTTAATTCCAGTGTTGTTGAATGTTTCTTTCAGTACAAGCACTCGACGTGTAATCCAGGATTTTTTCCTTTGATCGTCAATTTCTATGTTATCAAAAAACTTGACTGAAGTTTTTTATTTCAACATTTAATCAATATATATTTCAAAATTTCCTTTTAGTGCCAGCCAAATCAATGGAGATCCCAAGTTCATTCCTCTTATGTTCCAATTTAATTAAATATTTGTTTATTTTAGTGCAAGTACTCGACAAGTAATCCAGGTTTTTTTCTTTTAAACGTCAATGATTTTTAAGCATTCAACTGTATTTACAATTTTACAACTCTTGAATAAAATCAAAAATTAAATTAAATAATTTTAAAGTGTATAGTAGCACAGCGTTCAGCGTTAAAATTTAATTGATATATGACTGGAACATAAAAATACAAACATAAGAACAACAATATATTTCCAAGTCCCATATCATGAGGCGAAGATGGTGATTTATGTTATGAAAAACAGCATATATGTATACGCAACTAACTCTTAAATACGCTCTGCAATAAAATAGATTCACTGTATTGTATTATGGTAAAAATGGCCCTAGAGACTTTTAATAGTATTATTCAAACGCAAACTACCCATACAAAAAATAAATGTTATATCAAAAACATAACTTAAAATCTTTGAGGATTGCTATTTTTATTTTTTGAAGCTGTCCTTATATAATACTGCAATGCAGGGTAACAGCAACTACTTCCATAAATACGTTTTGTAACTTCAAATGTTATACAAATAGAAAGGTATAGTTTATTTTTGTTGTGATTTACATAGGTATCAAAATTTATAGTTTGCTACATATTTTGAGAGGTATTTGTCAAGTGCGTTTGTCAAGTACGTTTGATTTGTTGTAAAGGTTTACTTAAGAGTAAGCCTACATAATAACACAGGTTTCCTTCACATATGTACTGATAAAACCATGCACTTTGGAGCTATTCCTTAACGTACATGCTCCCGGAGGGATGGGCCAAACCTCCCTGAAAATTATTTTACTGGAGAACCCCTGTAAATTATCATTTTGTTACCCTTGAAAAACATGTTTTGAAAATTAGTATTCCAACTTAAAGATGTGTTCTTTTCATTTTTACGAAAACAATTTTAATTTATGAGTGCAAAGTTTATAAGTTCAAAATATTTTAATGATCGCAAGGTATAGCAACAAATGAGTATAAAAGTTTTTGAAAGACAATTCTGGCTTTGAGTCGGCCTAAAAATAAGTTTTATAGCGTTTAAACTAACATTTTTTTAAACCACCGGACCTCCCCACTGATAGAGGTAACCCTGCATGACATCAAAACTCTAGAACAAACTCGAACAAATTACTGTATGCCAATATAAACTACAGTACCTTGTTATTCTTCATACTTACAACCTATGATCATTTTCCGGAGGATTAACAAATAATGATTGCTCTATACAAGCCATATTTGAAAATTCAAAGTCGATACTACGTACTATAACTAAACTAGCTTAAAATACGAATGAGTTTTTTATGAACATTTTTACAGTGCGTTTTTAATAAATATAAGGAGAACGCGTATTGAAGCTAGACGATAAATTAACTACAGTAGACCCTGACATTTTTACGAGCCACAAATAATGAAGTCTTTTAAAATCAAGAACAGTAAATTATTGCAAAGCGTCCATTTTTATTATAACCAAGTTAAAACTGTAACTTCTTTGCCAGAAAATTGCAATACAGGATTTTGTGAAGCAGAGAAAATTATCTAGAGACACAAAAAAAACGTTCAAAACAAAATTTTCTAATTTTTTCTATAAAATTTTTGTATTTGTTCAAGACACGACGATTGTATTACATAACAAAATTTAGAGTTTTTATTACCCTTTTCATTTTAGGGTTACTGTTTTAGGTACTTAAACTTTAAATTTTTGATAACGATTTCTATCAATGATTTGTAAATAATTTATTCCATTTCAAATAACAAACATCCTGATGAGCAGAGGATAAACATCACTCTTTCGTTTTTTTCATGCCCCCCTTTTTCGCGCGAGACTCGCTGCGATCGGCACAAAATTCATCAATCCGCGCAAATCACTGATAGATTTGTCACGACGCCTTGACTATAAGACATAAAAACCCATCAGTCCGTTTAAAGTGGCGGGATTTTTCTCCCGTGACTCACTCCCCCCGCCGCGACCAACCCCTTCCGCGGCCCGGCAACGATCCCGCCTCGCCTCGCCTTGTGCCTCGTTCGCACGCTGAGCCCTCCGATAGTTTCCGTCTTCAAAATACAAAACTGTTCTTCTTCCAAATATCTTAGAAAAGTAAATCTATTTTTTTCAAATGTAAGTTTTCTAATAAGATCGATTTTTATACTGTAAATTTGGTAAAATTCTTTCTTAAGATTTTTCTAGTGTTTCAAAATTATTTAATTCCAGTGTAAACAAAACAGTAAGGAAGTACACATTTTGGATAAGAATAAGAAACATTCATTTTGGATTCCGATACTAAGAAATGAAGTTAATCTTTTCTGATAATATCAAACGTTTATAACAGTGCTTTTGAATAAACTGGTTGTTCGTAAAACCTTTAAGAGCTATACAAACAAATATAAATGGTAAAACAATTATTAATGTCAATAAATGCATTGTGTTAAAATCGATGCAAAATAGTAACATAAATATTTTCCATGTAAAAGACAAGACTGAAAATCACTCCCCTAAAGACATTTGTCAAGAAAAATGTTAGAAAACGACGCACGCAATAAAGAATGAAACGAGGGTTGAATGGATGAAACGTCATATGATTCATTCATGCTTCTCAATCGAGCGTACAACGTAAAACCGCCATGAATGAATGAATCAACAGGTGGCATCGGTTAAAAGAATAAAGCAACAATAAACGAGGCGAATTGTTAAACAAGTGGGTTAAAGAGTTATGAAAAGTTGTGGCGCGAGGGGAAGCGGGGGGGTGGGGGAGAGTGCAACTCGTGGCAAAGTTTTAAAACAAACTTTCCCGCCGTTATCAAAATACCGCAAACTTTGTCGATTACATTAAAAGTTGCTCCGGATGTTTAGTTTATACGTCCGACATTATTGCTCAGTCGAAGACGGGTCAATCGCGACCAAGGAGGGAGGGATGGAGAAGGGACAGTTCGCAGCTCGCACGGTGTCCACTGACATTATTAGGTCGCGAGAGACAGAGACAGAGAGAGGGAGAGGGGGTGGGGGCGGACCCGCCTACCCCTCCGAGCAGCCAGTGTCCACCCGCGAGTGGGGGGGGGACGGGGTATTGATCGAACAAAGGAAGGACCCAACCTTCCTTCCGCTCATGTTTTTTCGTCGACGGCCGCGATGCCTCGGCTAGTCGCGACGCCGAGGTCCGAGGACGCGGACACACCGTCACCCGCCAGCGGACCGCCACGACACAGCAGCCACGCGCTCCCCGGCCGACCGCCGCGGGAAAAACACGACCCGTCCGTCTCGTTTTTATTGGTCGATTAACTAGATCCCTGCGCCAATGATAGACGCGTGGGTGGAGCTTACGGTTAAAAAATAATAAACGGACCGCTTAATGAATCTCTCGCAGTTACGTTTTCGGCCCGTTCATATTTTTTGTTATTAAACGTTTCGGAATGAGTACCCCCACTACCAAGCGGGCGATGCGCCAACTTTCTGTGCGGGAAAAAATCTCGGCCGTACAACGAGTGCACGACGGGGAGTCCAAGGCGTCGGTGGCCCGCATGATCGGCGTGCCCGAGTCCACGCTGCGGGGGTGGTGCAAGAACGAGATGAAGCTGCGGACGATGAGCGACAAGGGGCAGAGTCAGTCGCCGTCGCCGTCGCCGCCGCCCGTGGACGCCAAGCGGCCGCGGCTGGACGACATGAACGACGCCCTGTGGTTCTGGCTGAGGTCGCAGCAGCAGGAGACGCCGGTGCCGGCCGCCGCCCCCCTCGTCACCAACAACAACAACCACAGCTCCTGGTTCTGGAAGTGGTACAAGGAGTTCGGCGTGCCCGAGGTGCCGGTGCCCGAGCCGTCGCCGCCGCCGCCGACCCCCAGCCCGCCGCCCGACGAGCCGCTGCCGCTGGTCGTCCGCAGGAACAAGGTAAGGAGCAACGTAATATAGTTGAAGATTAACGTTTATGTTGGGTTTATCCGGTTCTGACTGGCGAGAGTTTTGGTTAGTGCAAGGGTTCTGTTTGAGGTTTCATTATTACGTTAATCGCTTGTTAAAATTGAGTTGTAATAAAACTAGGCAATCCTTACATAGACTAATTGATACTCAACATAAAATCGTCTTACCGTAACAGTAGTTATGTCCGTCGTTTTTGCTTGGAACAAACAAGTTTGCCCCCTGAACCGAAATTAACAACAGCAAGCCGCAAGCCAAATTGAAAGGAAATACTTTTAGGATTTTTAGTGAGTGAGTCATATTGGATGATGTCATGTTATTGTGGTGTAATGTTTTGGTATTTTGGATCAAGCAACTTAAAGGAGCAACAACTATATTGAGAATGAGCAAATTCTATATATTCTATATTAATTGAACTATTTTCAACTCAGCTAAAAACACACACGTTTTTAAATAAGATTTTTTATTTTGCTGCAACTCTAGATCTACAATCAAAACCGTTGAATCATTGATACACTTAAACATCCTGCTTTAGTTACGGTACCTACCAAGTTTATGTTGTGTAAATATATACTCTCATTGATACTCTTAGGCCTACTTAAACATCCTGCTTTAGTTACCTACCAAATTTATGTTGCGTGAATATACTCTCATATTGAACACTATGATTTGGATGAATAAAGGAATGAAACGGATTAACCTCCTTCGATTGTAAACAAATTGAGAGTGACCGTAACTTAGCTTCAGAATTTAAGTTGCAAAACTGATTTTTAGGGTTTGCTAACTATATAAAAATAGTGCTTAGATTTAAGATATTTTGTTTGTTGGTCTTCCTTTCTAGTAGACGAGTTTGCACTGCAGTATCTCTATAATCATCACTGGTTCTTCCATGGTCATTCGTCGTTTAATATAGAGTAATCTTTAGATATTTAACGGTCACAACGGGATCTTACCTTGATGTATTAAAATTAATACATGAAAACACGATTCCATCCAGCGAGACCTCAGAAAGGGAATGTAGATTAATAACCCCCGAAGTTTTAGGGGTAAACGGTACACCTAAAAAATCGTGACATAATAAAAGCAGCACTTTGGTTTCACCTACTTATTTGATCACCAACATCAGAATAGTATCTTAGAATATGTCCGGGAAAATACAATTTACTATTTTTGGGCATGATATACTTTTACATCAGTAAATCATCAGATAGTTTTCAATCATGAAATTTTAAGGGGAATAAAACGAAGAAATCGGGACATAAAAAACCACGCGCAGATTTCTCAACGTTTGGTCATCGCTATGAGAATGGTATGTGACTTGCCTCTCGGAATATAAGTAATCCGGGATTACTAATCCCAAAATGCCCATCAGGTAAATAAACAAATCCGATTTTTGAGCTTGGATTTTTTACTTTTCAACAGGAGATTATCGGGTCGGGACAGGTTGTACCATCTTTGGTAAATAGCAAGTGTAGCTGCTAAACTACAACGAATATAGCATCACAAAACTTGCAAACGGCCGTAAAAACGATCTATCGTGGGCCTATAACCTATATCCGATCGCGGGAGGGAGCGTGTGGAGAACGTCGCGAGTGACGCGACCAGCCGTAAACAGCATTTGCATGTATTTAACGATAGTAGCTAAAACACGATTATAATTTTACGAAAGATTAATAGTTTGTTTCTGTTGTTATGTATAATGGATATGTATTTTACTAAAATTCCTGAAGAATCCAAATTTTCCAGAATCTGAGCACGTACCAGCCACGAATTTGTTTTGGATCCCCAATGTTTCATAGTTAAAACTCGCCTCTAAAATTGCGAGTTTACAGACCTTATTTCTGAACATTTCCAGGAGGACGTATTATTAATCTGACCTATATCTTAGTTGTTTTAAGTTTTGTCTTAAACATGATAATTGCTTATTGATGGATAGAATCAATTAGCAAATTTCATTGATCCATTGATGGTATTGGATTTATTTGATTTGTTGTTAATTTAAATGAACAATTCTTGTATCTGTTGTGTTTTTTATGCAGATGTAGTTTTACCTTTTTATATCACACTATCCGTCGTACTTCACGTAAAAACGCATTTTTTTCGAAAAATAAATTTGAAAGTAGTACAATTTTCAAATAGGGGTTTATAGGTTCCTTGATGGAAACGAAATAACAAATGGCAATTAAAAGAATCAAAAGCTGTTCATAAACAAGCCAAGTAATATAAACTGATGTTTTCCCCTATCAAAGCTCGGTCAGCTAGGGTAGACAATATCAAATTAAATGAACGTATCAAGGCTGAGGATATTTAGCTCATTATTTGATTTGCTCCGCTGATTTATAATGGGTTTAAAAGTTTGGGATCAAAATTTAACTCTGGTATTGTATATACACTTTAAGCAGAGAAAGCAACACGCAATTTACCAGTACGGTAACACATAATTACAGGACTTTTTCCACGAACTTCTCGAAAAATTGGCTTGCTAATATTTAATTGGTTTATAAATTCTGTACGAAATCTGTAAACTGGCCATTAATATTGTTGACGAAGTTGGTAACCTATTAGCACACTCAAGTCCAACTGCACCGTATCGCAATACGGTGCCGACCAGAAAAGCTGTAATTCCTAATAATTTCCCATTATTTACCTCTATGACTCGTGGACAACCAGTGGTACGCTTGTATCATCATGCCACTGGTTGGTAACTGTAAATTACTGACGACACAATAAAGAAAAGTAGTGACTACTCTGAAGAGTATTTCCTCAATTCCTTATAGACCATTACTGCAATCACATGCAGTTGTTACAGTTGATATCAAATACGGTGTTATGAGGGTTAATTTTTGATATCCGATAGAGGGTTAATTATTTTAACGATGTTATACGTTCTGATTACGGGTAAATGTAACACATTTAACTATGGTTGTGTGATTGAAACTTTTGAAACTATTTTTGGTCCGTAATTCAGTTCAAGAATGATTTAAAGTTCTATCAAGTTAGCTCCTTTTGAAATTCTATCAAATTTTTCTACGTCATTAGTTACGAAATGACGAATTTTACACCTATCATTCCCTGGGGACCCAAGAAGTAGTTAAATGTCCACTGCTCGTCTGCTCAGCCTGTTTCTACTTAAGCAAGTAGAAATCGTTGATGATTAATATACAAAGTCAAGGGCTATTTTTCATGAAGGAACAGTTTATAATTTTTTCTTTCCTAAGAGTCAAGAGGTTCCAAGTATTCGCCCCATTGGTTTCTCCTCAGTTTAGAAGACTCCTCGTCCCCCCCCCTCAAATATGAATATGAATATGGGTTTTCCTCGTATATGAATAATATTATTTTATTAGTTTACCTCGCTTAGTTTATTGCTTTTGAACGAACAACTGTTTTAAGCAAGGAAAGCTCAAATTACTCATTGCATTACCGCGTTGTTTACATGATGATCAGTTTTAGCTATGGTGTAAATGTAAGTAAAATTTCATATTGAATTTGTAAATTCACTACCAGCAAACTACAACCTAAATATCACAGAGAAAGGAATACACATTGGTTCCTTTATCGACGCTAATTCTTCTTGGCTGCATTCGTGTTACCGAAGGATGCATCCCCAAATATATGTTATGAACACTAGAACACTGAAGCAACTTGAAGAAAAACGATTCCGTTTCAAACTGAAGCCCTCTCGAGCCAAACAGCGCCAGCCTGCGATGGATAGTGTAGCCTCGCGAGGGGTCGACCGCGGGGCGCGGACCCCCCAGCCTCTACCGAGAAGCGCGGTCGCGGCCGGACGTTCCTTATCAATTTCTGCCAGTCGCGGCGTCCGCCCCCCAGGGACCCGTATCGCCATATCGACCGGTCCGCAGTCCGCGCCCGTCCCTAACTAACACCGCTCGACGCCAACGTATTCACGCATTAAATCGCCCTTTTACTTTTCGAGGTCATAGGTTTTTTTCCAGAGAATAATTCTTTTAACTTTATTCTCAAGCAGTAGTTAGCTACTAAAGTTGAAATATCGTTCAAGTCAATAAGTGAATTCAGTCATAAACTTGATTATTGTTGGTATTGAGATTAGAGCTAACAATTAATTCACACCACAACTAGGGTGCGAAATATTGCAACAATTAATAAAAGGCTGATTAATTTTTCTCGACATTATAAACAAGTCCAGTAGCATCACTTTTTACTACATGCTTATGAAATGAGTTAATTTAGAATAATTAGTTGTTAAATTATTACCTTTTTAATAGGTTGGCCTAAAATTAATTATTGTAAGAATGACACCAATGGATATTACAACCCAGTTAGAACACAAGGGAAGCAGAGGTCAAAAGAAAAACAATTGGGGTGTAAGTCGAAAGTAATGAACTCTTAAAGTCATTAACTTTGAGATGGATTAGTAACCAACAATTAAATAGTTTACATAATCCCGCGAGCGCTGTAATATGAGTTAGACCAGACCAGAATTTTAATAGGTCAGTAATATGACTAATTGTTATGACTAATAGTTGTTTATCGTTTCACGTACAGGATACTGTATTAATATATGAGAGACTCTCAATAAGTCTCTTATTTACTACAGATTTTTCAACCTTACAAATTAATTCAACATAGTGTGTGTGTGGTTGTGTGAAAGTTTTAACTTTTTTTAGGACAATTTTACAACAATCAACAACTTTATCCAAATTTCATTGAAACAGATTTGGATTAATGTTAGGGGTTCGCTGTCATTTAGGTTCATAAATTTCATTATCATTTAATTAATAAACTCAAATAATTCAAAATAAAAAAATAATACCCCGTTGCAGCACACCTGCATACTCAGCGAATTTCAAATGCAAATCAACATATTTCAATCAAACATATTGAGATTTGACATGTTTTTGAAAGCTCCATAAGAATAACATGGGGAATGAGTAAACAGGTTTGCTGCTACAGGTATATTAAAACTGGGTGGTTTTAATTCTATATTTAGTAGATCTGAACTAGACGAAGCCATTTACCAAGTTTTATCAAGATATGTTGAGAAATAAGCGAGATATAGAATTTTACTTATTTCCCATAAGGATAATAACGGGTGTCCGAAAAAGAACTCCCTAATTTTGATGACCTTTAATTTTCAATTTATAAATCATATCGACTCAAATTATATATTGAATGATAGGTAAACTCACCAAGATTTTGTTACAAAAAATCAAAAATCAAAAAATCAGTTTTTTGTTATAAAACAAAAAATCAATTTTCCCTGTGTACCAGTAGTGAATAAAAATCACGTTTTAAGTTGTTTTTTTTAGATTTAACAGTTATCTTGAAAACTATGAATCCTATAGAAACCTCTCAGTTTATAACATTAAAGAAAATGAATTTTTCCCTACAGTTTGGGTGTTTTTGCAGATTTGTAGCTTTTTTGGGTCATGAGAAATGAGTTTTGGAAACGAACAAATTGGTTTTTTGTGTTTCGTGTGCCGTACTGCTAAAGTTGGAAAACCCCAAAATTTTTATTTTTACCTCATTAAAGGGAAATAACCAAGTTTTGGTAAAAGTAAGAGGTTTTAAACATAAACTGAGAGGTTTCTGTAGGATGCTTAGTTTTCAAGATAACTGCTAAATCTTGTAAAAAAACTCATTACAACGTGATTTTTAATCACTATTGGTGCACAGGGAAAATGTGATTTTTTGTTTTTTGTTTTCCATGAGCCCAAAGTGAAATCCACCAAACATTTGTGACTTATATCAAAAACTTGGTGAGTTTTCCTATCGTTTAATACATAATTTGAGTCGATATGATTTACAAATTACAAATTAGTGTTCTTCAAAATTAGGGAGTTCTTTTTCGGACACCCGGTATTGGGACAACGTACTGTGTTTACCACTTTTAATATCTCGGTAACCAATGGACATAGAGCAGTGATCCAAAATACTAAATTGTTTGTTATTTTGATCTGAATTCAATGGTGGCAACAAAAATTGGATTGTTTTTATTTTTCTATTTTAAAAAGTCAAAAAACCCATTTTTGGGGGGGCTTACCCCCCCTTCCGGTGGTCCGATTGAGCTGGTTCACGAACTCGTCCGAGTGATTACCACTTTACACGTCTGTACCAAATTTCATTATGATCGGACCATATTTACGGCTGCTATCGTGTTAACAGACATATATATATATATATATATATAAATTCGAACGAATAGTGTTTTTTGCTTCTGGGGGCCCCAAAATGAAAAGTTAACATGGTCTCGGGCTTAGGTGTTACCATGAGACCTACGGTAATAGCTTATTCCCTTAAGGAAATTCGCTAATAAATAAATTTATCACTGAACAAAACAAAAGCAATCATATGGTTTATTTTACAATCAATACATTTCAATTTTAAGGTGATTTGGATTGAAAATTTAGAGATTTTTCTCAGAATTTAATTCTTCTCCTTTGAGGGAAATTAAAAAAATAGGTAGGCCTGTTTCCACAATGTACTGCATTTAGCACAACATATCTCAGTAACCGATGTATGAAATGATTCAAAATTCTTAACTATTACTTAAGCTGAACTCAATTCTAACTATAAGGAATTTTATAAAAATATGTTAAATCTTGAAGATAAATTTTATTTAGTAAAAAAACCTTAGAGTAAACTGATCTTACTGGTTTTCAAACTCAATGTCATGAATGTCATTTTACATGTTTGTTCCAAAATTTCATCAGGATCGGAGCTTTTTTACTAGATTTATTGTGGTTACGGACACTTTTACATTCATATGAATGAATTAGGCGTATAAAAATGAACGAATGGTGTTTTTGGGGTCTAGGGACCTCAAAAAAATTAACGGTATCAGCAAATTGACATATACTTTCTCCAAAAAGAAAAATAAATACAATGGAGCAAAGTAAATTTACAATTATCCTATAAATATGTACGAAATTTCATGAAAGTCGGTTAGTAATTATTAAAGGAGATATCACAGTTTTTAAATAGGGCCAATTTGCCAGAAGAATAACATAGGGACCATCCATAAATTTTACGTCATTTGAAAATAGGGGGGGGGGTCCAGATTGGAAAAAATGATGGTAGGATGATATGTGTGGGGGGGGGGGGGGTGGAGGGGTTAGATGCTTAGATGATGACATTTTTTAAATTTTGTTTTTAAAACCATTTTAGATAGAAAATTGTAAACTTTCCATGTAAATTCATTAAATTAAAGTTAAACAGCTTAGAAAATTCATTGGAAACTGTAATTGATTTTTACAATATTTTTTAGGGTCATTTTAGTTTCAGGTCAAAACAAAGCTACAGTACAGTTCGCGCATTATGTCTCCGGCTATGACCACTATGCTACTAACCGTGTCATTTGATATTTTTAACATATGATATTGGTAAACACAAAACATTTGACAAGCAGCGGTGTTTTAGAAAATGTTTTCAGAAAAGTACCCCCTCTCCCCCTGCACCATACAATCAGCTGACTCAGTCATAGCCGGAGATATAATGCGCGAACTGTAAATGCAGATTTTAAATGATCAATATTTTTTATATGCAAGGCAGAGTCAGCGGCTGTCACTAATAGTACTACAAAGATCAAAAAGTTCTGGTTTGAATTATTGATTAACATCAACCAAATAAGCTCAAAATGGAGAAATTTGGATTGTTGTAGTTTTTAATGGTTTTTATGGGAAATATACCCTTCAAAATAGAAATTAAAAAAAAAAACGCCTGGAGATATTACTGTTTTAAACCTACATGCCAAATTTCATGAAAATAGGGCCACTGGTGTCGTCCCTAGTTCCAAGATATTGAAAGCAGTAAACACAGTACATTGTGTCTAAGTTCTCCTTATGGAAAATAAGAAAAATTCTATATCCTGCTTATTTTTCAACACTGAATAAAACTGGGTATATGGCCTCTTATAGTTCAGATTCACTTGATACTGATTCTTATTGAAGGCAAAGGAAAATCATGTATTGCTTAGGTTGTGTTGAAATATGATTATAAGAATTGGAAATTCGCTGAGTATGCAGGTCTGCTGCAAAGTGGTATTTTGGATTCGGGAAGCGCTAATACAATTCCATCTACTAACAATTCAAACTTGAAAATGCTTTATAGTCACACCATGCTGCCTATGGTAATAGATTATTCCCTATTGAAGGAAATTTGCTTCAAGAAAAGATTTACTTTAAAACGTCTTGCCCGGTCATCCATTTAAAAGTATTATCATTAACATAGTTTAAAGTCTTCGGTACGATGCCCTAGGCAGTGGGTGGAAACCACCCACATCCAATAGTGGGTTGTGAAAGGTCTTTAGGTAGGTAGCGGAATGGTTCCAGTATTAATTGAAATTAATGGGCGTGAAAAAATGAATTAGGGTGCCAATTATAGGAGATAGCACTAACATTATCTGAATAAAATAATAAAGTATTTTTCACCACACTACGACGAAATCACCTGTTTTACAAACGTCAAACGTGGACCGAAACACACCGTTTGCTGCCACAGGACCGAAAACGTTGGGGGCCCTTGGGCCGAAAGTCAGCTGATCGTTTATTTGCTTGAAACAACGTCAGAACATCACAAAATTATATGGCATTCAAGACAGGATAGTTGCGATCATATGATTGCCACAGCTGTGTTTTGTTTTGAAGTGAGTCAAATAATAATCAGTTTTGTTTAATTATTTAGAGTATATTTCATTGTGTAGTGTGATGAAAAATAGCGTTCACACCTCGGCCGAAAGGATCGTTCAATGGTCTCGATCGTTCAACGAAATCGAGCTTCAACGATCGATTTGAAGCTTGCGATCGTTTTGAATTCTTGACTTCGTCTCGAATTTGAAACACGATCTCAAGCTTGCAAAACCTCATTTTCGGCCCTTGTTGTGAAATATACTATTGTTTAAGCTGGGTACATCTTTTTCATTTTGGGCCTAGGCCTATATTGGAAAAATATTTCTCCTCTGATTTAAATATACTTTACCCTACTACATTAACCTTAATTTTGATTAATGAAAGTGTTTTTGCATTTTTCAACTAAGCATTATTGAACGAATATGAATTACATTTGGAGAAAAAACTGGATTTGTAAATTAAGTGAAGTTGACCGTTGTGAAATAGATTATAATAATTTTATTATGAAAACACTTAATAAAATAAAGGTACTTTATTTTTATAGATGTGACTTTAATTTGTTTAACAGAGGTAATACGTATCCTAAGTTGACTGAATATGAGGCTTCAAAAAACTATTGATAATTTGGAGGGGGGGAAATGAATAACTTTATTTTAATAGATAAAAATCAGTGGGAGAAGGACGTCCCTATGTTCCTCCTCTTCTACACCACATTACTGCAGCAAAAATTAAATCCTGTATTTTTTGTTATCAAGCATTTTTTGTACAATTTTATAGTTTTGAGATTTTAAACTATGAAAACTAAAAACATCTGCCATTTTGAAGTGGAAAAAAGCAGAAACTTTATGATCTAAGCCAAGATAGATCCTACACTGGTACTCATAAACATTTTAAGTTTAAATTTATATCTCAAGCGGTTTAACAGTTATGATCGAGAAACAACGTTTTAAACCTTTATGACTGAGATGTAAAACAAAGCATTTCAGAACCTATGGTAACAACAGCTTCTTTTTATTCTTGCTGGAGGAATAACTCTTGAAATTTGTAATACAACCTTAATGAACAAACAAAGGCAAATGACGATTTTTTGGTATTTTTGGCTTTTTTTGTCCGTATGGGTAAAGTTGAAAACACTAAAAATTTTAGGAAAAGTAGACGAGGCCTAAATGAATTACCACTGAACAAATATGTACCTAAACACTTCAACAGTCCCCTTGAAAACTGAATTGGAAGAAATGAGGGATATATTCACTATACCTATTTGACAAATGTCTTGCCGATCTATGGGGTTAAATTTCCCCCTGTAATTTTTATTGATGAAAAATAACATAGTTCTACATACTGTATTCTGAAATGATAAACTTACAACCAATGACTGGAATTACAGAAAGAAACTTTTTTATCATCATATTAAAAAGTGTACCATCTTTTTTCTAGCCAGGATTTTTTTGAAAGAGGACATGGTTACGGTATTCTCGGACAGGGATAGTGCTGTCAGTTAGTTATTATACTTTCAATAGGAGTCATTTAGGGGATTTGGTACTCTGGCAGCAAACATAAGCTAAAGAACCCTAGCTATAGTTTTGAAAAATTATGTAAAAAGCTTAAGTCATTGATTGCAGTACTTCAATGATTCATTTTATTGCTGATTTTGGTGACACGGTCAAACTGTGTTCATTTCAAATTCAGACTAACACAAATTAGGTACAGCTGAGCTATAAGGATGGGATGTCTCTTATTCTGAACCTATAAGAGAATAACTCTTGAGAATTGATGGTAACTTGAGGTTAAAAATCCAAATAAACCTTACATTTACCTAGCGTGATGATATACTTAAAATGACTGTAAGAACCCTTATGGTGGTCTCTTGCCCCAAAATTACTTCCTGGCATCACCCCTAGTTTTAAACAATAAAGCAAAGACCATAAGGATTATCCTACGTTGTGACAGGCTTACGTGGCATACGTACACATATGAAGAATTTTGGTCTTTGTGTGATGAACGAGTGTTATCATTAAGTCTTGTTTACTTAACGGTGTCCTTCCCTTATAGATTTCTAATATGACAGGCTTCCGTGGTTTATGTACACATATGAAGAATTCTGCCGGGTGATGAATGAGCGTAGGAATGTGCCTTGAGAATGTACTGCTGCATTGTGTCCAAAAGGTCGGCAACCTCCAAAGGAATTCTTCATGAGGATTATGATATTTCCACCAATACCTTTATTCATATTCATACATTCTAATTTATTCCCGCAATAACAAACATTAGGAACCGCCACATTTTACAAGCAAACACGTCCCTGTTACAGGACGGCAAGGAGCCATGCGCAGTGGCGGCGCCGGTCACTGCCCCGTGCCAGTTGCCGCTGACCACGCCAGTGCTGGTGGACAGCAATAAGGAGGCTGAGTCCGAGGCCAAGGAGAACACGACCCTGTCGGAAGACGAGGACGAACCGCCCGCTTCGGCCGCCGACGCCCTCAAGCACGGAGAGAAGTTCCTACGCTGGCTCGAGTGCTGCTCCGACCCCAGCGTCACCGCGGTGCAACTGCTTCAGTTCAGGTAATAATATTTCCCACTTGGATTAACACGTTCGATGCGGGCAGTGCCATGTTCAGCAGGACTTCACTTGGCTTGGAAGAACACCATAAATATGCCACTTAGTCTGTGCCATTTTACTCATTTGCTGTGAGGAACCACCTCAGAGTAGTTGGGAAATATTTTGTCCGTTGTACTTATCGTCTGACTAAGTTGGTACTAAAATTTCCTGTGATTTAACTACCAAAAGATACTTCCTAAATGCCTACTGGTTAAATTTACCACCCCCCCCCCCCCCGCCCCCCCCCCCCCCCCCCGTTGGCAAAAATGATGGCCTGAATCATCTGAGTGGTGCTGCTATCTACCAGTGACTAATGGAATTGCTGGATTAGCAACTTGGAATAGCAACTGGAATAGCTGGAATTGCGGGTGACTGGTGGAACTTCGATCTGAAGCAGTAAAAAGCAGTAAGATTGTCGCTTTTATGCATGAGGCCAAAATTAAAATTATTTGCCGTGATTTGCTGAGTTTCGGAGCGGCCACCCTTATAAATGCCACAGCGAACGTTATAATTCTATCTCTGTCAACATTAATTTTACCTTGTGAGGAGGGAATTGTGGATAAAAAGGTTTGATTTGGGGAGTTGAAGAACCTGGAGGGAGAATCTACTGTAGCAGAACAACTATAAAATTATCAGTGTTCATGAATTCTATTGTTAGCACCTATGGGGCGATTGATATCCTGAACGCACCCTTCATTGGGGGGATGGGGGCGAATATTCGTCCCCATCCCCCCAAATGGGGCTGTGCTTAGGATTTATCAAGCAGAGTGGATCTGTCACAGTTCAGGGGTGAATAGTACTACTAAATATAGAACAATAGAAGTCTTAAACTGACAGAATGTTTTCTCAAAACCTTTTTTAAATTTTCTGAATTGAAATTAATGTAATTTCATCTAAATATTCAAAGCTAATGATAATCTTATCGCAGGTATCTACTAAACAATGTGAAGAGCTGTGCTGAACGACGAGCTGCAAACAAGACGAGATCAACTCGGTCTAGACGGAAATAGTCTACCAGTACCATTGTATTTAAGAGAATTGCTCACGGTAAGTAAAAAAAAAACAGTAATTAAATAAACCTCCTATATATTGAATCCTATTGCAGGTTAATCTGAGATTTAAACATAGTCACAAGGAATTTCCCATCCCATCCGTGATTAAAAAAGAAAATGATTGAATAACCTCCAAATCACTGTTATTCCAAAGAAAGGTATAAAATTAACTGGTATACTGTCAAATGATTGTAGTGTTGGTTTCAACGACCATTGGTTTCAGACATCAAGTGTCCATTTTCAAGTTATCAAGCTAATTCAATAAAACATTACTCCTCAAGGTTGGTGTCTTCAAGAGACATCATCACACTTAGTACAACAAAAATGTAACATTTATAAAAACTGACCAACGGTCAAACATAAATTCACACAAAACTGGTCAGTATTTAATAGAACCGCACATATGTCGTCGACAGAAGGTGACTCATGACGCGTGCGTATGAGTAACATATTCTCCCCTCCCTCACTTGTCATCCTTATCAGGTCCAGTTCTTTCATTGTCGTTGCCATCTAATAAGTCAATTGCCCTGTTATATATCATAGTAGACCCAAAAGAAAGCTTATTGTTAAGTAAAGTTGGGGAGATTTTTTGGAAAACCTGTATATTTCAAACTCTACCTTCCACTGTATTTATAAAATTACCTTTGTGCATATGACTACAAACTTAAATGTGATGATTGTCCCAGCTTCTATATAGGACAGACAGCCCGGTCATTTGCAGTTAGGTCCAATGAACATTTATCTCATAAGTCAACCAAGTCAACTTTTGCCAACAACCTAATAGAATCTAATCACAATTAGACAAATACTGACAGATACTTAATATCCTTTATTTTTGAAATTAAGGTAATAATTTTATGTATACAGAGGAAGAGTTTGAAATATACAGGTCCTCCAAAAAATCCTCCTATATTTGTGATGCGGAATGTGAAAAGGGACCTCAAGTCGCTGGAGTAAATTTTACAGTACGGGCATTTTAGTCGAATCGGGTCAAAAATATTGATTTTTAGGTTTCAAGTGAATACGATTCCTTAATCTTTCCTGTACATATTCATTCGGTTATTTTAGCGATAATAATCCGATAAATATTAGAAAATAATCGATTTAGTAGCCTATGTCATGCAAACGAAAAGGGACCTCAAGTCGCTTATATGGCAAATAACACACATATGTCTTATGGCCTTGCTATTTATGGTGGGTACCAGTAAAAAAAATTTGGATAGGATTCTTCGTCAACAAAAAAAGGCTCTCAGAATTATTTTTAATATAAAAAATCGGCACACAGTAAAACCATACTTTTCTAAATTCGGTATTATGACTGTATATGACCTATACATATTCGAAACTATCTTACATGTAAAAAAAACAAACTATCAAACCAATAATCCAAATTCTCATAACTATAATTTAAGAAACAATCGGCATGTTGAACAGCACAACTTACAGTTTTTTGAAAAGAAAACTAGTTTCATTGGCACAAAGTTTTTATTTGGTTTGCCTAAAAATATTTTTGTTGTAACTGATTTTGATACTTTTAAGAAACTTCTAAAGGAATATTTGCTGACAAAATCCCTTTACTCATTTCAAGAATTTTGGAATTTAAGAAGTACAACATAAAATAATTTTAAATTTACTAAACATTCCCTACAAAAACAACTCTAAAATACCCCCGTTGCAGCAGACCTGCATACTCAGCGAATTTCAAATGCAAAACAACGTATTTCAAGCAAACATAGCAAGATTTGACATGTTTTGTTAAGCTCCATAAGAATAACATGGGAAATGAGTATGCAGGTTTGCTGCTACAGGTATATTAAAACTGGATGGTTTTAATTCAATATTTAGTAGATCTGAACTAGAAGAAGCCATTTACCAAGTTTTATCAAGATATGTTGAGAAATAAGCGAGATACAGAATTTTACTTATTTCCCATAAGGTTAACATTGGGACAACGTACTGTGTTTACCACTTTCAATATCTCGGTAACCAATGGGCATAGAGCAGTGATTCAAAATACTAAATTATTTGTTTTTTTGAGCTGAATTCAATGGTGCCCACAAAAATTTGATAAATTTTATTTTTCTATGTAAAAAACTCAAAAAAACCCATTTTTGGAGGGGTTTATCCCCCTTTACCCCCCCTTCCGGTGGTCCGATCGGGCTGGTTCACGAACTCGTCCAATTGATTACCACTTTACATGTCCGTACCAAATTTCATAAAGATCGGACCATTTTTGCGGCCGCTATCGTGCTAACAGACACATATATATATATATAGATATATATATATATACTAGATGACCCGGCGAACTTCGTATCGCCTAAGTTATAGGTTTCCCCTAAGACAGACCGATGGAAAGAACAACATGTTGTATGTGTATTGAATTTATTAAACATTAGTCGTTGTTAATTTAGTTGTAGTGAATATTTTGGTAGTCAAAAAGATAGAGTAAGTGTTTGGGGATGTTGATTTATGATTGAAAGGTAATTTAGCAAATTAAATCATGCCGAACTGTACAAAATAATAAAATATAAAAAACAACGAAAAATATCGAGCTAACTTTCTTGTTTGTTTCGGCTCCTGTAGCGGGATCTTTTTGTTTAATATCTATGTAATATCCGTCTTGTCCCTTATAAAACATTAGTGGATATTGTAGAGCGTCGTATGAACGGTGTGTATCAGCAATGAACTCAAGATTGTTATTTCTTTTGCGAATAACAATTTCACGCTTAGCTGTACGGTCGCCAACCATAATTCCAGCAACGTCGTCAACAACAGGTGCATTGAATCTACGAATGTGCTCTCCAGATAGTGTTTTATCAGGATTGATGATAATTGCGTGATTGTCGCTTTGCAATTTGTGCATGTGTGATTTGAACAATTTCAACAATTCATTGTGCTCATTCAATAAATCGTCCAGCTCGCCGAGAATACGTCTGCCAAATTGTGAATTAACGTTATTGTATTTTAAACGTGCATCCACGCGATTGGCTAGCGCGCTTTCGGTGTCCTCGCCACCCATAAAGTAAATTTGTAAAAATTTATGTGGTTCATTTGGCATAGGAAGCAATGAGCCTACTTTGTGGTAAATTTGGCCTTTGATTTTGAACGTTGTATTAAATTGTTGACCATTTGCAGCATTATTGTTAACTATTTCTGTTGCTCCGAACGATGTCATTTGAAAACATGAATTGAATGTTCTAATTGATTTCAGGAACATGTTAGAATCAGGATGCGTACCATTAAGTAAACCTTTCAATGGTTCAGGTGGTGATTCAATTACTGGTAGTTGCACTTTACCTGTGGCGCAACACATCCCGGCTGGCTCATTTTTGAATTTAAGCGCCTTACAATTCGCACATTCATTGTCCATATCACCAATCGCCACTTTGGAATGATCAAAATATTTAACGTCGGGTTCATACTCAAATGCTAGACGACGGAATGTATGCGATATAAAAGCTCGATGCACTTGTTGTCGTCGTATGTCATTTTCTCTGCGTGCTTCAACTACGTATCGACGCGCTTGTCTTTGTTGTAGTCGTCTTTCTTCATTTCTTTCAGCGCGATCATCTTGTGACTGTGATGCGCGCAATTGCGACATGTTCACGCGCACAACTTCTTTTTCCTGTTGAATTTGGACGTCTGTCCTTTGGGCTCTTAGATTTCGCCTTTGTATAGCTCCAGCCGTTCGACGGCCCAAATTTGACCCTCTTCGCCTTGCTGGCATTGTTCACTGTAAAAACACAGATTAAACTAAAATACTTAACCATACATTTCAAAAATAGTGAACCTCTAACTACATTACAAAACCTGAATAATAACTTCTTAGCAATATAATAACAGCTGTCTTTGTTTTGTTTATAAATATTAAATTACAAATAATAAAAACATGTGATTTAACTTGACATCCAAATGCTCTGTAGAGCCCAAACTCCGAGAATATAGTATTATATATGCAGTGTGTTCGGAATTCGTCCGCCATATTGAAACGGATAAGAATTTCGAAACGGGAAATAGTTTACGTCCGATTCGCATACCTACAGAATTTACACACCAAATTTCATAACGATCGGTGAAGTCGTTCCGGAGGAGTTTGCAGACAAACACTGTGACACGAGAATTTTATATATATAGAGAGAATATAAAAATTCGAACGAATAGTGTTTTTTGCTTCTGGGGGCCCCAAAATGAAAAGTTATAGTGGTCCCGAGCTTAGGTCTTACCATGAGACCTACGGTAATAGCTTCTTCCCTATAGGGGAAATTCGCTAAAAACAAAAAAAAATAAATAAAAAGATTACTTTATTAAAATTGTATTATTTATGTTAGAGATAGTTTAAGTTAGCTATGTTATTTTCTTGACGCTATTCTATGTATTGTAAATACTGTCTGCATGAATAAAGATTATTTGAATTGAATTGAATTGAATTGAAACATGGTGGGCGACTTCGAGTCCCATTTCCTAAATGTGCAGACCCGTACTGACAGTGTCGTCAGGGGCATTACAAAACTAGTCTCTCCTGACATCTATTGGCGAATAAGTGAACTACATCAAATTTTTTGCTGTAGAAGAACATTGTCTGAGTCCAAAAATCACCGTCTGGACAGTGTATTTCTCTTTTATTCGTCAGTATTCTGCCCTCCGACTTGAGGTCCCTTTTTAAACTTCTCACTTTTTAATTTTTTTAAAATGAAATCGTGAGTGTATCACATCTGTTTTAGTTTGGATTTAAAGATTTAGTTGTCAGCTTTATTTTGATACCAAATTCATTTCTTAAATATCAATAATAAGTTTTCTGTGAACGTTTAAAGTTTTGGGCTTTGATTTCCTAAAATGCCCGTTTTGACTATTTGAAATTCAAACGCCAATAATTCAAAGACAAAAAATCATAGCACTATAAATTATATGTCAAATTCTTCGTAATTTAATGCAGAATTTCAGGATGTTAATAACTCAAAACCTGAAAATTCCGACTTGAGGTCCCTTTTCACTTTCCGCATCGCATTTACTTAACAACAAGCTTTCTTTTGAGTCTAATATGATATATAACAAGGCAATTGGATCATTAGATGGCAGCGTTAGTGAAAGAACTGGTCCTGGTAAGGATGACAAGTGAGAGAGGGGAGAATATGTCACTCATCAGCACGCATCATGAGTCATGATCATGATTCACCTTCCGACGACAACACATGCGCTAATATTCGCTATTAAATACTAACCAGTTATTGTAAATTTATGTTTTACCGTTTGATCAGTTTGTAAATGTCTGTATTTGTTGTACTTAGTGTGATGACATCTCTTCAACACCACCAACCTTGAAGAGGAATGTTCTATTTAATTAGCTTGATAATAACTTGAAAATGGACCCTTGAGGTCTGAAACCAATGGTCATTGAAACCAACACTAGAACAATTTGGCAGTATATTGGTAATTTTATACCTTTCTTTGGTAAGAAAAGAAAAGTTTTTTTAGCCCTTCCTAATTCACGAATTACTATCAGTTAGAATTTCTTTAAAATGTTCACGGCGGCATGGGAGTGATCGCTCCCATCAGAACTTAATACCATCCTGGTGGGAGTGATCGCTTCCAAGCTGCGTCACGTTACAATATGATTTATTTTTGAACCAGGAGCTGAGCTTGAAATCTGAAACTTTAACAGCACTGCTCAATAGTAAATTGTATGCCGTTGTCACTGGACAGTGCCACTGCTACGGTAGGTGTGGCAGTTACAATAACTACAAGTTAGTGTCAAGGTGGAGCACAAGAATGGCATCGAGGAACGCGGTAAATCGTGCCGCCGTGACTTGTTAAAAATTATTCTTTTATTGTTTTTGAAAATATCGAGTCAGAAAGATCTGAGTTAGGGTGTATCCTCCCAAGCGTTAAAAATAATCATTATATCTTCATAAAAACAATGAGTATTAATTTTTACATTGAATATAATCCAAAATAATTCCATGGGAGGAGCATGGATCTCTTTTCCAGCTTGAGAACAATTTTACAGTGATGGATCTACACAAACTGTCACCCAGGGCAAAATCGGCTTTTGGCGCCTCCTCCCTCCACTGACACCAAAAACAAAAAATAAATTATATTTTTAATGTGTGATGTGATATTTAAGCAATTATCTTGCATGCTTTCCAGCTGCAATGCGTCGGAGAAATTTCAGCCGCGGTCTAGACGACACATTTTTCGGCTGCAATGTGACCAATACAAATGACAACCTGAGAAAATAGCAAGAGACTTGTCGGCAGTGGAATGAAAAAAATATGCTTGACAGGAACGATAGATTACTTCACTAAGATATGGCCATATAAATGTAACGGCTGCGTAAAGAGCGAGATACTTGTCATCCATGATGCGACCAAGAGTTCTGCCAGCCACGAAATGAGCGAGTGATTTTTTGGCCGCGTAATGAGTAAGAAATTCTACATCCGCGAAACGAGTGAGCTATTTTCTGGCCGTCAAACACCGATAAATGTGACAGCCATGGAAAGAGAGAAAGATTTGATGCAACAGAGATTTGCCGGCCGCGAAACAAATTTGACTAAAATTAAGTTTTTACTTTTTTTACTGGAGCTGCTGTCAGCGGCGCCCCCTACTGGCTGGCGCCTGGGGCAGGTGCCCCCGCTGCCTCCCCCTAGATCCGTCACTATACACACCCCATATCCTTTGGGTAGTGAGCCTTCCCCAAATTCAGATTTTGGGTATACCCCTAGTCAAGGTTTTAAAATGTTATGAATATCGTTAAAATTGAAAATTGTCTAACTCTGAACTTGTATGTTTCAGAATTTCAAGACCAGTAACGAGCAACGATCAGCACCTTAGTTGAGTTTTTGGTTGATTCTAAGACTGTTAATTTGTTGTTCCTTTAAGTGTTATAAAATGTGTTCATTTTTATTACGTTTTCTTGTTTAAATAATCACAAGAATGATTTACTTGTTCAGTTTTGTAACGGAATGTGATAATACATTTGTACTTTATACTAAAGAATATACATTAAGCACAGATTGATTTATAGTTATAAGCGAGTAAGTGATAATTTTTCATAATCAGTTTAGTTCTCGCGTTTTGTTAAGTCTTATATCAGAACAAAACCAAAATCAAGGTATATACAACACCATTTTATGCGTACAAGAGAGGTTAGAAATTAAGCACTCACCATAAGATGTGGACATTCGAGAGGTTGGTAAACTATGTGGTCGGAGACGAAATTCGCACAACCCTGCCAGGTGTGTAGCTCCGGGTAGCACAGTTTCGTCGGGCGGATGGTCGTTGAAACCATTTTCTGAAAACATACGAATTACTTTTATCACTAGGGGATTTAAATTGTGATGTTGCCAATTGATCCTATATTTTTATATGATGTCTCGTATGTAAATAAAAATCGGTTAATTTTGCCATAATATTATAAGGCTGTTTACTATATTCATATACATATAAAATCAAATTAGATACGTTATGGTGTTGTATGATAAAATTTTTATAATATTTTGTTAGGGTCACAAATATTGTTTTTTTATCAAAGTTTAATACTAGTTTGTTCCCAGGCTTCTTCGAACCCCTCGCTTTATAGGTGAATATTCCTCACAGTACATTACCAAAGTATTAAAGGTAGATCTCAATGTAATGTTCATTTCAGTTGTGTACTTATTATATATGACCGTTAGTACATGTAATAGGCTCATACCATTTTGTGAAGTTAGCATTATATTTTGTTATATATGAAACATAATGCTAACTTATGTTTTTTCCTGTTATTATCAGCGTAATAAACTTTAAAGTTATTCATGCCTAACTGATAATGATTTCAGCTGTTGATAGATGTGTCTAATTTCCTCAATCAGTAGTTTCTAAATTTTATATTAAAATTAACTCATTTTATTTTTATAGAATTGGCTACTATCAAGAAAATATTTATTGCTTAAAAACTTTTTCCAAAAAACAATAAGGTTTGGCTATGCCTTTTTTTGTGTTCCTGAAATTTTAAACACAAATATTTTTGATTACCAACATTTTCAAGAAGTCGAATTGAACTACATGTACAGCTCTATGAAGTTATATGTTAAGTTACCAGAAGTTTATAACGTTTAATGTGCCAAATACTCGTTCCAATTCTGGATATCTACCGTACTTGGAAGTTTGAGGACTTCATATATAATTGTAGATTACCTATCTGTACTTATATAATCAGTCTCTAAGTAATTAATAAAATCCTTGTTTCAACAGAATATTATAGATAATTTCATTGAATACTTGTTATAGAATTTGATTGTGAATATTTGTGTAGGATATAAAGCCATGAGATGTTCCAATATAGTTAACTAAATTGTGTGTGGGCTTAGATATTTGTATCTAATAAACATATTTGTCTTTTGTAAATAAATAGTTATGTTTAAAATTGTGTTTTCATTTCATTAAAAAAAAGACATGAAAAAGAACTCTCTTCCAATACTGATTATATATTTGCTCTATTGTTTAGTATGGTAACAGAAAAAAAACATGGTTCCATCAGAAAAAGGTTGAGAATTATTTCTCTACAGAAGTTTTCATTTTATCTGTGAAACTGATGGCAAATTTTAAAAACAGTACAACAAACGGTGCATTAGCTTTCAAAAATAAATACTGATACAGTAAAATACCAAAAATTATCAATAATACTTTTTTTATTAAATATTACAGTAACTATCAGACTATCAAACTTCATAAACTGTGATAAAAATTATTGTGAAACACAAAAAGCAAACTTAGACCATATCATAACTAAAAGGTGATAAATAGAACGTTATCCCAGGGTGAAACTGATGGATAATGAATATTTGGTAAGGAAACCATTTATTTAGAGAAGTACAAAGATACTACCTTATTGAAAAAGTTGGGATCAGTCTATTGGTAGTGCTCATTGGAGAGTCAAGTAAACCTAACAATTAAAATATTTGGCTAAGGTCACTTGAGATCAAATCACCTGACCCCCTCAGACTTTCACAAACACATTTCTTTACAGCATCTATGAGTACATATTTACCGTAACAAGTCAAATTAAAAAATTTTGACCAAAACAAAACGTTCTCCAAAGGGAAGAGGAAGTAGAAATCAATGTTTAGTATAAAGTTAAAATGATGTGTTACAAGGTTTTCACGACGCCAACTGAAGAGCCAACCAGTTGAAGACCAAGTCAAATAGCAGAAGTCTATTTGCAGTGTGTGACACTTAAGCCCTGTTAACACAATGCCAAAAATGGCTATAAACTATTATTAGACCAGTTTATAATTAATTTTTTATATTCATTCATAAACATTAAGGAAGAAGTGTACACATGTTGCCAATACGTTTCTTGGCATTGGACTGTATTATGCCGATTGGCTCTTCAGCTGGCATCGTGAAAACAGGCCTTTTATTACTAAAGTATTGAGCTCACCAGTGTGGGACTGAGATATGAAGGCGCTAGCCAGCAGCCAGCCCATATGCTATCGTTACGGGGATGCTCTGCGGGTTCTGTCGTTTCAATCCCACACTCTTGAGCTCTCTACAGTATTTGTAAATTTTTACACACAAACTTTTTTTGGCTATGTAAACGTTTCCAGAAGTTTGTCTTTTTAACTTCATTAATAAATAAATTAACTGGGGTTTTGGAACTTTTAAGAAATCCGGTTTATATACATGGTATCACTTTTACTCCAAACTAGATTCCTCAAAAATAAGAACCCCTCCAAGATATTTACGCAATTTCAAAAATGTTGGTTATCTAATTATTGTCAGCTCATTGTTGGATGCGACGACCTCGAGGTTGTATAATAAGCTACCAGATCCCTTAAAACAACTTGACTACTGGGGTTTTAAGCTGTCTGTGAAGCACCTCCTGACAGAGCCCCTTATTACGAGGTCTGTGAGTTTCTGGAGGCCAAGGTGGAGTAGGAGGTGCATGCATGCCGCTTGTCCATCCTTGTAGTTATTTTAATAATTTTGTGTGGATGTAACATGTCACAGGCTGTTCCTTTAATCATATGAGTGTCAATGACGAAGGATGAGGTAAATCAGGTAAATTTAATACGCAATGAAGTTTTCTTAAGAGTAGACGCAAATCATTTGTAACCATAATCATAATGATGCCACGATCATCTTTCACTCATATTCACCTTAAAATACCCCTTACTGGTGGTGAGCGTCTTGCGCCTTACATGGAAATATAATGAATAATTAATAACTTACCTGAACCCCACATTCATTTTCAGCCGCCAATAAAAGAGGTTTTTTTGTGGGAAAGTTTGAATGATACTGCTTTCTAAAATTCTCTGCATACAGCAATAAAACCTTTTCCTTGTTGCTATTCAACTTGTATGACTCAGGAAAATGTTTCAGGCTAAAAAACAAGAAAGTAGCTAAGTAACCGTGTCGTTCCTCTCACAAGGTATATATTTCTATATTTTATATCAAACTTATGAGAAAACAAACATGGTTTACACAAATATTGTGAATAATAGGCCATTGGGGACTAATTTCTTAAAAAAAATATGAAGAACGGTACATATGCTAAGTATTTCTTTCTCACCCTCTTCCACTAAACATTCAGGTTAAATTGAAACCACAGCTGCTTTTAGTAATAAGGCTGCATCCTTCGAACTCGCAAGGCCACTTTTTAAGGGTTTTTTGCATAGTAAAAACCCTTAAAGAGCCAGCTGATTTCAAGTAGGCAAACAAAATGGTCACAATAAAGTATGGGTGAACAAATCAGCTGAACCTTTAGGTGCGATGTTGCCATTTACAAGTGTCCCGGCCTAGTTACTAGGGATGGCTATGCTTAAAATAATATTGTTGATCAAGTATAGTAACATTAATATAGGCATACAATAAAGTATGGGTGAACAAATCAACTGAATCTTTAGGTGCGATGTTGCCATTTACTAGTGTCCCGGCCAAGTTCCTAGGGATGGCTATGCTTAAAATAATATTGTTTATCAAGTAGCCTATAGTATAACATTAATATAGGCATAATTTGTTTTTGAGGGGTAATTTCATTAACAGACAGATTTATATTTTAGAACATTATGTGGTTAGGTGCAGTGTATGAATAGTTAAACATCAATTTGGAAATATATTTGTCAAGTTTGGGAACTGGGACTAATTAACTTCTTAAGACCTCAGGAGTCTAAAATAAAAGTAACCTAAGGGATCTGTCTCTAGTTACCGCCAGAAACAGTGAAGCACATCGTTGAGGAGGCCAGAAACCAAATTCAGTTTGAGTAAGGCCACCACAGTGGTGAGGTAGGGTGGTAGGGTATATCAATAAATGGGATTTTTTTTAATAGCACTGTTTCAGGCTAGGTTTTAGATAGCTAATACTATTCTGCCTTAAAATATAAAATCTACATCTAGGACCTGGTAGAGAATAGTCGTAGTTCTTGTTCATTGTCCCTTTTTGTCCTGTCACAGTTGTGTAGTTATAGAGCGAGATAAACTATAGTGCCAGCCCTCTGTAATTTCTCCCATGACTATTTTAACTAACCTTTCATAGTCATCAGGGACTGGTGGGATTCCTGGCAATGGTTGAAAAAATGATCAGGGGAGCAGGGTAATTCTTGTGGCAAATAGGGTGGAAATAAGTTTTAAGTGATTTTCATCGATGCAGGATCAGTGGAAGTGAATCTTCAGCAGCATTTTAGCTGACGTGAAAATCACTTTTGTAGGCTTACCATTTTTTAAGTCCCTCGTCACACGACAACGAATCACTTTTTTACCTTTTATACTTTGTCACCAATAAATAAAAATATCAAATATACATTCAAACTAATCCTCTGAAAAATTTGTATGATTTAATCTAGCATAGAGTAGAGCAAAGTAACGGAAATGGTGTGAAATATTTTCCAAGACTAGGACGTTGGCGTGTCCTGTAGTCCCGCTACTAGAGGAGCTCACAAATTGGAACTCATAAATTGTGGATAGTTATGAGTGAAGGGTTGTGGTGCAGTGTTCCTTAGTTCATTGATCAAGCACATCATTGGTTCATTGGTTGTGTTTCTTAGTTATAAGACCATCCTCATAGGACCTACACCAGTTTGTAGGTTTGACGTTTACCCGTAATTGTGGTTCAGATCCCACATTATGTAAACTATGGGTCCCCTAGTTGCTATTGGCAGTTGTTGGGCTGTAAATTAACAGTCCTGTCAAGAGAACATGTCGGCCTTAGTCAGCAACAAGACTACAAAGATCACGCCACAATCATCCTACACTCATCTGTCATTATATGGCTTAAAATACCTAACTTACCTGGGTAGTTCGCTATTTCAAGTAATTTTTTGGGATGATCTGGTTACAGGATTGCTTATACAATTAAAATGTTGTAACTTACTTACTGCCTTAGCAATCCGATAGGTTTAAATGTTGTGACGCGTTTCGCTAATTATAGCATCTTCAGACAGTCACACGTTATACACAAACTAATTGTTCAATACATGAAAATTGTCTTGCGGGTCGTTACAAACATAAACGACAATGTAATGAACAATTAGTTTGTGTACAATGTGTTACTTGTCTGAAGATGCTATAATTAGCGAACCACGTCACAACATTTAAACATAACGGATTGATAAGGCAGTAAGTACAACATTTTAATTTCAAGCAGTAGCCTAGCTATATTATATAAGTAGCCATTTCAATAAAACCTAAGCAGGCATGATTCCATGAACACTTTTAAAAGTTATCACTGATAAAAACTGTTCACTTTTACCTGTAAACTTTTAAAACATAAAAATGTTATTGCCTACCTTATGTCAGGTGAAATAGGCCAATATAGTCTGATGACACCCAATAATTTTTTCTTATCTTCAATAATTTTGGAGGTCAGAGGAATATAATCCTCTCCAAATGGAGGACAAATGATTTCCGATTCATGTTTACTTTCACTGCATTCCTCACTCTCGAATCCTAAAAGGGTATTTAAATCTACTTCTGATTTTTGTATTTTGGCTGCACTTTTACTGCTAGCACTCTCGTCTACATTTAACCCCGAAGGACTTTCTTTGGGCGAGGATTCAGTTTCCTTAGGTAAAGATTCAGTTTCTTTAGGCAAAGATTCAATATCTTTAGGCAAAGATTTAGTTTCATCAGCTTGTGTAACATTATCATCTATCTTACTTGATTCATCTTTAGGTTCCTCGGCAACTTGAGTAGATACATGCGAAGGGGAGGATTCCATCATAAATTTATTTAAGTCAAATTCGTTTAAGTGAGAAGAGAGATGTACTCAAGTCACACTCTCTAACCAAATCACCATAGTGACAGTCTAACCCCCTTCTAAACACCTTTAACAAACAACGATGGTTCAAAGGAACCGCCATTTTCCCTTAAAAATCCAGACACAGAAGAATAGGAAAAGGAAATAAAAACACGGACAGGAATATGAGAAAACCCATTATTGTTTTCTTAGCCATAGAGTTTTGTCATAAATAAAGAATACACATTTAAATAATTTACCAGTCTAGGTTTTATTTAGCTATGTATGCAATGCTGTATTATTAGTCTATTGTTTACCAAGGGGCTGCTGGGTTGCTGTTGACCACTCAGACTTTTTTCTTGTTCTGTGGTTGACCACTGTTTCCGTTACACTCTAAGAGGGGGTTGAAGCATAGATAAAAAATACCTTTTTATCTATGGTTCAGGGTTTGTGCATAGAGTAACATAAGACATAATACACTTTCTTGATAATTATTTGGCAGTTGAATCACATCTTAGACTAGGGGTCCCTAGTCTAAGATCACATGCATACTGGAGTACTGGAGTACACATAATAGTAAACCAGCGACACCACTGATTATGTCAGGTTGGCAGCGCCAAGGGGAATAAATTCCGTTCTTTGAACTACTCCCCCAAAAAAGAACAACTCGCCCAAGTGAGCTGTGGAATCAAACGATTCAGATTTACTTAGCATCCACATCCACATCCATGGCATATTTAGATAACAAAAAATTCTACATAAACCTAAAACTCGAACTAACCACAAACAAACAAACTAACTAACCTTTTAAGGACAAAAGAACCTACTAACTGATTCAAACGATTCGTCGTTCCTGTTCCCTAATGATTGTAATTCTCTTACAGAGTCGTTCAAAGAACGGAATTTATTCCCCTTGGCCAATGAGCAGCCCGGACATTATGAAACCTGGACGTTATGAAATAATTATTGAACCTGCACGGTCTGCGCCCAGACGTTTTGAAACGCCACCTTTACGTTATTATATCGTATAAACTTTTCCCCCAAAAAAGTATCTACTTTTTTAAGCCGTTTTTGTTGAGATATTGGATTTTTTCCTTGTCTATGGCTGAACTAGATAAAATACTTTGTCCCCGCCGAAATTATCCTTCAACTGCATGTAGTATTTTCAAAGTACTAAATTTTATAGCCATTGTCAGTAATAAAACCAAAGCACATTCTACCAGCTGGTTTAAATTGACGTGTCTACAAAAGTGACGTGACATCTTATTATTCTTCCTCGGCATCGTCTACTGCTGCGGGACTGATTCAGTGATACAGTATGTCAACTTATTAACCTCAGTTTTTTCACGCAAGTGTTTTGCAATTTGAAATAGTCAGTGACAGTTTGTAAGTAATTAATTGATTATTCTCATGGACTACACAGTAATATTAGTTTTATATCAGTATGACCTCCGAGTAGATGTAAACATGGACTATGGCACCAAGGCTGGGGTCCAACCCCTGTTAAGAACTTGGCCTATTCAACTCCTGTTTAATATTAAAAAATATATTGTTCCTTAAGGTTCAATAAATTCAGAATTGGATCATCAGTCAACTCTTCTGCTATCTCTGCGTCAAGTACTAGACATGCATTCATTAGCTCAACTATCATGTTCCTTTCACATTAAAATACCCCTTACTGGTGGTTGGCGATATTAATGTAATATAACCAGTTTTGCAGTTCAATATCTGTCCCTCATCTCGTAACCATCTTGTTAGGCCTACCTGGGTTTGGTGTGTAACCGAATATAAGTTATTACTCATTCCTGCCAAACTACAAAACATCAATATCTAACCTAAACATAGCTGCAGTTCCGTAAGCGGTCTACATTTTAACGATTGAAAATATTGAACTGAAATAATCAATACCGTCAGATGGGGTTACTTTTAACTGTGGGGTTACGATGAACAAAAAGTCAAAAAAAGTTTTGATTGTGTGTAACACACACTAAATACTTATTAATTACCTCATAATATATATTTCTTGATTCCTTAATTCATCTACTTTAAGAATATAACAACTAGTTCAGTTTAATGTCAGTAGAAAAAATAGAAAAAGTAGAAAAAATAAAAAACCGAGACCGTGTTTTTCGGTAAAAATCCGAACCTGGTCAAACTCTTCAGCGTGGAGAAATAACCAATTGATTTTGTGTCCTCTAATATTTTTTTTATGATACCTTGATTCATTGGGATAGAATTAATCTCAATTACGTGTACAAATTTCCAAAAAAAGTAATTAAAAATTTTTTTGTAATGTTTTACCATTTTGGGGGAAAAATGGGACTACTCTGAACGTTATTAAATACACCTTGAAACGGGATATATTCCTTTATTTTACACTGGGCAAGTAATTCAAAGCTATGAGAGAGGGTTGTAGGTGAAATTCCTATGAAATAAGGGCATAATAAATTTGTTTGGCTCCCTAAGATGACTCTGACAATGTTCCGCACCCTGATACTGTCCAAGTACCTCCAGACCCGATGATGGTTTCTTCTAGAAGATACGTAATATTTACATTAAGTGTTCACTTGAGTGATTACATCATTTACAACACTCAACACAATAAAGAAGAAAGAGAAAAATTGGTACATAGGCCTATTGTTTAGCAAATAAGTTACCTATTCTGTATTTTTAATTTAACAAAGATCACTTTTTCTTGTGTGTTTTTTGTCATATTTCCAAAGACGCTTTGATTTATATAAAAACATAAAAATATTTTTTCTGACTAAGGAAAGCTTTCATATTTTTATTTTGTGGTAATATAAGAAATTGTCAGTAATTAATGTCAGTGAAAAAAATTATATTCATGAAGGAAAAGATTCCGATTTTTCCGGTGAATTGTTTCTCTTTTTTTGTAATCATAAAAAAAGTTTATAATATTTTCAAATAATTTTTATATGGACTTTTTCTTTAAAACCCCAGCTTTCAAATGCTGTTATATAGAAGCCCCTAGGATTAATAGTGACAGAGAGATATATATTTAAATATTTTGTTCATAGAAGCCCCATCTGCGGGGCTACTTTGAACAGCCATATTTATTTATATATATATTTTTTTTAAGACATGTAATTTTTTTCAGCATGCTCAATAAGTAGGTAACATCTGTGGACATAATTTGGCTCAAGAATTATTCATTTGGTCCTAATGGTTTTCTTGTAATATAAAAAATTCACATTTTTTGTTATAAAGTAACCCCATCTGACGGTACATGAATAGCTGAAAAGAAGATTATTCGATTGCATCAAGAACAAATCGAAACATCAGTACAGTAGACCCCCTCTTAACCGACCCAGACGGGACCGGACCTCTAGGTCAGTTAACTGAAAAAGTCGGTTAAAACGGGCAATCCTCTAAACATCCAAAAATTAAAGCTCTATTTGACTTAGGGTTCTATTAACGTCATTCTAAAGCCTTTCGTTGATTACTTAGAAAATAAACTATGATTGATTATAAACCTATTTTCCAAAATACTGTAGAAATGTCAAAAATAACCCCAATACACGGTCAAAACAAAACCTTTCTATAAACTAAATAGTAGACTTACTAGTTTAAAAAAAAAATTATGTTAACACCTTTAATAACGTGTTGATATTTCCTTACAAATCTTTTGTATACTGTATTTATTGTCAATGCATCTACTGTCCGTTTTATAAGTTAATAAGTGCTGTATTCAAAATATTTTAACCCGTAACAACCTGTAAAGTTGAGCATAACATTCTAATCGCCGAGTATGGAAACAGAAATGCCGCAATTCCTAGAAAAGGGCGGTTAAACCGAACTGTTATAAAAACAGAGTCGGTTAAAACGATCTTTAATATTTGATCAGCAAGGGCGGATAATCCGAACGTCGGTTAAAACGAGGTCGGTTAAGAGGGGGTCTACTGTACTCTGTAATAACATAAATATGATAAACCGATATAACTAGAACTGAATGTTAAAAACCTTAACTTTAATAAAACTAAACACATTGTCCACCATTTTGAATTAGTTTTGATTTTTGGTTTTCGATTGACAAGGCACTGACAGAAAATGACAAGCTCTGTGAAGTTTGGTTATGGTTAAGTTAGTTATCATAGTATTGGAATTTAAATTATTACTGTACTAAATTGTTAGGCTATTAGATTAGTTTTAAGTTATGATAAGTTATACATTTTAATGACAAACATAATCAAATCAAACATTAAACAGTAAAACACGGAATATCATCATTGTAAATTTATTTAAATTGGAACTAAAACGGATTATTTTATTGCTTACAAGCCGATTCGATATAATATAAAAAGAGATTAATAGTTCAATATATTTTTTATTGGTTATTGGTAACAGTTTGATATTTGCAATCTTTAAAATGTAGACCACTTACGGAACTGGCCAAAACATGATCAAACCTGTGCTACCTAAAACTAGAGTAACAAACCTAATTATATTCTGATATTTTCAAGACATCATAACTCAATTACAGTCCCTATAACCAACATAATGTAGTTAAACCTTGCTTTACATCGTTGCCATCTTGTACCTGAACCATTTCCAATTGTCAGTGTCTTTGTGTGATGAAATGAAATAAAAATTCTTTATTTAACCACCCAAAGTAAGAGCCACATGGCCCTACAATGTGATGTGTTGTCTATACGACGGTTGTCTGAGGGTTGCATCATAAAGAGTCAAAAGCGCCAAAATACAAAATATTAATCACTAGTATGACTTGTGAGATTTTTTACAATCGTTCCAATGGTAAGAATCGATTCTTCAATATTGATATTTAGTTGTAAAGAACGATTATAAACATCAACAAATACGATTGTTATGAGGTGTGAGGGGGGGGGGGAGGATATTGAACTGCAGTCCTATAGGTAACCTAAATCCTATGATAGTTTACTTTTTGGAATAGTACTTATTACAACTCAAATTTGTACAGATATCTGAATAGCCAAAATGGTACGCACAAGAGCTTGGGGAGCATAGAATAGTGTTATAATAGATTGATTTTGTCGTATTCATTAAGCTATATTATTCAAGTACAAAAAATGTATCCTGAGATTTTGATATTTTAAACTAACTTATTAAAAAAAAAACAGGCCTATTTGTAGGATGTATGTTTTTATTTTTAATTGCTAGCGTCCGGATACCAATAACTATTAATAATGGTGTAAATACCTGCTTCACTGGTATCCAGCTGTTGGACGGGTACATACATTATTAGAATGTACGTTTGTATTGTATCATGGAGTTTCCCCATTGTGTATGAGCAATGCTGGCAACAACCAATGAATTATGGAGAATTGTCAAGACATCTTACAATGTCAGTTAGACTTAAACGCAATTTACCTTGTCAATGTAAATATCAATAACTTTTATTTTTGGGACTGAAATGAGTACTGTATGATCAATATATTTACAAAAGATTAATTTACTAACAACAAAAGAACTGAAGGAACGGTTAGGGCTTATTTAAAATTACTTCAAGAATTTTATAATTTTTCAAACAAATAACACCATACAGGACAGATGGGGGTCTTTTGAGAGAGTTCCACGGGCCAACGGGATGTGACATCAAAAGATGGGGCTATCCTAAGGTTTAAAACAAGACGTCTGGTCACCTTAATGATAACATCCTTTTTACAGGTCACTAGAGAAAAACATCATGACTACATATGAAGAATTCATTCAACAAAATGAAGAAAGAGATGGAGTTAGGTTCACATGGAATGTGTGGCCTTCCAGTCGACTTGAAGCTACAAGACTGGTTGTACCAATTGGTTGTTTGTACCAGCCTATTAAAGAAAGGCCAGGTAATATCCTAGCTTTTATGTGAAAAATTGCTTGATTATCTTAAGCCTCCGCCTAAGTAAGTTATGCCTAAGTTTTAACGATGTTTATCTTTTGGTTTTTACTTGATATATAATTAACATGTGAAATACCATCCTTAAAATAAAGGCAGACGAGATTTTCTCCTTCCTTGTATACAGACACTGATAGGCTAGCTCAGAGTAATAAAAATTGTGAAAAACTTTGCGTACAGCAAGGATTTTACTCTTTTTTTATCATCCTACTTATAACAAACTTTCAATCAAATTAAAATTTACATTTAAAACAACGTATGTTTGAAGTTATGGGTGAGTTGTGTATCCCCGCGGGGGTTTGGGTTTTTATATTTTCACCCTTTCAAAATTAACAAACTCTTTTAAAGAATTGAAGATTGTGTTCATCGTTTCACAAAATGGGTCTGTAATTAATTAATTACTGTCTTTTAGCATGAAATGGGCTAACAACACTGATAAATCAAATTTATAGTTTGCTATTTTCATTCAGTTGTATTGTACAGGGCACTTATGAAATTTGAGCCCAAAGGAAACTGATCGTTATTTCATTTATGAGTTTTTTGTCCAGTGTTTGCCGAATTTTGTGCAGTCTTCTACAGTTATTTCACTGGAAAACACATGTTTATAGCTGAGTATAATAACTAAGTAAGAGGTTTATTTGTGGTAGGCCTACCAAATACTCATGGTGGTAATTTATTTACTTGTATACTTACCTAGGCCTACAAGTAAAGTATAAAATATTTAAGGTTTACCGTAAATTAAAATTTTTTTTGTAATAAGAATCTATATTATTAAAAGAATTTCTGGGATTTGGTCCAGAGCAAATCGACCCCTAGAAATTAATTTTTCTGCACATATTTGGTATCAAATTAAAGCTATTATTCTCTAGATGTTCCTTTTGCGAGTTTGGAAAATATCCCATTAAAAGCCTTCACACAGGAGGCTTTTGAAATTTCAGCTAAAGTGCTACTATCTGTGTTAGAACCTGTGAACTTTCTCCCATTCACATTTGTTTGTAACAAAACAGATGATCAAGATATGAAATAGTTCCAGAGGCACACCTCAGAATGCAGTGCCAGCAAAAGTCGTACATATTAAGTTAAAGGCAGACGCCCAATTCATCCTTATTATGATTTTTATTTCTTAAAATATTGATTTTTTTAAGACAACTGAAAATAAGGAAAGTATTTGCCCTTTTGAAACTAAGACCAACTGTCTGTAATCATATCAACTTACTGTATTTCTTTTCATAAAAAGCAAACTTAAAAGGAACATAAAGTAACTTAGGAGGTGCTCTGGAGAAGGGATTTTCTAACAAACTATTGACATTGGATATACACTGATACATGATTCAACACATTGATGGATGATTCAACGTTTAAAGTTTTGAAATATTAGTTGAATATTAACCTAAAAAATTCAAGAGTTAAAAGACATTTTAAATTTAAAACCTGTATTTTGTAAATGTACTGGGTATGCGAAGGATATTGAGGTGTTAAGGATTAACCTGCCCAATTAACCCCATTTTAAAATCCTTCAATGACAATATGCCTATTTTAATGAAGGCATTTCGTAGAAATTTATGTTATTTGCTTGGGTAAAAATTTGCCAAACATGTCTATAAGATGCGAAACGAAAAAGCGGGTCAGTTTGAAAATTTTATTCCTTGACCGTTATGAGAGTTGAATAATTTGTGTTTACGGCGAATGGCTATTTTATAATTGTTATTTAGATATTAGTTCATCAGTAGATCAGTGGTTTGTCCATCTTCTTACCACCTTTTCTTAATACCCTAACAAAGCTGAATGCAAGAAACTGACGCGTACATGTCGAGTAGAATTAACATTAAGCTTCAATACTTTTGAAAAGAAAACTCTAAAACTGAGACATGGAGATGCGCCAAGGTACGTAATGAAGATCCAGGTAAACTGACCCCCATTTTTTGCAAAATGAATATTGTTGCATTGTCAACATTTTAAAGTGTAGAACGTATACATAGACACTTTTAAAGCAGATGAAATAAATGAACTTTTCAAATTATGTGAGGAATTTCTTACACATATTGAAGACTAAAGTAAAAAGTTATTTTTTCAAGTTTGCCCCGATGAGAAGTTCAATTACTGGTAATTTTATTCCAGTTCTATGACACAAAGAATTAGTCTAGAAAAAGAATTCACAAAGTACACTCACTTCCTCATTGAAAGATATTTTATGCTGCAAAGCTCCATACATAATCAACATGAAACTAAAGCCTATTTTACCAAATTGTTTTTAAGTCACGAAGTGACGCAGGCTGCTAGTTGTGTTTAAATTATTTTAATCTTCCCCTAATATACTGAATCTTAGTCAAGAACCATTAAACCTTTCAGAAATAAAAAATAAAAACTTATTGAAAACTTATGATTTTAAAGATGAAATATGAGCCCCAAAACAAAACTCTATTTGATGCTGATTTGATCAAAAGTGATCATGGGAGCTTGTGGAAGAATTGGGTTTAATATACACATAGGTAGATGACATTCCAACCCAACATATATCATAAAGGAGCCTATTTATTTAATTTAGGTTTTGATTTGAACAATCAAATATATTTTGATCTTTTAGTTATTATTATTGTATTCTTCTCAGATTTGCCGCCAATTCAGTATGACCCAGTTTTGTGTACAAGGAATACTTGCCGGGCAATCCTAAATCCAATGTGCCAAGTTGACTACAGAGCCAAGCTGTGGGTCTGCAACTTCTGTTTCCAGAGAAACCCAGTGAGTAACAAGAATAAGCAACCTATAATTTAAAACCAAACAGTAAAGAATCTGTTAATGAGGTGGCTTAAGCCTTTTAATTATTGTTAGACACTGTTTTACAAGTATTAACCATTGCAAACAAATATTCGTTGCTTTTTTACTAAAAAGATAATTTTTTTTATTTATAAATAAATGATTAAAGTTTTAAACTTTAGTTATAGACCACCATACGTCGGGTGTTAAAAAGTAGAAACCATACAATTTGTCTACTAAAACCCATGATTATGTTGAACTGTCAAAACGTTGTTGATGTTTTCAAGGCCCATTAACACTACAAAATTAATACTGCAATATAGTACCAAAAGTTGTCTTGCACAATAAACAAAATGTAATACTAAGCTTTACCTCCACTGATGTGTATATCCTCTTCTCAGACTTGTGGCAAGCTCTGCGGTAGCTTTTACCGATAAATTTAGATAAGTTTAACATAGTAGTATGACCATGTTTAGATTTAATATTTGTTGCATATGAGTTTGCAAGAAAAACTGTCAAATTCTAAATGTTTGATTAAACATGTTATCATATGATCGATTGCTTACACAACACCCGTAGATTTTTAACCCTCGAGCAGGCGCATGTGGAGTTTTCCTCCGCACGTGTTTTTTATGTTAAAATAAACAGACATAATGGATGTCGGCGGTCGTGTCCGGCTCAATACTTTACACCTCTCATTCCAGGAATCTCCTTAAGCTATTTATCCCCCCCCCCCTTGGTACCTCATTATTTGCAACTCAGAGGTGCCGTGTCAGTTTGCGGAGCGCCCTTTCCCGTAATAAACATCTATTGAAAAAATTCATGATAGCTAAGGATTTGTAATTGCTATTTAATTAGTTGGAGTTTTCCTATTGCTTTAAAAAAAATAATTGAAAGAACAAGTCAAAAAAATTAAAAAATACATATTTAGTACTAGAAAATTACTTACTATGTTCAATTGAAATATTGCACCTCTAAGTTAAACAATTAATTGTATCGACGATGAAATGTGATTGCTAATGACGTTCGTTAACACTAACATACAATATTTCATCATAAAACA
Source organism: Flexamia atlantica (assembly GCA_035578135.1). NCBI lineage: Eukaryota > Metazoa > Arthropoda > Insecta > Hemiptera > Cicadellidae > Flexamia > Flexamia atlantica. The sequence continues at coordinate 11,750,659 of JAQJVK010000001.1, forward strand.
AGTATAATAGGTTAAATTTGTGCAATTTAGTGTTGCGGAGTAAAACTCCGCATGCGCCCGCTGCCGTTTTACAGGTGAAGCGCCCGCTCAAGGGTTAACTATAATTCCTAATATAGCTCACTCGTTCACCCGCTAATGCGGCTTTCCAGAACATTACATAATGTTACGATGGCATTTAACTGAAATTAAAATAATCATTTTACAGGAGACTAAACAAATAATATCCAAGAGATTGAACTGAAGAACCATATCCAAGAACAAACCATTTCATAACTTTTCATAAAAGTTTTTTTTGACCATTCAGAACTCAAGTTTTAGTTTGAAAATCAGCTGTTGAACCAAATATTTTTTTTTAGATATCGGATGAAATTTTTCTTATTGTAATGTGGGCCTTGAACAATACAATTTTGTTAAAAAGTTTAAAAATGTTGCGTGAATCATTGCTTTGAAAGTACATATTTAAAAATAGCATGCTGTACAAGTGAAGGTTTGATTTGTTACATTCTTACTGTTTTCACCAGTTCCCGCCGCAGTATGCAGCTATCACAGAGCAGCACCAGCCCGCTGAGCTCATCCCGTCCTTTTCCACCATCGAGTACACGATTACGGTAAGTCAAGCCACCGGTGGTATCAATACAAGCATTGTAGATCTTGCTTATTTTACAATGTGTATTTTGTTTCCTTTTCTTTAAAGAGTTGATCATCTTGATTTTCATTTGAGAATGTGCATTTTTGCAGTTGAGATGTAAAAATGATACCATAAGACTCATATTTAGCTTTGAAGGACGTATTATTTTTTTAAGTTTTCGACATTCTGTTTTGTTAACGCTTGCTTTATGCCTAGTTGAAGTAACTGCTTGTGTAATAATATAGCTAACAAGTTTACTAGGGAATTTCACATGTGTATTCCTAATAAAATCATAGGAAAGTGATAGGCTAATAAAATGTATTGCTCATAAACTATTTATGAAGCCCTTATTTTAAAAGGATTTACAAAAATTCATAACTGTATTCACTTGATAATAAATAAAATAATAAACTATTTCATATGTTAAGTAGACTCATATTCCTTATTTTCAGCCATTACCCAAACAGTCAGCCATTTTATCCTCCTCCTACCTTATTGTTGTAAGTAACCCTTTTCTTTTCCCCTGTGGACCTGTATTAAATAATATAAATTTATGTTATACGGTGAAAATACTTTTAGGTGTTTCAGACTTTAAACTCAAAATGATTCCTGGTACAGCAATTTAATTTCAATTATTTAGACTTAAGTTTATCTCCAATATCATAAAAAATATTGAAGGTCTCTAATTAGCGGAAAACTTTAGCAATAACCTTTCTGAGGTTTGGAAGTTCTGTTTAGAACCGTTGTCCCACAAGCACACTAAAAAATATAGGTAGTGGTTTTTAGTCAGTCACCATTCAAAATTCAAATCACATTAAAAAAATCAATAGTAACCTTAAAATTAGGGATGGACAGGATTGAATTTTCAGTTCGGGACGGGACGGGACGGGATTTATTTCTTCCCTCTTAAATTTGAGACGGGACGGGATAGGATTTTTGTCTTCCCTAAATCTTCGGGAAATGCTCATCCACGAATTTATTTTCTTTATTATTACAATTATGGCATTAGGTTAAAAACAATGTCATTATTATATAAATGTTTGTACCGTCCCAACTCAAAAAATTTCAAGAAATAAATTTAAGTGAAAAATACTAACTTATATGCAATTGAGAAAATAGCAAACATTAGAAACACATAAAAAATAGTAACACAGTTAAATTGTTAATTATAAATAAAATACAAACTTTTATAAAAATAGTAAATAAAATGTATTGTTTATTTATTGTTATTTTTCATTAAATTTGAATTTTTATTCTTTCTAATTTGAATGCACTGAAAAATAGAAATAATACAAAAAAGTAATAAATAAATATAATATGCATTTTTTAACGTTTAGAAACACAATATTTTTTTAAGTTTCTGCTTTTTGTTTTATTGTTTGGTTTCCCAAAAGCCAAAAGTAAAATACAAGAGTGGTTATTGCATGTTGACAATATACTGTCATGTATAATCAGTAAACATGTAATTGTATTTTTATAAACTTTAGGCACTGTCATTGGAGTTCTTGTTTTAGGAAATGACTCTAACTCATAATTTTTCCAGCACTGAAAACTACAGTAAAAAAATTATAAAAAATTTAGTTTTAAGATGACAACCATAACAATAGAAAAAGCTTAAAATTATTTCCAAGCACTTTTTCCAAGCTTAAAATTATAAATTTGAAGTTCACAACTCCAAAACTTAATATTTATTTCTTAAGTTACATAAGATATTAATTACCTACATATTAGAAATTTCTTCAAAGTCTCAAAGTCTTTACTTTTGTCAATTTTTTTTACTTATTTATGAAAAATCATCATTCTTTCGGCTGGGATTCAAGGGCATCTGAATTAGTCTAGAAAATTTAATCAATGAGCAAAACCACAATTTGTAGCAGACCAATGTGGCCAACAATATGAACAATCATCACTGTTACGCCTTATAGCAAGTTTTTCCGTTGATTAACCACTATCAGTGAATAACCAAGATAGCTTTTCGCACCCAATTGCGAGTTAGCAATCCTAAATTTGCTGTTTATCAACGATCGGCAAATACGCGCAATCGTTTTTCACGGCCGATCGCGAGTTTCGTAAAGCAACATCGGCCGTTAATCCGCGATCGGCAAAGACGCGGTCGTTCGTAAATTCCGCAAAGCAAGATTTGCTGTCCATTCGTAATCGGTAAATACGCGCGATAGTTTTTTACGGCGGATCATGAGTTCCGTAGTAAAGCTACATCGACCGTCAATCCGCAATTGACAGATATGTGTTAGCGTATTTCGCGGCCATTTGCGAACAGCGCTAATCTATTTTTGCCGTTCATCCGCGTCTGGCAAATACGCGCGATGGTTTTTGCGGCCGATCAAGAGATTTGCAAAGCCGCATTTCCGTTTACTTATGATCGGCAAATACGCACGATAGTTTTCAACGGACGATCGCGAGTTTTGCAAAGCTGGATTTGCCGTTTATTCGCGATCGTAAAATACGCGAGATCGTTTTCCGCGGCCGATCGCGAGTTTTTCGAAGCTACACCCCCTGTTTATTTGCGATCGCTAAAACGATCCCGTCCCGAAAAATTTCCGGTGGTAAATAAAATCCCGCCCGAAAATCGGGAATTAAGTTTCCCGAAAATTTCACTAAATTTCGGGACCCGACCATCCCTACTTAAAATAGTTTGATAATTACAAATTACAAAATTTTTACAAATTGTTAAAAAAGTAACAAGTCAGAGAAGTGTTGTAAGTTGCTCTCTGTAAATTTAGGGTTGTTTTCTAAAATCTGTCGCAGGGATTTATAATAACTAAAAGACAATCTTGGTGCTGTAGAACCCTAAAAGTAGGCCCATCGTAGAAAAAAAATTAAAAACTGTATTCAGAGTGTCTACCAGTCCTCTGAACCCTCCAATTCCTCCAGAGTCCTCCTTTTGACCTGAAGGTCCTCCAATTTTTCTAGTTAATTATAATATTGTAATTTTTAAAGTATTTTGGATTTCACAAAAAAAACTAATTGCCATTGTTAAACACAAATTTTTGTGTCATTATATTATCATGTTAACTTGACTTTAGTTTTTGAGAAATCTTGAGAGAAATTCATTGTAAATGAGATTATGACTAAATTACTTTAGATTAATATTCGTTATTGATTTACAGTAATATTTTTTATAAACAACACCATGCCAAGAAATTTCGTTGGGCCCTCCAAAGAAGTAAACCTTTGGGACCCCCAACTTTTGGACTTTTGGGTCCTCCAAAAGTCCTCCTTTTTTACTGCATTTAGATTTTTGTTTAAAGAGAGTGGCGGCCTCTTTTTCACCTTGCCTTTGCCCCGCCCACGTAGACTATTGGTCTGTGCGTGGACGTTATCAAGCAAAGGCAAGGAGAGAGCCGGTACAGTAGAAGGGTGAACAGTACTGCTAAAAGTATACGACAAGCTCGAGTCTCGAACCTGCGACGCTTTTAGGTGACAGTTCCGAGGCCGAGTGTACCATCAACTGCGCCACCGACTCAGATACTCTGGTATTGATTATGGTGTATTTACACTTTGTCTGGCGACATATGTTATTTGACTACTGACAGCAGTTATATTTCGTTTGTCGGACAGCGGGCGCAGTCGATGCCGCCGATCTTCCTGCTGGTGGTGGACACATGCCTGGATGACGAGGAGCTCGGCGCACTCAAGGACTCGCTGCAGATGTCGCTGTCGCTGCTGCCGCCAGCCGCGCTCGTCGGCCTCATCACGTTCGGCAAGATGGTGCAGGTCCACGAGCTCGGCTGCGAGGGCTGCAGCAAGAGCTACGTGTTCCGCGGCACCAAGGACCTCACTGCCAGACAGGTACTTGCAGGGTGTCAGTCAGTCTTCCAAATCCTTCAAGTCCTCCAATCGTCCTCTCTTTGACCTGAGGGTCCTCCAGTTTTCCCGTTTATTTAAAAAATTAATGTTACAAATGTAAAATTAGGATACAAAAGTACCATCATAAAACTTGAATTTTGGTGCCATGATTGAATGGTAATTGGTAAATAATAAATATTTTTCATAAACAACCAAGCAGAAAGAAATGTAACTTGTTCTTCCAAAATTCGGTAAGGTCCTTGAAAGGTTCTCCTTTTTTACTACATTTGATGTTGGAGGCACCCTGTCTTGGATTGTCTTACAGGAGAACCTCGCTGATCCGAACCCCGATAATATGAATTTTCATGAAACTTTGAAAAAAAAAACATGTAAAGCCTAACAAAAACTTTAGTACATGAACGTTTGTTAACAACCAAATAATTGGAAATTAAGTATCACTAGTGTTAAAGATGATCATGCCTGATTGACTAAACCAAATTGATTTTGTATTGAATCATTTAGAATTGCATCGAATAAAATATTTGTGAATTTGAATTGACAGAAGTAATTTTGCCATAAAAAATATGATCGCTCGTGATTGGAAGAAGTAACATTGCCATAAAAGACAATCATACGAGATAGGCAAAATAAATTTTGATGTAAAAAGACCATTGTGTGTGGCCAACTAACTTTTTCTGCCAAAGTACTTAGTTTATTCGAATGTGTAGATAATTCAAACTAGGCACAGTTCCAATAAGTTTAGAATAACAGGATTTTACGGTGGATAGGAACAACATTATAGGAAAACAGATTGGAAAAATGTGTTTTAATTGCATCAAAACACTGTTTTCCCCTCAAAATTTTATCTGTTTGAATTTTATTACTAACAGATTTTTAAAGTATTAATAGCAAAAATAAGCCCTTAAGAGAAAGTCTGTGACCCCACGCCAAACAAAGAAATATAAAATATTTACTTCCATCTCCTGAGAGATTTTTACAATAGTGTTAATTCAGTGCCTTAATATATGCCCAGGTAGTGTTGGAATCTTAAGATTAATGATGGTGTTTCAACATAATATTTTTTTTTGTAATTTGTTTAAAGAGATTATTTAAATTATTTATTTAGGATAAATTAACACAGTCTTAAGAACTCCACATTTTTTTACTGAAAAAAACTATGCATCTTGATAATTTAGAAATGGAAACTCGCTATGTTTGTTGTGGTGTGTGCAGGTGCAGGACATGCTGGGTATCGGCAAGGTGGCGGCCCCGCAGCCGCAGCAGCAGCGCGGCCCCGGCGGCCAGCCCCAGGCCACGCCCCCTGCCAACAGGTACTGTGACCCCCACACCACTGTCAGACCACTGTACTTCTGTGTCCAGCAAGCACTCAGTACAAATTTATGGTCCAAAAATAAGAAAGTTATTACTGCTATTTATCTCAGTTAGTTATAAAACAAGTTTTTGAGAAATATCAATTTGAATTTCCTAAAGTCAGAACCATTAGATAATTTCCTTTCACCCAAATTGATTTATTTTTAAAGAATTTTTTTGCTAGGTATGAAAAATTAATTTTTACTAAGTTTTATCTTATACTACCCTAAAATAATAATGAGAAATAAGAATCCTATGTTAAACCTAGTTTGTTTCATTTTTTAATTTTCCCATTTTTTTTTTGTTCTTTTTTTAGTAACGTATATACAGTAGAGTCCCACAAACCCGGAATTCGATAATCCGGAATTCTGGATAACTCGGAAAGCCTGCCAGAGCAATAAAGTGCACAGAAATTCTAGGCCAGAGCATGGTGTGACATGTAAAACAGTTTTGGTTTTTCTTTCAGTTCTTTTGTAACTGATATTGTAGTTTTTGTATTTTTTACTATGAAATAAATAAATGATTTCTTATAGAAATAACAGAAACTATTCTGATTTTTTCTTATTTTTACTCATTTCCTAATAACTCAGAAATTTCACAAACCCGGACACCGTTCGGTCCACATTATTCCGGGTTTGTTGGGACTCTACTGTGTTTAAATTAATCAGTGAATCTAGTTTTGTGTAAAGTGTTTATTGTGGATTTTAATATCCAATCGACAAAACAAACTGCTGAACTGAACTCTTCTTCCGCGCACAGACCTATAGTCTATGCGGAAGAATACATTCCATGTTATAATTATTATTTTTTGTTCATGTATATTTTCCTGGAATAAATGCTTTTGAATTTGAATTTGAATTTGAGAATAAAACAGTCTGGTGAAAATGTAAGAGCACAATACCTTATTCTGCAGAGGCCTAGGTTATTATTGGAATAAATATTATTAGTTATATTATACACAAGAATATTATTACACAAGAATGTTGCTTGACAGGTTTTTCCCAGGTTGTTTATCTGTAACTAACCACGTAGACCTAACTCTAAATTAACACTTTGGGTGCGGCACCGAAATGAGTAAAACCATCCCCAGGGCCTGAAATTTTTTTTTGCATTATATCTTACCTTTTGTATCCAAAAGCCAGGATCATGGTCGCAAACTGCGTTTCCAGGCGTTTTTTCAAAAAAAATGGCGTCCAAAATCGTCAGTCTCCAGAGACCGGGCCGGCCCGCGGGAAGGGGTGCGTAGACACCGTGACGTAATTTCCCCACTTTTAGCCTCACAAACACACGGTTTTCACACAAAAAAATTTTAAATGGCATAATAACTAATATTTACTGTATTTACAGCCTCATCCTCCCTCCCAACCAATGTTTATTTAATTTACAGGGCATCGTGGAACTGTTCAAAACAGTTACCAAAACACAGACACGGTTTGTCCGTACCTCACCAAAACGTCACAAAAAATAAAATAATAAATTATGAAACGTCATATAACTTGCAAAAACACGATAGTAATAAGTCAAAACACGCAATAAGTCAGTAATAGATAAAAGGTCTCTGGAGACCGGGTCAGGCCCGTGGGAACGACGGGCGACGCGCATAGAGTGTAGGGCAGGTTGCTATGGCAATGCACACGACAACAACTCCGAGCTTCTCCGCAAGGTCGCAGCACTGTGGCTGATTCATTCCACCGAGTGCGGGGGAGACTCGCGAGACCGGCCAGGCCGGCGCGCGCTTCCAGCCACCGGTCTCCGGAGACCGGGCCGCACCCAAAGTGTTAACTAAAGCAATACTCTAAATTCATGATTTGGTTCATGAGTTACTAGTTAGTAGTTAGTATTCGAGAATCAATTGTAAATTAATTTGATTCCAGAGCAGTATAACATGAAGCCATAATGTTGTTTTCGAGCAAAAATGATTGAAAACATTGCTACAGTAGAATACGTTGAGTTGACAGAACTGTTAGACAGTGGGTGTGTTGCAGGTTCCTGCAGCCGGTGCACCGGTGTGACATGAGCCTCACGGACCTGCTTGGAGAGCTGCAGCGGGACCCGTGGCCCGTGCCTCAGGGCAAGCGCTCGCTGCGGTCCACCGGCGTCGCTCTCTCCATCGCTGTTGGCCTGCTGGAGGTATAAATCACGGAGTGTCTACCACTAGAGTGTGCAGGAAATTCCAGGAAAATATCAGGGATTTTGCCAAGTCAGGAATAGCAGAGATGAATCCCAACTACCTTTTGTCGGGGAATTTGATTTTGGCTGTAATCCAAAACAAAGTAGCCGTTTTTGGCGTCGATATTTTTGTCTCAGCCGGCAAACCTCTCGATCAAATTGCGACAGAAAAATGTTTTAGTCATGTCAAGACCGGATTCAACATAGTTTATACAATGCCCCTAACAAATCTCTCAAATGTATCAAGTCCAGAAATTGCTCACTTGTTTCATGGCCGACAAGTCTCGCTCTTTACACGGTCATCACAACCCGGTTGTATTGCTACTGGAAAATCCGTCACATCTTTTGACTACTTAAAGGCCAAGACATTGTCATTTCTACCACAGTCGGCAAATCCTTTTTGTCTTGTCATGGCTGGCAAATCTCTTGGTCACATCGAGACCGTCAAATCTTTTTCTTTCTTCGCGGCTATCAAGTCTGTTTCATTTTTTGTATCAAATCTTTAGTCGTATTTATAGAAAATCGCTCGCTTTGGGACAGAAACATTTTTGGTTGCTCACTGTTTCTCGTTCCTTGCTCTTTTTATGGCCGCCACTTAGGTCAAATTGAGACTAGAAAATTGCTCAATCGCATGTCTCTAGGCTGTATCGTCGCCGTCAGATCTTGGCTGTTTTGTGGGATTGTATTGTATTGATTGTAGACACCCTGAATTAATTTCATCCATACTAAATTAATTTGACCCACGTTCTCAGAGCCTACCATGAGTCATTGTTCAGATAATGTCATGAACTTTATCTTATAGGAATTTGGGCTCCTTGGTTGCTTTGACAAAGAGATAGTAGGAAAAAAGTGTGGAAAGTTGAGACTGAAATAAAGTGATGCAAAAGTTTGTGTGAGTTTGTATAAAAAATTGAGATTGCGCTTTATTTCAGGACTCTGTTAACTTTTATCTCTGTTGATTAGTTTTAATGTTTAATCTTATCAATTCATAGGATATAGTGTAACTGATATTAGTCCTTACTCAAATTTACAAAGGTCAAGGTCAAGTAATTATCTATCATCTGATATGGTTTTTGGGCTTAAAACATTATGGTTTCTCATCACAAGTTACAATAGTTTTTAAAAATAACCATGTTCTAGCTGTAAACAAAATGTTTGGTAGGTCGGCTTATATTAACATGATGACACCTAACACTGATTACTGTGGCGATTGCAGTGCACGTACCCGAACACGGGCGGGCGGATCATGCTGTTCGTGGGTGGGCCGTGCTCGCAGGGCCCGGGCCAGGTGGTGAACGACGACCTCCGCGAGCCGATCCGCAGCCACCACGACATCCACAAGGACAACGCTAAGTACATGAAGAAGGCCACCAAGCACTACGACGGGCTGGCCGTGCGCGCCGCCACCAACGGCCACGCCATCGACATATACAGCTGCGCGCTGGACCAGACCGGCCTGCTGGAGATGAAGCAGTGTTGCAATTCCACCGGGTGAGTTGAGTGCCATGAACGGTAGAGTGATGTGTGCGATCTTGTGAAATGTTGCTCTGGAAACTGTTTTTGGCTTCGTAATATGTGGTGGTTAAGGCCCCTTTAACACAATGTCATTTACACAGCTGCTGCAGTGCGACAATGAGGCTTGCAATATGGAGTATTTAACCTTATGGGCACTTCCACATAATGCGGAAGTGTGTGACGCGGTAACTTTGTATAATTTACATGCTAAACGGAGACATCAGGGAGTTACACGACTCCTTGTTGCATGGCAGAAGCTGCATCAAAACCGCTTCATGTGAAAGCGACCTAATAAATATATTTTCAAAGTGATTCTTTGTTGATCGTTGAATTTAAACCAAGTGAAGTTTTTATTTGCGGAAATAACAAAGGGTACATTTAAACTACTTAACCAATGTACATTTCAAAAAGGCAGTTGGAAATAGAGTTATTTCAATTGCTGCCGTTGTCATTATCCACTTATTCTTACAAAAAAGTTAGTTTATTTCAATATAAAATTATATCAATATTTAACCATCCAAATCAATTTTGGTGGCCATAGATTTTTGGGTAAACAACATTTCTCTTGATTTCTCTTGATGCTGTAGTGCAGAGTTATATGATCTGTCTCTTGGTTAAAGACACAGCTTACCCAAGATTTTTTCTTTTAGCATAATATTTTAATTTGTGTTGTCCAGGGGTCATATCGTGATGGGCGATTCTTTCAATTCATCACTTTTCAAGCAAACATTCCAACGTGTTCTTGTCAGAGATCAAAAGAATGATTTAAAGATGGCCTTCAATGGTATTCTGGAAGTCAAGACATCTAGGGAACTCAAAGGTAAAGAAGACAACATGTTTAAAAACAGTTTATTTTATTATGGTCAAGTTTATTAGATGCATTGATGTTTTTATGAATTCTTGAAAACTAATCAGTTTTCTTAGTATTTTTCTCACAATACACACCACCGAAAACTAACAATGTAAATACTTGTATCTTTAAATGCTTTTAGTGTGTAAACATTACTTTAATTACAAAATATTAGAGTAGGCCTAATGACAGCATTAAAACTTTAATAACTTGAATATGCATAACTTTCTGATAGATTGCTTCATAAATAGTAAATTTTATCACAAAATTTTTATCAAGGTTTTGATTAAACTTATGTAAAAGTCAAACTACTGAATTTTATTTAAGAAACCAATAACCAGTTTTCTAAATATTCTTTCCCCCAAAAAACAAATAAGGTACGTGGAAAATAAGAAGGATCAAATGCTTATAATGTATTGCCAATTCTAGTAATAACAGGCCAAGCATAAAAATTTAGTTTACAAAACTCTAATAAATTCATTCATAACTATGAACTGAGAGACTTATCTATCAACTTATCTATCCAAACTTATCAAAAAGAGAGAAAGTTGATAAATTGTCATTCCTTATTTTCCGGAGAATCAAACTCACAGCGCTAACATCAAACCTTCGAGCACATGTTCCATTGACCCTGTCTGTTGCCAGTGATGGGCGCCATCGGGCCGTGTGTCTCGCTGAACGTGAAGGGCCCGTGTGTGTCGGACACCGACATCGGCCTTGGCGGCACGTCCCAGTGGAAGCTGTGCACCTTCACGCCCCAGACCACCATGGCGCTCTTCTTCGAAGTCGTCAATCAGGTGTGCCACGTGTTTTGTCTAGTTTTAATGCTGACCAATTTTGGGACTTACTGTCATATGAGATTGATTTTAAGAAATGTTTTTGGTTGTTGTGCAGTTAAATATGTTTTTGATAAATGTTTGTCGTTGTGCAATTAAATTATGTTGTGAAGTTGAAAGATTGTTATAGTGTACCCGCAGGTTTTTGACTAATTTTACAGTTATAGTTAGCTACACACACAAGTTTCAGACTGATTTTGGATTTCTAATCTAAGCAAAACTAATCTGGACTTCTTGGTATCTAAAATGGTTTTGGTTTTCAGCATGCTGCTCCCATACCTCAGGGAGGCCGGGGGTGCATTCAGTTCATCAGCCAGTACCAGCACTCGAGTGGCCAGCGACGCATCAGAGTAACCACCATTGCAAGGAAGTAAGTTAGATTTATGTTTAGGGAACATAAGCTGCTTCTCCTTCAGATAAGTTTAGGGCATTATTATGCATCTAGATTAAGCCCATTTTTCCTAAAGCATATTTATATATTTAATTTTAGCCCAAGAGAAATCAACATTAATTTGTTGTTGGGCTTCAGGACTAGAATAGAACATAAAATATTTATTCAAAATTGAAGCCTAGCCACCGATATTAATTGATCAATGACTTTTTTTTTACCTTTGATGGTAGCCTTGAGGTGTCAATGAACTTTTCTGAGCAATACATTTAAAATATCAATAGTGACGCATTTCAGTTTCGTAGCTCAGGTCAAATCAGCTCATATGAGTGATTGTCAGAGTTTATGTTAAAACTACGAACACAGACATATTCATGACAACAGACAACTCTGAAAATTGACATCAAAATAGTCACTTAGAGATGACTATACAGGTACCACACCCAATTCATCAAGAGTAGGCCTCCAATCTTTGTATGGTACCATTGCCAGTCATCTCTAAGTGAAGTATAAATTATCTATGGTGTGATATATCAGGTAAAAAGGAAGGGGATAGATAGCTATAGCTCTGGACAGCCTTACTGGCGGGTGGCGAAAATTGTAATCTCCCTAAGTGTATGTTAAATAAACACATGTTTTGGTAGAACTGTCAAAACTTTGCTTACGTTTCATCTCATTTACACTACAAAAGAATGCCCTGCAATATTTCACCGAGAGATTTCTAACGCAATTAAAATTTCTGGAAAATATTTGCGCAATGCATCAGCTGGTCTTTTAGTTTGGCAAACTTTCATCTTAAATGATTTGTTTACATTTAAGAATGTGTTTCCACACTTTTTTCGTCGTACTTCATGAATTGTGTTGAGCTTGCAAGCATTTAACATTAGTTGCACTTGCGGTTACAGCAAAATATTTTCTTGTGCAAAGTACCTCTACATAAACAAATGATCATGTGATTTATTACCAAAACATTGCAGATAATCAACACTAATTACGACAACAGTGCACTCACTCACCCGCCAGTAAGGCTGTCCAGAGCTATAGCTTACCTGGTAAATATGAAAGCTGGTGAAGCATAGAATAACACTAAAAGAACACATACAAAATTCTTGATATTTCGTCCCTTTAGGACTTCATCAGAAGAGAGCCTGATGAAGTCCTAAAGGGACAAAATATCAAGAATTTTGTGTGTGCTCTTTTAGTGTTATTCTGTGCTTCACCTGCTTTCATCTTTACCAGGTAAGCTAGCTATCTATCCCCTTCCTTTTTACCTGATATTCACAGCCTAGAGCTTTTCAAAATGAACCTTTGGTGTGATATGTAGTCTGTTTTAATGTAGTCTGTCGTCATGTATATGTTTATGTTTTAATATAAACTCTGTCAATCCAAATATCAGGTTAACATAAACCTGATAGCTTAATATTAATATTAGGTTAACATAACATCAGGTTAACATGTTAACTCAAGATGACATAAATAATATTAACCTGTGCTACGCAACTGAACACAAAACGCTTATTAGTCAAAACACTTATTGCTCAGAAACCATCATTGATACCTAAAGGCTACCATCAAAGGTTAAAAAATCATTTGTCAATAAAACATATAGTTCACCATGGAAAGGTTTTATTGTCGAGAGATACAGGCTTAATTACCATTCTGCCTGGACAAAAACAGCTGTTCCCATGCACTAACCGCCGCCTGTCGCCAGCTGGGCGGACGCGACCACCAACCTGCACCACATCAGCGCGGGGTTCGACCAGGAGGCGGGCGCAGTGCTCATGGCGCGGATGGTGGTCAACCGCGGCGAGACGGACGACGGGCCCGATGTTATGCGCTGGGCCGACCGCATGCTCATCCGACTGGTGAGACCACGTCCAGCTTGTTTATACTAAAATGATTTCCTAATGCTTTTAATGCTTTATCATCAAGAAACGTGACATTTATTTATCATCATTTTAGGCTGAAATTATCCGGCCTAGTTCATTAGAAATTTGTATACAGGCAAAATAATTGTATTCAGAGTTGTTTTTAGTTGAGTACAATTCTGTATTAAATAAATGCTTTTGCCAATTTTTTTATGTTCTTTTGTTAAAAAAAACCACTACTACTGTACTACTATTACTACTATTTTAAGGGTTTTTGCTATGTTGTTTTGTTTTAAAACTTACCACTTTTCTATAGAAAGTTTGATTTTTTTACATGAATAAAGTTCTACTTTTCCTACTTTGTGCCTAAAAAGTCCTACTTTCCTAATATTTGGCTTCCGAAAACCATTTGGGGGCCTGAAGTCCTCGGTAATAAATGATGTCAGGTTATCTCAAATGTTAGCTAGGGTCATCTAAACGTCGATTATGACTAGACACATTGACGTCATTTATGCGTTACTATGCATGCATGATGAGTTTTAATGTATCCACTTGCGTGTCTACATCACTAGAATCGATGGGAAATCCAATGCAGAACGTGCCATAAGGCTAACTAACCCCAGTCAATACATCGTAGATGTGACAACAAAGAAAACAACTTTTTCTGTTCACAGCTTAAGTCAAACTAAAGTAACGTAACAGTAGAAAATGGTCTTCTTCCTCCATAAACATCCGCCTGCCTATGACTGAGTTCACATTGAAATATTGCATTGGCACTGCCAAAGACTATTTTTAATAAATTTTAAAGATTTTGATTCTGGCTCTTTGTAAATAAAGTTTTAATTACAACATTAATTTTTCAGTGTCAAAAGTTTGGCGAATATTCAAAAGATGATCCCAACAGTTTCCGACTGCCTGAGAACTTCAGTCTGTATCCTCAGTTTATGTATCACCTGAGGCGTTCCCAGTTTCTACAGGTCTTTAACAACAGTCCTGATGAAACGTCTTATTACAGGTAAGCATAAATAATACATAAAACCAACAACATGAATAAGGTGGCTGTTTAGCCTTATTAAAGGCAAAGCAGTTACTGTTCTGTGTCTAAGTGTAGGTATCTTTCAATGAATTTTAATTTGTTGCTTTAGTAACGATTTGTAAAATTTTTTTTAAACATATTTTCGAACCCTATCTAAAAGATTATTATGTTTCCTTTATTTGTTTTGACATTCCGTACTTTTGTAACATTTACTTTTAGTTTCATAAACAGATTAGGTTTCATAAACAGGTTAGGTTTAGGGTGCATATAATAATTTGTCAATACTTAAATTCATTTGGTAATAGCATATTTTTTTGCACACATTTCATACCCATCTAAGAATATTTTTTCTGTTTCTTTAATTATTTTTATGGAATCATATTTTGTGGGAAATAAATTGGATTTGACACTGACTTTGGCATCATCGATGTAAGTAAAATTTCATCATAATTATTATACACTGGATTTTAATTTGTTTTGTAATCAATTTTTTTATAATTTTGATTGTTAATGTTAAAAAAAATTAGTGTTTGTTGCTTATAATCTACAGAGGGAAAGAATCTTTTTTTGACGAGAAATAAGCAACTAGTGTGCACATGCAAGTGTGTGTTCTGCCGCAGGCACATCCTGATGCGCGAGGACCTGACGCAGAGTCTGATCATGATCCAGCCGATCCTCTACAGCTACAGCTTCAATGGGCCGCCCGAGCCCGTGCTGCTCGACACCTCCAGCATCCAGCCCGATCGCATCCTGCTCATGGACACCTTCTTCCAGATACTCATCTTCCACGGCGAGGTAACGCGAGAGTCACTCGGCAGAGTCGACTCGCTCGAGTTGCTAGGATCGGCTGATTCCCATGGTTTCAATCAGTCAATCAATATATTCTATATTCATTCAATATACATAGTATACATAAATGGTGTCATGTTTCTTAATAATAATCTAAAACTAAATAAAACTAATACAATATTGTACAAACTCATCAAGTTCCTGAAACATTATTTACATCATTAGTCCAAAACTCATGAAAATTGTAAAATGCAGCATCAAAGAGAAATGACTTTAAGATTTTCTTAAATGGTGTTGAATTTATCTGATTTTTTATTGACAACGGCAAATGATTAAAAAATTGTGTTCCAATATAAGTTGGTTTCTTTTTAAAAATCTCTTTATGGTGTCTTTCCACTTGAAAATGATTCCTGTTTCTAGTATTGTAATCATGGTTATTGTAATTCTGAGTTAATGTGCTTGTACTATTGTTGGTGTGAAGAACTGTTTTGTAAATATAGAGGCTGTATACTGTCATTATTCCCAGTTTAGAATTGTCAATTCGTCCATCACTTGACTCGCCAATTGTTTAAGGTCTGTACTATTGGTCGAGTACTATCTCGCCTTTCTTCTCGATCTAAGTAAACCGGCCGTAAAGATTGTATTGCAGGTTGTGTAAATATTGTGACTGGTGTAGTAGAGACAGGAGTGTCAAATTAACTTTATAACTGCCCATTATGTCACCCTCAGGCAGAAAATTTGTAAAACCCAAAGCTACTATAATATATACCGTACTAACCATACCCTTATTACAGTCCTCTCTCAACCATCCTTGTCATTGATTTTCTCTTAGGGTTTTCATTTAAATGAATAGAATTATTGTATCAAATTAGGCCTAAGCGTATTGTTTTATTTAAACATTAGTATGTTTCATTGCATTTAGCATGATCCACTCAAGGTTTTATTCATGTAGCATTTATTCTGAACAGTTAAAAATATTTTAAATGCGACCAGTACTTGCTCCTTAGTTTCCCGGATTGTCAGTTAGTCTGCTTGAGTCGGCAGTTTACCTCTAAGTGGTTTGCCTTAACTATCTTTGAAATTTTTAACCACGTTAAATAATAGAAACCAGTGTGAAGGCTTATGAAACGTACTTTAATAAAAGAAAACTTCAAGGTCAAATAATTTATTTTTAAAATAATTTTGCAATTAAACTCGATCAATCACAAGCATTCTGCTTGTGTATAGTTCTGCATAAGTGACATGTGGTGAACTGTTGTGTCGTGTTGTCAGACCATCGCGCAGTGGCGGGCGGCGCGCTACCAGGACATGCCCGAGTATGAGAACTTCAAGCAGCTGTTGCAGGCGCCGGTGGACGACGCACAGGAGATCCTGCACACGCGCTTTCCCATGCCACGGTACATTGACACCGAGCAGGGCGGCTCCCAGGTAGGTCCCCATGCCACGGTACATCGACACCGAGCAGGGCGGCTCCCAGGTAGGTCCCCGTGCCTCGGTACATCGACACCGAGCAGGGCGGCTCCCAGGTAGGTCCCCATGCCACGGTACATCGACACCGAGCAGGGCGGCTCCCAGGTAGGTCCCCATGCCACGGTACATCGACACCGAGCAGGGCGGCTCCCAGGTAGGTCCCCATGCCACGGTACATCGACACCGAGCAGGGCGGCTCCCAGGTAGGTCCCCATGCCACGGTACATCGACACCGAGCAGGGCGGCTCCCAGGTAGGTCCCCATGCCACGGTACATCGACACCGAGCAGGGCGGCTCCCAGGTAGGTCCCCATGCCACGGTACATCGACACCGAGCAGGGCGGCTCCCAGGTAGGTCCCCATGCCACGGTACATCGACACCGAGCAGGGCGGCTCCCAGGTAGGTCCCCATGCCACGGTACATCGACACCGAGCAGGGCGGCTCCCAGGTAGGTCCCCATGCCACGGTACATCGACACCGAGCAGGGCGGCTCCCAGGTAGGTCCCCATGCCACGGTACATCGACACCGAGCAGGGCGGCTCCCAGGTAGGTCCCCATGCCACGGTACATCGACACCGAGCAGGGCAGCTCCCAGGTAGGTCCCCATGCCACGGTACATCGACACCGAGCAGGGCGGCTCCCAGGTAGGTCCCCATGCCACGGTACATCGACACCGAGCAGGGCGGCTCCCAGGTAGGCTCCCAATGCCGCGGTACATCGACACCGAGTCGACTCCCAGGCTAGGCGGCTCCCAGGTAGGTCCCCTTACCTCATGTAATATTAAAAGCTACTATATTTAGCCTAGATTTTTATTATTGTAATATGCATGAGAATAATTGACTTCTCAACTCAACCTAATACAGATTACAATTTGTAATGTGACAAATTGGTCGGTCAAGGAGAGTGACTAAAAACCTATTATTTGCTGCTTTCAATTTATTCCCCAACTTGTCTTTTGTTTTATTTTCTTGCCAGTAATTTAATGGCTAATGTACAGTACAACTCGAATCATCCGGATTAATGTGGCGGAATACTGATTCGGATAATAAAAAATACAGATCATCCAAGGTCAATATGATATTGCCTAAATTGCAAATGCGAACCTAGCCCCTATTAAATTGACGCTGCAAACAGTGTATTAAGACTGCACATCACCCACTCATTTTAAATTTTAATTTCAGTTCACACAAAGCTTTCACATCTGTATAGACACAACAAGTAACAGTAATAAACTTAACCCTCAAAATCGCTGTAGGTTACGCTTGTGTTGATAATTGCCAGCGCTTTTAATGGCAAACCAAAACACTCATCTTCCGAAAATGTTGCAACGTACTGTAAATGTTGTATTGTCAGTGTGTTGATGTCACTGTCAGTAACAAAATTATTGTAATACCGAATTGAGTACAGAGATGTGTTGCAATTGCATTGACAAGTAAAACCATTGAATATATAGCTAACGCAAGAGAAGACTAGCCTAATGGCCGCCAATAGACTCAAAATCTTGACGTAGTTCTGACCGCTCTCACTAGGTAGCGCCATCAGTATTGTACCTAGTACTGCCCGGCCTAGCTTGGCGCGCTCGGGTAGCCATGGAGGATGGTCGTAGTACTGACTTGCGTCGCTTGGCGCGCTTGCGTAGCCGCGGCGGATCATGACCTTGGTAGCGGCAGCAGGTGTTCAACCAAATTATTTAATTTCGCCCGCTCCGCTCCGTCTACCGCCCCCGCGTCACTGCGTCAGTGCAGTCGGTCGCGGCAGCGGCGGCAGAACGGGGAGTCAGTCATAACAAACTTTAAATTCACACTCAATACTTGTATTTACAAATTAATGATTAAGAAGCGATTTTACAAATGCTGTGTTTATTTGCGATGCTTTAAAACAATGCAGGAAACTTATTGTTATTATAATATATTTAAAACTACAATCCCAATATCATAAAATTATATATTTTATGCCACGTGGATGTATCTAAAGTAACACTAGTTTGTAAGTATAAAGTGAAAATTTCACTGTAATGAGAAAAATTTAGTAGACCTTTTTAAATGTTCACCATGAAATATTATTTTTAACAACAACAAATGTAGTTTTCGTAATTAATACAATATTATTTTACGAAAAAAAAACATTTATAACATTGATAAAATAATTAGAAGTTGTATTTACAATCCACTTGCTCAGAAAGAAACTGAATATTAAAGTTTATTTTGAAATAAAGTATCAAGGTGAAATTTAAATACAGTGTGTCAGCTATCAAGAATTTAAGAAACAAATTAATATTTCAGAGGTAATGGAGATATCCGAGGACCCTTAAACAATTAACGTATCACTGTATAAAATAGATTGAGAAATTTGTAGGCCTATAGCCTCTTCTTGCATTCTTTTTTCGAAGTATCAATACATTTAATACAGTTTGACCAATAAATGTGTGCATTAGAATAATAAGATACATTTCACAGTAACTTGTATAAAAGTAATATAAAAGTAGTAAACAAGAGTGTTCTTCTAGACTATAACATTAGATGATTAAATTAGTAGCTGCAAGATTCTGTATACTGTTAAATATACAGAATACATTATGAGGAGTTTGCTTGAATCTAAAATGAAATAGATCCTACAATCCATTTTTCTAAATAAGTAAATACAATATTATAAACTTACAGAGTTACCTTATATAAATGACATAATATTAATACCTATAAGAACATCAGATTACATTAGAGAGCACATTGAAGAACCACGAAAGATAGCGATCTTAATGGAAACGAGTATCTTATCAGTGTTTACAATGCAGCGGACAACACGAGGTCCTTGATCACCCGTCACATTCCTCATCAGACCTACCTACCTACGGATGATACCATTGACGATACACAGGGGACAGCTAGCCCATGTCCAATTTAATATACGAAATAAGTTACTGCCACTAGCCAACAAAGCATATAGAACGAACAATGTTCGTCGAGAACCATGAAATAAAACTTATTTTATAAAATTACACAGTAACTTAGGTAAAGAAAAATTATAATAAAGTAGCCTATATTCTTTATATACACAGCATCAGATATCAGCCTATATACACAGCCTATATACATCAGCATCAGCCTATATACACAGCATCAGATGAAAAACAGCTCCAAGAAATCTATTAACGGTACGTCTACTTAACAGACGAGGAGTTGATTTTAACTGGAACTAAGTTTAACATTAAGTTTAATCTCTACCATCCAAAGTACTAACAGACGTGCAAATGGATTAAGACTGGACATTGCATTGAAAATTTTAACTTTTAAAAATTAGCTATCCCTATTTCTCGATTTGAAAATTGGTCGAATTTTTGACCACTGGCGATTTTTAGCATTGTTAAAAAAACATATATTTGGGGGGAAATTACTAAAAAAGTTTATAGGAAAATGGTATTTACATTTTATCCAGTTTTATCGTTATTAGAGAGCGCACTCGACTCACCCACCAAGGCGGCTGGCCAGACCAATAAAAAATCTGTGTTTGATAATCGGAGGAAACTGTTTTCTTAACACTAACACATTTTTCGAATGCCACGTTTTTACACACTGCAGATGTTAATCGCTTTAATAAAGTTAGAATCAATAGAAGCTTCAAGGTTAAACATATATTTAACTCATGAGATTTATTTACAATAAACCATTCAACAAAACCATTTATTATGAAGCTGTATTTAAATTACCTCAAAGCTTCCATTTATTTTAACTTTATTATGTCAATGTTGATAATAGCGCACTCACTCACTACTAACTAGCCAGGATGGCTAACCTTAGCAACAACGAATGTATCTCTGTCCGTTGATCTTCGGAGACTAGGTTTGTTGACATGTTCGTATCACTCCATCATTGTTTATCAACACGTCATTGTATATAGTCAGTGATGACATGGACCGCGTCGTCAGCACGGACTCGCAAGTCGTCGCCCTGGCTGACAGGGGGACGAGCCCCTCTATCTCCCCTAAAATATAAAACGGTGCCCTTTTGTCCCAAAAGATGTATATCTATAATAGATAGATAATATATAATTTTACCTTACATATTCCGGATATTTATTATTACTGGAATATATTAAAATGCCAGTATATTTAAATCACTTAATCTGTATCAATAATTTAGTCATGTGTATCAATATAAAAATAGCATTTTGTAAAACATGAAAATTAACTTCTATAGATGTAAACAAATTGTTTTACCATTACCATTACCAGAAGGCGATCTTTTACCAGTAGTCAGGACGGATCTTGTAATTTAAAAAAACTAAAACAACATCTATAATAACAATAACAGTACCGTAGTCTGTAATAAATAAAGCCAAAGCGTTATTTATCCAGGATTTTTAAGGAAAACCATAAGTCTGACACTCATAAACCCCATACATGTATGTATTGTATTTGTCAGTTAAAATGGAGGTAAAATATTGGTTTTGATAAAAAATTTTCCTAAGGGCACAAATGCTTGAACAGCTAATTATAAAACCATGTTTTGTTAACAGCTGCTGAGCTAGCAGTGCACGTCCTAACTTAGTACATACACCTATTGCCTAAACAATATTTTGAATATTTAACTTAAAAACAGACTATAAGCTATGCTCCCCTTTTTATACACATTGTATGTATTAATAGACAGGAAATAGCAATAGTCGTAATCAATTTTATGTTAAAAAATAAATGAATAAATAATTCATAGTGAATAATGATTCACAGTTAAGCAAGTAATGTGAAAGTTTTCATGTCAGTGCAGTGGGGAGATACCATACATAGTATTACATTATGTGATTAGTTTTAATATATCGAGCTCTTTAATATACACGCGCCAAAAGTCAATAGGCCAGGTCAAAACTTCAGTTCACTGCGTAACAAAGCGCAATGGTGCACAGTGGGGTAAAGCGTGAATAACATTGTATTAGCAATTGGGCTGATCTTTGTCAGTGACAAAGCTTTCATATAATCCATTCTACAGTTTTCCTTCATTCGTATTTGCTTTCATATACCCCTTACTGGTGGTCGGCGTCTCACCTGGTGATCTTGGTAATAAACCAAACAAACTGTTTTACTAAAATTGGTTGAATTTTGTATAAATGACGTTTGGAAAGCTCCAAACAATAATAAAACATTATTGTGAAAGCCGATAATGCACGAGCGATCTTCATAACCTGCTTGTTTGATTTGCCGCTTTATCTCAGTCAGTGCGAGACACTTGCTGCACAATATAAGTTTTTAAAGTTTCTTTGTCTATTTTAAGTCAATTTATGTGCAATTATAATTTTCTTGCTTAGTTTAAACTCAAACCAGAGTTGGTCCTAACAATCAAAAATACACACACTAAAAGTTGGTACCTCAAAAAGTTAAAAAGGAATGCCAAATTATTTTAAAAAATCCATACTGATCGAATAATAACAAAAAACAAGGCGAATAAGGACAAGATTCAAAAATATGGACGTTTTTGCCGTGACCTAAAGAACCAACATTACAAATTTTTTTGGAGTACTTAGTTACGGGAAGATCTGTAAACTAACGTAATAAACAATTTGTCTAATTATATAATTTCATTGTGTAATCAATAGTATTTTCCTAAATCATGCCACTTTTCATATACTGATAATTTACAGCTGGAAGTTATCGTTATTTAAGTTGTTCCAAACAATATGAGTAAACAATTAATTAATTAATAACTAGACCTTCGCAGCTTTAAATAATTTTACCATTGATTACCTAACCAACGAAATTATTTTGATTTTGTATTTTTCTCCGGGCTCTACCCCACGGCGCGGCGGCGCGGTGTGAACAGCTGGCTGGCACGCTGGGCTGATAAGTTTGGTGTAGGGGGGAGAGGGGGGAATATGCAGCAGCGTCGCCGCGCCCGCCATTCCGTCTGGGACAGGTAGATAAGTAGTTCGCCTAATCGCTACCAGGGGCAGCATGATACTGCCCCTGAATTAACGACCGCTCTCGCCAGAGCGCGCTCAAGTCGTTGCTCACAATCCGTTGCCCGCGGTTTTACATCTATTGCATTAGCTATATATTCAATGGTAAAACTTGCTAAAATCACGTTTTTACGAGATTTCAAAATATTTATTTTATGGTTAGGCCCATTTGTATAATTCAAGAATTAAAAAAGATGTAGTCTGGATAATCCGAGGTGTACTTTTAAGCTAATCAAATCCAGTGCAAAAAGAAGACAAAAATTTGTTTAATTTTAATGTTTCCAAACTGAAAGCAATTTCAGGAATTTCTCATAGCTTTTTTTATTGTTTGTCAAAATATGTTTTTTTACAAGTGCTTTAAATAACCCAAAACTAACAAAGTAACAGTGAACATTTGTTATTTTATTAGTATGGGAAGTAATACATTTATGAATAGAGGCAATAACACTAATTCTGATAGTATTAAATTGCAAATTTTTTTACAGGCTCGATTTTTGCTGTCCAAGGTCAACCCATCCCAAACGCACAACAATATGTACTCTTACGGAGCTGTAAGTTAAATAACCGTTATTATTAGCCTGCAGTTAGTGCATTATTTATTTTATTAACTTGATTAAACCATAATCTTTGTGGAGTATATTTTTTGTTGTTGAAGTCATACCTCAATTTGCATGATTTCTTGTAACTTACTGCATGATCAAATAAGATATTTATACAATTTACTATTGGAAGGAATTCAAAATAGATTTTCTCAAAATTTTTTTTCACAATATGAATTTTTGCTTCAATAACATAGAAAAAATTCCTTACGGAATCAACGTAGTAATTTATTTATTATAGGTCCATACCCTCCTTTTTTCACATTGTGAAACACACAATCGTCCACTTACACATTGAAAAATCAACATTAATTAGGCCTATTACAAATTAATCATTTATTCTTTTGAAAATCGTTATTAGATTTCTGGAAGATGGATTTTGTCAAAATTTTTTTTAGTTACCACAAATCAAAACTCTTTCCACTTTCTCACTCAAAAGTATCAGTCACCCCATTTATCTAAACTGACTGCATTTGGCTTTAACCACTGCAAGAGTCATTCCCCTCTCTTGGCATCCTTTACTAAACAACTTGCACCTATCAATGGCAAGAAATTTTAATAAATGCGGTAACCATTTATATTCTTTTAAGTCTTGTAAAATCTAGATTGTTTAAGTTTATCTGGCATCACAGTATGGACCAGACATTAGGCTAAATTACAGTAAAATTCTACCATGTTAAAAAAGGACAGTGTTTGCCCTAGGTTTTTGTTTGGCATCTTGTAATTTTCAGTGCAAGTGGAATTTTGTAAAATTTTGATTGGGAACGGTCCAAATGTACATCTTGTTACCATCTATCGTCAGCCTTTTGGTAGATAGATAGCAGAATTAATTCATAGCCCAGTGACTAATTGTAACTGGACCCAGTTTTGATCCTGGTCAGGATTTCATATGGCAACCTTTAGGTTATATTAGGGTGAGTAACTTAATGACGAGAATACTAGTACAGGATGCATTGCAGATAATATTCTTAGGATTTATAATCTTAAGGCAAAAAAGGAGCAAAAATTATGATTTTACTATATTTTTGTTTATAGTTTTATGTTTCATGGTTTATGATTTAGTTTTCTTGATAGTAAAAAAAAAAACGGTGATTCAAGTTGTGAATTAATGACCTTGTGTTTTTTTTTCTGACAGATCTTGCCAGCCCTTAATTCGGTACATATGTTTACTTTTATTATTTTGGGCATTTCAAAGAGGTTTGGAAAGGTTCAAAATTGCTTTGTTGTGGTTTTTTACCTTCAAGGGTTATATGAGTGTGCTGGTACTTTTTATTGTTTGTAAATGGCAAGTAAGTAAGCTCACTTTTGTGGGACCGAAACAATGCAACCTGCAGAGCACCCCACACCAGTAGCACTTCTGCTGCCTTGCACTTCAAAGTCTCGGTCCCACACATGTGAGCCACTGTAGAGGCAGCGCAAAAAATAAAGAACTGTTAGAGCAAGTAAATTGCTATTTGGCCTATTCCCTAATTTATTTTTTCAGGTGAAATTTCTATGAAAAAGGTTGAAAGATTTTATATTGAATTTCCTTAACCCAACATCAGATTACATCAAGGAAAATTAATTTGATTTTTACAAATGCCTTATACAAGTTTTCTGCTGTGTGTTGTTTTGTGTTTTTGCTTTTGTGTGTTGCCATTTCTTGCTTGATGTAAAGGTCTTTCCTTACCAGCTGCAGTTCCCTATATGGGTATCTCTTCAATCTATTTTTGTAAAATATAAAAGGGTCCAACATATTATGTTAGTAATGTACATCACAAATAGATTGCAATAGAGATATAACAATAATTATTTTACACTTTGTTTAGTTGGATTCAATTCAGTATTGAATCTTTATCAAATTGTATTAGGGTTTGGCTTAGGATCAAATTGGAAATCTTCAGATCATCAAGCAAGCACCACATAACAGCTTTGAGTGATAATCTGATAAAAGATAATGTTTTTGATCAATTGTAAAAATTAATGTTTTGTTTGTTTCACTCTGCTTTTTTGTTACTCATCCCTATCTCTGTTTGCTTCTAAGGGCCTGATGTTTCAAGGGTTTTTTGTGTGATGTTGTGATTCAACCTTTTTTCTGTTTCAAGTCTGTTGTGATTTTTTTTATTTAATAATGATTAAGGTCTTTCCTTCACAAACTTTGTTTTGTCTATTAGCATTTAACGTAGAGCAAATTTTTAAAAAGAAAATTATTGATAGTCAATGGTAAGTCTTCAAAAATAATATAAAAGGATTTATGTTTGAGAAAGACTATATCTTCGATAAACATTTTTTTGATTAACGCAATAAATGGAAGTGAGTATTTTGTTTTCTAAATTCAGATATTGAAATGATACTCTGAATCTACACAGTCTTGTGTCAATATGCTGGTGATACAGTTGTAATGAGCCTAATTTGCACAGGGGTACGAATTGGCTCATTAGGCCTAGTCATGGGACCAGTAGGCCTAGGCCTACCTAGCCTATGGAGGGAGTGTTGGCAATCAGTATAAACACTGCTATTTCCCTAACTTAAACCCTTTGAGTGATTAAGTAACTCACGGTGTTGGGGTGGATGGTTATAACCCTA
Source organism: Flexamia atlantica (assembly GCA_035578135.1). Lineage (NCBI taxonomy): Eukaryota > Metazoa > Arthropoda > Insecta > Hemiptera > Cicadellidae > Flexamia > Flexamia atlantica. Next base: position 11,776,493 of record JAQJVK010000001.1, read on the forward strand.
ATTATCACCAACGGAAGGCTAACCTAGTCGGTCCCACAACTGCCAACTCCGATCGCCGGTTTTGATGTGGAAAGCAAAGTGTTGAGGCGTATAACGGCGACTATAATCTAATATAAACACTTAGTTGGACACGTAATTAGATCTTTTCCTTGGGAAACGTAATATTTGCGAACGGAACTACGGTTGTTGTTGTTGTGAACAACATAACCTAAAAGACGTCGTCACGACTCTGTGAGTTATGCAGACGACGACAGAGCCTGCGCTGCTTCTTCTGCTCGCCGAGCGCGCCAAACTGTTTTTCTGGCAGAAAGTGAAAAACAGTGACCGGAAGAGCCTTTTTTTTAGCTATTAACCAGCCGCTTTATCAACTGGGAAAAAAGGCTGGTGATTCATCACCGGAAGGGGTGAGCACATGGTGTGCTGATAACCCCTGAATCTTCACTCTTGGCCGTTCCTCCGAAGTGACCGGCATGTAGTCCGTCTCGCGAGTGCGAATTCCTCCTCGGACGCTTCTGACTGTGTGCTTCGAGTCGCTTTGAGTTTTCGACGTCTTCCAATACCTTTTGGTATTAAAGGTACGTCACCGTGATTTCTGAATTTGTGTTTAGTCGATCTGTAAACTTTTCTGAAAGTTGATCGCGTCGCAGGATAGGGTTCCGAGACCTATCCTGCTCATCTCTTGGCTGTAACCAAGACTAATTAAATTAATTATCTTGGTGCCGATTTTCGACTAGAGTCCATTTGTAGTATTTTCTAAATTCTGTGTAACCAAGTTGGAGTAATTGGTGACTTTACGGGTTTAAGTCCTAGATTTTCCTGCTGTTGTAACAGGCTTAGTCTTGTCCAAACCTGCTGTGCGATAGGAGTGTAAGGTCTGTCCTGCTCCTGTAATTACTGGCCACTAGTGAAATAGTTTAATGTTGTTTCTTGATTAGGGTAAACATTAACTATGGGTAACTAGTGTTAACTCTGAACATCTCACAGAGCTAGGGAAAACAGCAGAGGGCATTTTACTCAGAAGGTGTTTCCAGATTTAGTCTGTCCTAAGTTGAATGTCATCTAGGTTGAATATAATTGAGCTCTCATATCTGAATATCTGATAACTACTGTGATTTCGATCCTCGACCCCTGGAATTATCCCAGCGACCGAGCTGAGCGATTCCAAGGCCTCCGACAACCCGTGACGTGATTTCCTGCGGTTCGGTGTATCAGTGTAACCGATCATCTTTTCTCCCACCAGGAAATATCCGTCACAAACATGTGGGGGCTCGGCCGGGATCCTGTGCTCAGTGCCAGGCTTAAAAGGTCTCCCAAGCCAAACCGGTAGGTAAAATGTATTTCCGGCAACCCCAAGGCCCTTGGTACGTGGTGTCAGCTGACCTTATTGGTCCGTTGCCTCGGTCCCAGCGTTCCCAGCGATTCCTCTTGGTTGTGCAGGATACGTTTAGCAAGTGGACCGAACTTGCTGCGCTTCCCTCTGCAACCGCTTATAATGTGGTGACGAGGCTGAAGTCCATCCTGCTGCGCCATGGGGCTCCCGATGTGCTCATCACCGACAATGGCACGCAGTTTGTCTCAAACCTGGTTCGCAACCTGGCGGCGGATTGGGGAGTCACCCTGCGGACGACTGCCCCCTACAGCCCGCAATCGAACCCGGTGGAAAGGCAGAACCGAGTGGTGAAGACTATGATTGCCCAGTTCGTGAAGGACAATCATAAGTCTTGGGATAACCACTTGGGCGAGTTCATGTACGCACTCAACACAGCGGTACATGACTCGACGGGATTCACTCCAGCGATGCTCTGTTTTGGTCGAGAGCTGAGACCTCCTCGCGCCCTCCGTGGCCCAACCGTTGAGGCTTCTGATACGCCTGATGACCTCCCGTTGACCGAAGTCCAGCGTAAACGGGAGGAGGAATTCAGACGGTTGATCGAGGACGCTCGGAAAAACCTGAAGACGGCCTATCAGAGACAGGCCAGATACTATAACCTCCGCCAAAGGGAGGTGACGTATCGGGCTGGCGATCAGGTTATGCGGAGACTTCACATCTTGTCCTCTGCTGCTGATGCCATCGCTGGAAAATTAGCTCCAAAGTATCATGGACCCTGCACCGTGATCAGGAGCAAAGGTTGTAACCTTTATGAGGTGAGGGATGAGGATTCCCAACAGTGTCACACAGTCCACGTCAAGGACTTGAAACCCTTCTGTCCGCGACGGTGATATTTCTGTAAACTGCTAGATGGTAGTTGAAGCGAAGTGTGCCACTTTCTGTTTCCCTGGTGCTTTCTGTAAACTGCGTCTGCAGTTGATGCCAGACGAGTTTTGATTTTGTTTACTGCGAGGAACTTCGAGAACTTTTTTTTACTGTTTTTTTTCTCGCTCCGATGTGTGAAGGGGGTGTAATGAGCCTAATTTGCACAGGGGTACGAATTGGCTCATTAGGCCTAGTCATGGGACCAGTAGGCCTAGGCCTACCTAGCCTATGGAGGGAGTGTTGGCAATCAGTATAAACACTGCTGTTTCCCTAACTTAAACCCTTTGAGTGATTAAGTAACTCACGGTGTTGGGGTGGATGGTTATAACCCTAATTATCACCAACGGAAGGCTAACCTAGTCGGTCCCACAACTGCCAACTCCGATCGCCGGTTTTGATGTGGAAAGCAAAGTGTTGAGGCGTATAACGGCGACTATAATCTAATATAAACACTTAGTTGGACACGTAATTAGATCTTTTCCTTGGGAAACGTAATATTTGCGAACGGAACTACGGTTGTTGTTGTTGTGAACAACATAACCTAAAAGACGTCGTTACGACTCTGTGAGTTATGCAGACGACGACAGAGCCTGCGCTGCTTCTTCTGCTCGCCGAGCGCGCCAAACTGTTTTTCTGGCAGAAAGTGAAAAACAGTGACCGGAAGAGCCTTTTTTTAGCTATTAACCAGCCGCTTTATCAACTGGGAAAAAAGGCTGGTGATTCATCACCGGAAGGGGTGAGCACATGGTGTGCTGATAACCCCTGAATCTTCACTCTTGGCCGTTCCTCCGAAGTGACCGGCACGTAGTCCGTCTCGCGAGTGCGAATTCCTCCTCGGACGCTTCTGACTGTGTGCTTCGAGTCGCTTTGAGTTTTCGACGTCTTCCAATACCTTTTGGTATTAAAGGTACGTCACCGTGATTTCTGAATTTGTGTTTAGTCGATCTGTAAACTTTTCTGAAAGTTGATCGCGTCGCAGGATAGGGTTCCGAGACCTATCCTGCTCATCTCTTGGCTGTAACCAAGACTAATTAAATTAATTATCTTGGTGCCGATTTTCGACTAGAGTCCATTTGTAGTATTTTCTAAATTCTGTGTAACCAAGTTGGAGTAATTGGTGACTTTACGGGTTTAAGTCCTAGATTTTCCTGCTGTTGTAACAGGCTTAGTCTTGTCCAAACCTGCTGTGCGATAGGAGTGTAAGGTCTGTCCTGCTCCTGTAATTACTGGCCACTAGTGAAATAGTTTAATGTTGTTTCTTGATTAGGGTAAACATTAACTATGGGTAACTAGTGTTAACTCTGAACATCTCACAGAGCTAGGGAAAACAGCAGAGGGCATTTTACTCAGAAGGTGTTTCCAGATTTAGTCTGTCCTAAGTTGAATGTCATCTAGGTTGAATATAATTGAGCTCTCATATCTGAATATCTGATAACTACTGTGATTTCGATCCTCGACCCCTGGAATTATCCCAGCGACCGAGCTGAGCGATTCCAAGGCCTCCGACAACCCGTGACGTGATTTCCTGCGGTTCGGTGTATCAGTGTAACCGATCATCTTTTCTCCCACCAGGAAATATCCGTCACAAACATGTGGGGGCTCGGCCGGGATCCTGTGCTCAGTGCCAGGCTTAAAAGGTCTCCCAAGCCAAACCGGTAGGTAAAATGTATTTCCGGCAACCCCAAGGCCCTTGGTACGTGGTGTCAGCTGACCTTATTTGTCCGTTGCCTCGGTCCCAGCGTTCCCAGCGATTCCTCTTGGTTGTGCAGGATACGTTTAGCAAGTGGACCGAACTTGCTGCGCTTCCCTCTGCAACCGCTTATAATGTGGTGACGAGGCTGAAGTCCATCCTGCTGCGCCATGGGGCTCCCGATGTGCTCATCACCGACAATGGCACGCAGTTTGTCTCAAACCTGGTTCGCAACCTGGCGGCGGATTGGGGAGTCACCCTGCGGACGACTGCCCCCTACAGCCCGCAATCGAACCCGGTGGAAAGGCAGAACCGAGTGGTGAAGACTATGATTGCCCAGTTCGTGAAGGACAATCATAAGTCTTGGGATAACCACTTGGGCGAGTTCATGTACGCACTCAACACAGCGGTACATGACTCGACGGGATTCACTCCAGCGATGCTCTGTTTTGGTCGAGAGCTGAGACCTCCTCGCGCCCTCCGTGGCCCAACCGTTGAGGCTTCTGATACGCCTGATGACCTCCCGTTGACCGAAGTCCAGCGTAAACGGGAGGAGGAATTCAGACGGTTGATCGAGGACGCTCGGAAAAACCTGAAGACGGCCTATCAGAGACAGGCCAGATACTATAACCTCCGCCGAAGGGAGGTGACGTATCGGGCTGGCGATCAGGTTATGCGGAGACTTCACATCTTGTCCTCTGCTGCTGATGCCATCGCTGGAAAATTAGCTCCAAAGTATCATGGACCCTGCACCGTGATCAGGAGCAAAGGTTGTAACCTTTATGAGGTGAGGGATGAGGATTCCCAACAGTGTCACACAGTCCACGTCAAGGACTTGAAACCCTTCTGTCCGCGACGGTGATATTTCTGTAAACTGCTAGATGGTAGTTGAAGCGAAGTGTGCCACTTTTTGTTTCCCTGGTGCTTTCTGTAAACTGCGTCTGCAGTTGATGCCAGACGAGTTTTGATTTTGTTTACTGCGAGGAACTTCGAGAACTTTTTTTTACTGTTTTTTTTCTCGCTCCGATGTGTGAAGGGGGTGTAATGAGCCTAATTTGCACAGGGGTACGAATTGGCTCATTAGGCCTAGTCATGGGACCAGTAGGCCTAGGCCTACCTAGCCTATGGAGGGAGTGTTGGCAATCAGTATAAACACTGCTATTTCCCTAACTTAAACCCTTTGAGTGATTAAGTAACTCACGGTGTTGGGGTGGATGGTTATAACCCTAATTATCACCAACGGAAGGCTAACCTAGTCGGTCCCACAACTGCCAACTCCGATCGCCGGTTTTGATGTGGAAAGCAAAGTGTTGAGGCGTATAACGGCGACTATAATCTAATATAAACACTTAGTTGGACACGTAATTAGATCTTTTCCTTGGGAAACGTAATATTTGCGAACGGAACTACGGTTGTTGTTGTTGTGAACAACATAACCTAAAAGACGTCGTCACGACTCTGTGAGTTATGCAGACGACGACAGAGCCTGCGCTGCTTCTTCTGCTCGCAGAGCGCGCCAAACTGTTTTTCTGGCAGAAAGTGAAAAACAGTGACCGGAAGAGCCTTTTTTTAGCTATTAACCAGCCGCTTTATCAACTGGGAAAAAAGGCTGGTGATTCATCACCGGAAGGGGTGAGCACATGGTGTGCTGATAACCCCTGAATCTTCACTCTTGGCCGTTCCTCCGAAGTGACCGGCACGTAGTCCGTCTCGCGAGTGCGAATTCCTCCTCGGACGCTTCTGACTGTGTGCTTCGAGTCGCTTTGAGTTTTCGACGTCTTCCAATACCTTTTGGTATTAAAGGTACGTCACCGTGATTTCTGAATTTGTGTTTAGTCGATCTGTAAACTTTTCTGAAAGTTGATCGCGTCGCAGGATAGGGTTCCGAGACCTATCCTGCTCATCTCTTGGCTGTAACCAAGACTAATTAAATTAATTATCTTGGTGCCGATTTTCGATTAGGGTCCATTTGTAGTATTTTCTAAATTCTGTGTAACCAAGTTGGAGTAATTGGTGACTTTACGGGTTTAAGTCCTAGATTATCCTGCTGTTGTAACAGGCTTAGTCTTGTCCAAACCTGCTGTGCGATAGGAGTGTAAGGTCTGTCCTGCTCCTGTAATTACTGGCCACTAGTGAAATAGTTTAATGTTGTTTCTTGATTAGGGTAAACATTAACTATGGGTAACTAGTGTTAACTCTGAACATCTCACAGAGCTAGGGAAAACAGCAGAGGGCATTTTACTTAGAAGGTGTTTCCAGATTTAGTCTGTCCTAAGTTGAATGTCATCTAGGTTGAATATAATTGAGCTCTCATATCTGAATATCTGATAACTACTGTGATTTAGATCCTCGACCCCTGGAATTATCCCAGCGTCCGAGCTGAGCGATTCCAAGGCATCTGACAACCCGTGACGTGATTTCCTGCGGTTCGGTGTACCAGTGTAACCGATCGTCTTTTCTCTCACCAGGAAATATCCGTCACAAACATGGCGCCCGAACAGGGACTAGTGATTGATATCTAGTCGTATCATAACAGTAGTGTGTGTTAGATTGAGAGCTCGGTGACAGGTACAGTAACCGATTTTTATAACGGTGTTATCGTATACCTGCTCATTGAATATTTCAACTAGTTATAATACTGGTGTGGCCTTTTTGAGTTTTCATTGATAAATTGTGGTTTTATTTAGTACAAAAAATAAATAAATAAAACAGTCTGGATTTATTTTGAATTCATTGGGGATTCTGAATTTTTGTGATTTGGCTGGAGTTTGACGTCATGCCGAACGACCCGCCAGCCACAACCGTCGCTGCACTGCAGCATGCTGCTATGCAGGCACTGTCGACAACATCTCTGGGTTTAGCTACCACAGCGCCTGTAGTGACTTGTTCGAGTGCACTGACAACCACCACCACGACTCTGGCTTTCACAACCGCTGTGACTTCCACAGCGGTGATGATGCCCAGAACTGAAGTTGATGTTACGAACTGTCAACCATTTGATATGGTGTACTCTGGTGGTCATGCTCATCGACTGCCTTCCTCGATGACGTACAGTCACTTAGGCCATCAACCCTCAACCGCCCATGGTTACTTGCAACCATTTGCGGTGACAGGTGCCTGGGGCCCTCCGATCCATCAACCAGGGTTAACCATGCTCCCTGGTGCAATGTCAGCCCAGCTGCCGCCCCGAAGACAGGATTATTCGACTGTTAACCCGTATGCGGGTGAATCCAGTCAGTTGCGGGAGTTACTTGGTTTGGCTCCAGATGCGGACTCCGAACTTGTCCGACACTCGTTGACTTCGCTGGTGAGGACCTTGAGGCAACTCGAGGGAAACCAGTACCTTGTTCAACCTGCGCCTGCGACTCAGCCAAGCCAATATGGAGCTGCTGAGGACTTCAACACTCGACATGACCGGGTTCCGGACTTTAACTATGCGCCTCAGCGCTTGGTGACTGACCCGGTCAGCGTTGTGGATTACAGCATGCCCCGACATGCTGCCTCAGTCTTCAATGCGCGCCCTCCGTACGTTGTCAAAACGTCTTCCACTCTTTGTGACATAGTGCGGAAGTGGAACCTGAGGTTCGATGGGAAGCGTGATGCCGTCTCCTTCCTTGAACGACTCGAGGAACTGCGTGAGGCATACTCGCTGACGCCTGACGACATATTGAAGGCGATGCCCCAGTTGCTTCATGGTCAGGCCCTGCTCTGGTACCGCAACAACCGGGACGTATGGACTTCATTCCCGGAGTTCCAGCGTATGTTCGAGTCGCAATTCTTCCCCCAAGGTTACCGCCGTAACTTGGATGAAGAAATTCGCAAACGGACGCAGGGTGAGACCGAGGCATTCCGAGACTTTGTGACCTCGCTTACAACCCTGATCCGTAGGAGTGGGGAGTTCAGTAACCAGCAGAAGTTGAACCTGGTGTACAAGAACATGCGCCCCGAATATAAATTTATGATTCGGCGCCAGGACTTCTCCTCCTTGGCTGAGCTCCTCGAACGAGCCGAGGAATTTCTACTAGATATTGTGAGTTAGATGAAAGATCTACGCACATCATGTGTTAATGTGGGGCAAGTACAAGAGACCAAGGAGGATAAAGGTCTTTTACAGGATTTTATCTTTTTCAAATTCCTCCAATAAAGTAGAACCCTTCATATACAGCCACTATGGGAGTGAGTCTTGGCCGAATAAACCAACTTACTGTGAAAACAACTCTTTAAACCTAATTAATAACACAAGCTAATGAATAAAGTTCAGAGTAGTGTTTAGGTCTCTCTTTGGGTTATTAAAAAATACTCAAGTTAGTGAAACCAATACAAAACAGCAGTTAAACACTTGATAAAACAAAATAGCTTTTGAGAACCGGCTGGATAAATCGATGACCAGTAAAACCAGGGCCAGAGATGAGGGGCTGGAAGTCCTGTCTAAGGAACGTTCCAACCTTAGTCAGTAACAAGGCTACAAGATCGCGCCACTATCATCACGATCATTACACTCATCCTTCCCTCATATTCAGGGTAACGTCCTCCATGAGGTACCTGTCTCACCAAAGAATGATTAAAAGAATGTAATCTGTTTTATGATGTTCCATGCTTGGTTTGATGCTTTAAAAACATTAACAATAATTGAACTAATACATCTTTAACCAATTAATTAAAGTGAGTGATCAAGTTTCATTCTAGATTTTACTAGCCAAAAACAAATATATTGCATGGGCATTAGAATAAGAAGTTATTCGTAGTAATAATAAATTATATAGTTTTGTTCACATAATCATTTTGTTTATTTTTGTTAGAGGTCTGCGGGTCCCCGAGTTTTTCGGGTCGGGTCGGGTCAAAAGCCGGCCCGAGACATCGGGTCGGGCCAAAATCGGGTCGGGCCGTGCATGATACGTTACTCCCGCCGTTTACCCGGCAATCGAATTTATGTGCGACTTACATGTGTGCGATCGAATTTTACAGCCCACATGAGTTACACTAAGCTGCATTTCGTTTATTTACGATCGGCAAATACACACGATCGTTTGTCGCGGCCGACCACGACTTTTGTAAGGCTACATTTGCCGATTATCGGCGATCAGCAAATACGCGCTATCGTATTTCGCGGCAGATCATGAGTTTCGAAAAGCTACATCTGCCGTTCATCCGCGACCAACAGATAAACGCTTTGGTTTTCGCAGCCGTCCACGAGTATTTCATAAAGATAACCTCAAAAATATTTTATTTACTCATAGAAGAATGGATTTCGACAGTTACCTAGAAATACCACCTCTCAGAATTCGGAAATTGAAAACTTACACCTATATTTAGCTCTGACATTGCACTTTTCAACTTCAAATTTATATTCATAGATTATATTGTTTAATGGCGTTAAGGTCGTTGTGATGAAGTGCGGCTTTGTAATGATAATAATCATTGATTGTTATGGCTCTCATAGTTTTTTGGCTGTATTTGTTCACATATTAGTTTTTTATCTTAATTTCTTATCGTAGGTTAAAATTGAATTATAATTTTAACCTACAAAAAATTATTAGGCCTCGATAGATAGTGGTAATTTTTGTCTATTAATTTTGTATTTAATTTCTTGATTTAGTTTCTTTTTAGGTTCAAGTTAATTCATACGAAAGTAATTATTTAAATATTTTTGGCTTGACCCGATTTTGGCCCGAGACCTGAAAGCCAAAACTAAAGGCCCGACCCAAACTTAAAAAAGTCTGGCCCGCAGACCCCTAATTTTTTGATCTTTAAAGTCACATAAAAGGTTTGAAGACTGAATCAAAAACTTGTAAGTCCACAAATCCACATCATTCCCAGTCACACCCAAAGGGGTCGAATAGCATGCTCTCTCACTGCTCTAGCTATTGTTTGCATTAAATCAAACTCTAAGGATAGGTTTTGCTGTTAAAACCCTATCAAAGCGATGTTGCCAGTTCAAATGCTGCATGGCCTTATTAATTGAGATGGCCAATTTTGATCTCTCATGGAAATAAGTTATTAAATACGAGTGCTAAGTGATTAATGTTACTGGGTTTCCCCTCTTAGAGTGCTAAGTGATTAATGTTACTGGGTTTCCCCTCTTCATAAAATAATTTCTTTCCTTCATGTATTTTCTGATCTCCCTTTTTCCCTAGCATTTCCATTAAATTTAAGTTTTACCAAATCATCCTATTAATATTTTAGTGTTAATTTATTATAAATTTTACATTTTACTTACAGGAGAGTGGGGCCCCTGTTCTCACAGACGACGTCAGCCTTCAAGTATTCATGGAGCACTTAAAAAAGCTTGCTGTGTCATCTACCGCTTAAATTATGTCTAATGCATGTCAAGTGACTGTTACTTTCATGTTTGTGTTTGTTAAACAAGGTATATTTAACTTAAGAAAAATAAATATTTCAATGCTCTTGAGGATGCTTTTCCTCTAGTATCTTTTTTTAAATCCTATCTCATTTCTCTTGGTGTTAAACATCTAAAAGCTCAAACGAGATAATATACTGAACTTAAGAAAAATAAATATGTGATGTGATATGGAAAGTAAAAGGGGGCCTCAAAAAACTTCCAGGGCTGTAAATGCAATTTAAAGTTCTATGATTTATTTTGCGAGTTGTTCCTGGCATTTAAATTTGATCAAAGCAAAAAAGGAAAAGCGTCAAAATTTCTTATGTCTGTATTATGCATTTTATTTTCGTATGCATAATAAGGGTTACTAAATAGATAATTTTTAAATGGGATTTTTATTGCTCGAAAACCGGATATACCCTAACCGGATAAACCTTGATCGTATCCTAAATGCTCCGACCATGCTTTTTCTGTATTTCCACTCTTACTCTGTATTCTTGAACATCTATAAAGTTGATGTTTATGAGCTCAAAAATACACTAACAAGTTCCACATTAAAGATCACAAATTTCCCCTGGGGTAGGAAGTGCATAATCGAATTGCCTAAAAAATGTAAGTAAATTTTGGAAAATTTTCTGGGGGTGTGCCCCCACACTCCCTTTCATTTCCACTGGAGAATTTCCCATACCCCACAGGCCTATGGGGTATCTATCTACACTACTGATAATACTTTCATTTAACTAGTGGGTTTAACACAAATACATGATTCATTCATTCATGTTCAAGCCATTATTTTAATAATGTGATGAATTAAAAAGGGGCGACAGTTCAATGCCAAAGAACAGAAAATACATAAATCCATCCCACCATCTATACGTTTGGGATTTCTTCTTCAAAGTAGTGACTCGATAATGGATGAACGGATTTCAGTTTTAGGTGTCAGGGCATTTGATGTAAATCTGCCAATTCAAATAACAATTTCAATGAAAGTTATTATTTAAGTAATTATACTTGAGTGACTTTTCCTTAGTTGACTAAGTTTTCAGAATCGTGGCGCTATCCATCAATATAGGAACAAATTCAATCCACTTTGCTTACAACTAAACATAAGAACATGGTTTGAAATGGTTCTTAAGGTTAACCACAGATTGCAGAATTTTTTTATCTGTACGATTCAACTCATTTATTAACAATACAATAATCTGTATTTTGTCAGGTAACGAGAAAAATGAAAACCACCAATGGATTTGCACATAAATTTATTTCAAGTGTAATAAATATACTGACTAAAATTTTCAACATTAAAATTATTAAAATTAGAATCAACAAAATTTAACTATTTTCATACTTTAATTATAAATAATGCAGATTATATACATGAAGAGGACAGAAGAGTGCTTACGCGATACAAACAGTTTGGAACATAACACCTGGACACGTATGTACACACTGACACTCGCACGCTGCATATGTACACCTGTACAGAAACAGTCTTTTGGTTGCCCAACTTCAGACTGGTCCGGGCTAAGGCTGGCGGCACGGCATCGTGGGTAAAACTGACCATCGTCTCGATAAATGCTGGTGAATAATTCCTTCATGTTGTGAACTTCAACTGAAAAGTGAGTGATTATGATGAATTTTTGTTGATTGTCAAAAGTTGTCAAGGTTATTAATTTAGTCAGCATTAGTTTAAAGAGTGGGAAAAGTTGTTCTCATAAAAAAAGTGACCTGTCAATAATTTTGGTAGGCAAACAAAAAAGGTGGACGATTTAAATTGAAATATTTTCAAACATCCTAAAATGTTCCAAAATTTGAAACAAACCTTAATAAGTAAAAACATTTAGAAAAAACTTAAGCTGTATAATAATTATAAAAGTAACAAGGGGAACAATCCAGCACTTACAGTAGACTTTGGTCAAAATACCTTTGAATCAGAATCAAACATTCATCAAAAACTGATTGTGGTTGTTTCAATGACAAGAAGGATACAAGAAAATATAGAAAAAGTATCTAACATCCCAGCCGCAATTCTGCACCTTTCAATAATTTAAAACAATTAAGTTAACAAAACTCAGCAACAACACAATCATACAAGTGCTACAACTAAACACTAACAAAAAGAGATCACATACACAATCAACTTACATTTGACACATAATAATACATATATAAATATAAAATAATTACAGATTGATAAAAAACTTGCAAAGTCATTTAAAAAACTTTGAAATTAAACCTAACAGGTTAAATTTCCACACACACAAACTATTTTTGTTCTAAAATAAGCATCAGTCAACATAAATAAATAAAAATATAATTGATTTCCTGTAGTTATTGTTTTGGTAATAATCACAGTTTATAGCTAATCAAAACTACTGAGAAACAATTTTCATTAGTGCTTGTTTAAAAACTTTACAATATTTTATATAAGAATACTGGAGTTTCAACTAAGGAATGTAATCTTTAATTTCTGATCTGCAAATTGTCTTTAAAAAAGTTTAATGGTTACATTTCCTTCAAGTTAAAATACCATATACCTTAATTTTCTCAAAGACATGCCACATTGCATTGAAAAAACCCTCTACTGAGGAAATACAGCTTTCTCATTCTTATAACAAATGATATGAAATTTCTAATTCTTAGTGAAATATAAATATACAAGGCATCTTCATTATTTTAAGTACATATATACTTTAGCCTTATAAATAATGAAAACAACCACAATCCGCAAGACAATCTAATTAAATATTAGACGCACATATCCTGGACTCCCTTCCAGCGGGGTGGCACAGAATGGACAAAAAGCATAGAAGCCATTGGTTCCATGTGGTATCGCCACGTTCGCCCAATATCTGAAAAGTAAAAACAATTGTCTTTCAGCCACTTAATGTAAAAATAATAAGGCATAGAAACAATTTTTTTTAATACAGTACACCTCGGATTATCCAGACCGGTACATCCGAGAAATTAAAAAATTGAAATCACTGCAAAAACATGATTTTAGCGAGTTCACGTTTGAAATGCGCCTTCTAAAAGTAAAATGCAAATGCAATGCATTATTGTACGCATTTAGAAACACAATAATTGACGGAGCTGCATTGCCAAAACAGTACTGTACATTAGAGCATTTTCGTGAACGTAGTTTTTTTTGTTTGCTACTTGGGGCACTAGCAGTAATCAACAAAGGCAATTTTGCTAGTCAGTTTATTACTATTATTTTAAGGCTATATTATATTTATAGTCATGAACTCTTTGTGTGAACTGATGTTCAGTTTCAAAGTGAGTGGTTGTAAAAAGAAAGTGTTTTTAACTTTAGAACACAACTGAATGCTGTCAAAAGACTTGACATGGGAAAGTCAGGTAAAATTAGCTAAGGAACTAGGTGTTGGGTCAAGTACGGCAAGTGACTGGAAGAAGAATCGAGCACAGTTAGAAAAATGGTATGAGGAACAAGCTTGAAAGACTGTTGTACAGTCTTGACATACCGTTTGCAGCATTAATTTAGCAGGGGCTAAGATACGCGATCGCTATTTCGGCGATATTGTTACAACCTCGGATTATCCGGATTTTTTGTTATCCAGATCGGTGTTCCGCCACATTAATCCGGATAATCTGAGTTATACTGTATTTTGAAGTAGGCAAAAGATACGAGTTGGGCTTGTGAATACCTAACTGTAAAATAAACCAAAATTCCTCACCCTTGATGTAAAAATAAATAAATAATTATGAATGAAAATGCCTTTATTGATCCAGCGACTTTCAGTATTATTATTATCTGCTTCTTCTTTGCTAAGGCTTTGAACGAAATTCTTTTGAGGAATTTTTTGATCATGAGGCATTACGATAGTAAGGAATTAAATTTTTACAATAAATGAAGAAAGTGGAAATAATAAAACAAAGCACTTAGATAAGAGGTTTGACACTCAGCAGGAAACTGACAGGTTAAACACTCCGCAATAAAAACAGGTTCTCTTTTTTTTTCTAATGATAGACCCTCACCCCTAAGGTCTGCAGATTAGAAGAAAATAATAACACTATTATACTCAGGTTGCCTAACTCCCTAAAAACCTGTTCGACTATAGCTTGTGATGCAAATCAAAGACCAATTTCTGGTTTCAAGCGAGCTCTATCAGCCCTATTGAGTAATACAGACTCCACTGGAAGTCAATAATAAGCTTCCTCTGATTAGTGAAGATCAATTTTTGTTCCAGCTGGAGATCATATGCTTCCGGCCTATTGTAGACGTCACAACTTGTTTTTATTTTTCACTGAGGTAACCTGAAAATGTACTATTCTTCTTCTGTTCTCTTCTCTACATACCTTGCCCCGGCCCTACACTAGTAAATTTGTATACTTGAAATGAATTACAAGGAAACTTACTTGACTGTTTTCTCTGTGGCCATGTGTCCACATGGATTGAATGCAAAGAAGTCTGGAGGCCCAGAATCAACATAGAATGCTGGCTCTATCCCCATACATAGCTTTTGGACAGGTCCCACCTATGGACATGATACTTAACTCAATGAAAAATTGTAAAATATAATCAGGACTTTACTAATTTATCTTTCAAATGCAGAGTTAGAAGAATGAAAAAAGTTAATTTTTTTACCCAAATGAACCTCTCCAGTTTTAAACCATATTCTAGCAGTAATGATGATATAAAATACTAATGTAGTCCTCCAGTGCCCAGCCCAATGAGCTAGATAGCAGATGGTACGATTCATGGAAATCAAATTTAAATGCAGTAGAAGCTCATTTACCCACACTTCACTTATACGGCATTCTGGTTTATTCGGATCAAAACTCTTGATCGATATTCTACACTAAATACTGTAGTAGGATACTACTGTTAACTTTACACGCAAAAATAATAATTTTAGCCACAGCATTCACATTGCTCTCAGAATTCCTCAGACTATTTCTTAAGAGGTAACATTATCACTAATCTTATTAGGGGTTTTTTATTGGTACACAGATACAGATTTATGTAATGAACTTTAAATAAATGTTTAGTAAATCCCTGATATGTACAATTCTCTTTTCTACCGTCCGTAACTGAGATTATTTACAATTCAGTATTGTGCCGTGTTTGATCACTCACTATAGGCTGAGCATCTGCAAGGGGGACAATGACCTTCAGACATCGCCTACACCGCCCGGCTGTTCAAAATAGCCCCCCTCCCCTCCTCGACACATCCAACCCTTGAACTATCCGCGTCGATAGGTGTAAAAATCCGCGTTGCTCAGTGTGAAAGTGCCACATGCGGTGTCTTAGTTTACGTCCTGCTGACCTGTTCAGGTGGACATATGGCTGTTGCTTCTGGCCAACGACTCACCTTGAGACACATCGGACAGCAGCGGGAGTTGGAGTCCTTCTCCTGGCCCCAGTCGTGGTGGCCCTGCACGTGCCCGCAGTTCAGGTACACGTACGGCTGTTGCTTCTCATTGTCCAGCGTGCTCTTGCGCGGGATCACCAGCGTGTTCAGTCCGACGGGACACACCGGGCGCCCCGCGTTCACCTGGTCTACTAGCTTCTCCAGGTACTCTTTGGTCTGGGAACAGGGAAATAGAAACTATTTTAAGGAGTGTTTATTGAACTGTTATTTTTACAAACAAATTTAAGAAAAAAACAAGAGAACAATTCAAATCAAATCAGCTTTATTTCGAGTAACATATTATACCAAAGTCATTCATAAAATAATAATCTTAAATACTAATCTGAAATATAACTAAAATGACTATAATAGGCCTAATATTGAAATTACCTCTCACGTAGGCTTTTTCCACCCGTGCGTAAGAGTTGCTGTTATCTCTTAGTTTTAATAATAGTTTTTGATTTGAATATTAAAAAAAAATAATTAAATTTAGAAAGAAAAAAAAATATAAATATAATCAGGAAAGGAAATATGCTTAATTAGATTTGCTTGGAAGATGCAGACAATATTTAAAATTATTTTCAACAGTACATTAAAAAAAAACAGTTTTCAATTATATGATTGTTCAATTGGTGTGCAACTTGATATGTACAGATGGACAGACAGACAGATAAGACATCCTGGCAAGAGAACATAGTGATTATAAACACAAAAATCAGCAGGGTATTCTTAGCTTAGAAAAAATTGCATAGTGACTGATTAACAAAACATCATCAGTAATACCATCATTAGCATCTTTAGCCATGCCGTCTTTAGTAATAAGGCATTTCAACTGACAAAACTATTTCGTTGTTCACACAATAAATTCCTTATAGAACCAGCTAATAACAATACTCCAGCCAAAAATGATGTAAGAAAGTATTGATCACAAACCAGGTGAACCCTTAGGTGTGACACTGCCATCTGCCGTCTTCGTGGCCTTTCAAACAAAGAATTTGTGGCCTTGCTACAAATGTATGTGTAAGTAATTACTTTTAATAACGGCTCAATCTTTCTCAACTATTTTTTAATTCAGTAGCTCTTCATGAGTGTTGTATACTTAGTTAAAAACTAACCCATACATATAACAATTCAAGTTACAATATGTATTGAATTTAGGGGTGGGCGAGTACCCGACAGTCGAGTAATTACTCAAGTAGTTGCTACTACTCGAGGTCGAGTCGATTAGTTCCAACTACTCGACTCAAACGAGTCGAGTATTTAGTTACTCCCGCCGTTTACGCGGCGGCCGAATTTACGTGCGATTTACGTTTGTGCGAACAAATTTTACAGCAGATCACGAGTTACGCAAAAGCTACATCTGCCGTTTATACGCAATCGGCAATTGTTTATTGCGGCCGCTCGCTAGTTTCACAAAAAGCAGTATTTTCTGTTCATTTGTGGCCGGCAAATACGCGCGACTTTTTTACGGCCGATCACTAGTTTCGCAAAGGTGCATTTCGTTTATTTACGATCGGCAAATACACACGATTGTTTTTTGCGGCTGAACATGATTTTTTCAAGGCTACATTTGCCGATTTTCGGCGATCGGCAATACGCACGCTCGTATTTCGCGGCCGACCGCGACTGTGGCAACGCTACATTTGCCGATTTTCGGAGATTGACAAATACGCACGGTCGTGTTTCGCGGCCGACCGTGACTTTAGGAATGCTACATTTGCCAATTTTCGGCGAACGGCAAATAAGCGCGCTCGTATTTCGCGGCCGACCACGACTTTAGCAATGCTACATTTGCCGATTTTCGGCGATCGGCAGATAGCGAGTTTTGAAAAGCTACATCTGCCGTTTATCCGCGACCGACAGATATGCGCCATCATTTTTCGCAGCCGTCCATGAGTTTTTCATAACAATAACCTCGACAATATTTCATTACCTCATAGGAGAATGGATTTAGACAGTTATCTAGAAATACCAGATTCTGAGAGATGTCTCAGAATTCGGATGAAAACTTAGAGCTATATTTAGCTCTGAACTGACACTTAACAACTTCAAATTTGTAATCATATTTTATCATTTGAATGATACACAGCCTTCATTTTTCTGTCTCATTTGATTTGTAAAAATGAGAAGAAAATTGTGGACTTCATTGGTAAAGTGGACTTCATAAAACAATTAGTTAAGGTTTTGTAATTTTTGTATTGGGGGATATCATATTCTTATCTGGTCGCGGCTGTGTCACTCGTGCTCAAGTGATTGGATGTCAAAAAAAAAAAAAAAAAAATAGATCAGCAGTCAGGTAAGGGGGTGGGGTTGGGTTTAGAGAAGTAAACAAATAACTGGGCATAGCTCTCCTCCCTGATGTTTTTAATTCTTTCTTCCACAATTTCTTGGCTAAGGTGTTCATGAGGGCCAATAATTATTTTTAGGGAAAATATAAACCTGTTTTTGATTATTAAAATTATAGGCTAATCATTAAATCTTATTACTGCTTGAATTTTACAACTTTGCATATTCTTCATAAATTTATTTTATAATCTTGTCACATTAAGTGACTTGTTATTTTGAGTGATTTAGCTTAGTCAACTTATTCATTTAAAAAAGGCGTTTATGCAATGTAGGGTATTAGATTATCAGAGTTTTATAAAAACAAGCTTAAATAAAGTAGACCAATTTTATAAGTACATTGAAGAAAGATTTTAATTAACTTTAATTCAAAAACATAAATACTTTAAAAAAATGAAGATTTCATTACTTTTCACAACTACATCAAGGAAGGGGTTGCCCCCAAGCCTCTAACCAGTGCAAACTGACTACTCATGACCACCAACCAGTGAGGTTTTCTAACACGTGCCACGGATGACAAGCGCCCTCTGCCACACCGTTAGAGTAGAGGTCTACGTGAGCTTCGTACGAAGCCTATCCTACCTCTGACAGCTTAGCTGCCTTTTTGAGCCCGAACAGGACATACCGGACCCATGATGGTGACACCATAGACCCAGGGGGTTAGCCCTGCCCATTTCATAACCACATACCACCATGAGACCAATCCCAAATGCTGGTCCACCAGCCCTGACCGAGAGTCAACCCCAGCCAGAGCCAGCGGGGCCTGAAACCAGCACCCGTGGTACTTCGTTTGCCCATGCATCCAGCCTCACGGCCTTCCACTATGGGTTTCCCATCACGGAGGCGGGATTAGAAGTGGGTCCCACCCGGGATACTAGGTTAAGAAACCCGACACCCTTGCTCAACAGAGGCTACCTGAATAGCCCCCTCCAATGGACGGCCAAGGAATAGCTCCATCCAAAGGAAGGCCTGATGTGAGCCCCGCCAGGTTCCCCGTTTTCACCGCCAGCAGACCTTTGCCCTCACTCTGGGTAGGACCAGTGGTCGAGAACAAAGTCAAGACCCGGCCCCGTTTCACACCTTGGATCCGATCCGTCAGGAGAGCCCAGGCCGCAACAAGGGGAACAACCCCGCAGGTGAGCTGGCAAGCCAGCTGAGAGCTGCGAAAGGCTGGCCCCAAAATATTGGCCCAGGAAAAACATCAAGACCCTCACCAAAGAGCTAATTCCAGAGACAGGGATCAGTCCCGGTCAAGCTACTTCCAAAGACAGGGATATGCCTACGGCACCACCCTCCCTCTGGGGGGGCCCAGCCTATCCGCCCAGAATGGTGGCAACTTCACAGCAGGAGCTTCAGAGTTTGGTGTTCTTGCGAGCCTTCTTGATAGCTTCTCGTTTGCTGCTCGCAGGTCTTCGAGCTGTCTCTTGATCTTTTACAGTGACATGGCAGAAAAAAATTATGATAAATGATTAAATACAATTCTACTACAAATGCTTTACTTTGATATAAATGCTTTCTAAATAACAGGGGTCACCTTATATGGGTGTTATAATAAAATAATAAAATACAAAGACTCTTTGAGACACTGAATTTAAGAATAAACATTAAATAAATAAATAATGGATAATCATATATAGAACATTGAATATAAGCTGTAAAAATCTATAACACAAATAATAATGATTACATCTTCACATCTGGTCTTTGATATTGTTCAGTGAAACTTACATACTTTGCTGATACTTTTCTTTGAAATGGCGTCCTACCCATGTAAATATTTTAAGTCAAGTATGAATGAGAGATTAGTGTAGGATGATTTTGGCATGACCTTGTAGTTTTTTTACTGGCTAAGGCTGACATGTTCCTAAGGACTGTTAATTAATAGCCCAACATCCCAATGTAGTTAAGACAACAACCACATGTGAACAACAACCACATCTTCACAGGTGAATAGCCAAGACTTGGGGTGTTATTTGCAGAAGTTTCTTGTAATTCAGAAAGTTAACATATGTGAAACCAAACGTACGTTCACATCTTCAACAGGTGAATAGCCAAGACTTGGGGTGTTATTTGCAGAAGTTTCTTGTAATTCAGAAAGTTAACATATGTGAAACCAAACGTACGAATAAACAATCTTATAGTTTCTGTTTCTACTTACAGGTGAATTGGCCAGTCCCTCAGCAGATCTCCACAGAAGAGTAGCACCACATAGATCTATCAGTGTTCCATCTTGTAGAACATTGCTTACACCTTCAACCTGTTTGACAGATGGTCCAATGTAATCAACAAAAGGTTAACCGCTCCAGAACAATGTAGTTCACTGCTCATTTACCTGGCATTAAAATAGCTATCCTGATCTATTAACCATCACCTCTTATGGGTCTTATGAGTCTCTTAAGGGGCAATTTGATCAACTATTTTCTAATTATGTTCCACACCAAATCATTGACTATGTTCACATTTCCCCCTGTTTTCAAAATCTAAAATTTTTCAAAGTGTTTATCTTGTAACCCTAATCAAACCTGGAAACCTTTATTTTTTCCTGAGCTAATCAGTTCAAATTAAAAAAAAATCATCCCTCTTCAAGTAATTTATATCCCATATTTTGCTAGAGATTTAGACTACAATTTCCCACTTTGAAAAATACATGGCTGATTCCAGGTTTTTTTTTTAATTCTTGATGCAGTGGCCAACCTAAAATTCAGGTGGCAAACTTTTTGAAATCTAAAATTTGTTCAATTTTAATTTATGTAACCACAACCGAAACTTCAAAAATCAGTTTCTGCCTCTCTTAAAATAACTAGGCTTACTAGGCCTATCCCAAATTTTGCTCAAGATTTACATTTACTACATTTGTTGGTTTGAAAAATTTATTTCAATGAATAAAGAATATTTAACTTTGACAGCTGATTTCCGGTTACCTTTATCCTAGATGCAGTGGCCACCATGAAATTCAGTCAGTGGACAGTAATTATACATCTAATGTATCGCTTCACTCACTTCGGCCCCCTTGACTTGAGCGGAGCGGGACTCTCTGAGTGTAAAGATGCCGCCGCCGACGGAGACCTCCCGCCACACGCCGGGCTCGGAGTCACCGCCGCAGAACTTGCCCTGCGGATGCATGATCAGCACGCCGTTGGTCGTCAGCCCGTCGATCTCCCGCCCCTCCTCCCACTTGGTGGCCTTCTCCTGCCGCAACAACACACATCGTTCAATTATTTCATTCATATTAAATAATTGAACAAATAAAACTTGATTAATTAGTCCAACTTCATGACATTAGGCTAGTGATGTGGGCCGGAAATATTCCCAGTGGGAAGGAACTTATAAAATGGAAATACTTCCCTAGCCCGGAAGGGAATTTATGGGATTTTATGGGAATTTATAAAAATCTTTTAAAATGGTAAAAATTGACCAATATCAGTTAAATAACACACAGTTAAGATCATAATTGGAAAGAAATATTCTTTCCTATGCCTATAATAATGTCATTTGTACTTAATTACAAAGGTAAAAATACCTCAGGTAATCAGGACCTCAGACCAACCAACCAACCAATCTCATTTTAAAAAGCCATAGTATACATATCAATAATTCACAATAATGTAAATGTAACCAGCTTATATAAAATATGATAGCCCTAGGCCTAGCTATTTATCACAAATTAACCTCTGGGAAAAAATTGTGTTTGGCCATGGCCTTTCACAGCAATATACATTAACATTACATACATTAAACAGCAATATACATTGCTTTTTATTTGCTTTTTTAGCAAAAACAACACAACTAAGGGTTTATTAAGAAAGGTTGGTAGGAATATTTCAAACCTACTATTAGAATATTCATACCTACAAAGGAAATTAGCAGCGAATCTGATTAAAGAGCATAAGTTCTAAAGTGAAGACTATAAATAAGAGTTGTTTTTGGATGAGTTATGTTAGGTGTTCAGTCATTTGTTATGACTAGTTTAATTTGTTAATGACTAGGCTAGTAAAAACATTTTAAAACTATAGTGATATGAGAGGGCAAAGACGATGTCGACAACAAATTTGAGACTTTGATGTTGATACAAAATCACAAGAAAGGTTAAAAACTTCATTTTGTCCACAAATATTGAAAATCAGAAGAAAAATATCCATACACGATATCAACCAGTTTTCACAAACGAAAGTCCTGATTTTTTCCAACATAAAAAAACTGAAAATTATTAGTTTATGAAAAGGTATTTAAAACATGGCAAAATAAACAGTTTATACCGACCACGCAATCCACACTGACAAGACTAAAATCTGCATTCAAGAATAGTAATCAAACACCAACTTGTTCACTGAATGTATTTTATGTACCCAATATTACCATCAGTGTAATTTTAGGCTAAGGTAACATTAAACTTATTCAGCTACATTCAAGATAAGGTTATTTATGTTAAGATTTATTTAGGTAGTACCAACAAATACAATAACTTCAATAGTTCACTACAAAATACTTCACAGTCTAACATAAAATCTGTTCACAATAATCAATCGAGATCACAAAAATGTTGGTCTCATGAAATATACTGCGACCTATAGGTCGCACAAATTAAATTGATGATAGGTCGCTATAGGTTAACAAATTCTGTTAACTTCCATTTAAATATATTAAAATGAAAGTTAATAGAATTTGTTACAGTGTGACTGTTGAACTTTTCGGTGTAACATAAAGTTAGACAATATATAGATACAACCTGCATTTTTATTCCTCTTACTGACGTAAAATTACCTATTCTCTCTCAAGTTCTATTTAGTTACTTCATCACTCCCCAGTACATTACTCATGCAATGGTAGGTAGATCACTTTTCTGGCAAACGAAAAATAGTCAAGACGTGCTCACCCCGAGGAAGATGTTCCTGGAGGAGTCGAAGCCGGCGGCATAGATGCGCGCCACGCGGGGGTTGGAGCGGTCGGCGAGGATGCGGCAGGCGAAGCGCGAGATGGTGCTGGCCATCACCTTGCTGTCGCCCGCCTTGTCCCCCGGCACCGTGTCCATCACCACAAAGTCGATCGGCGTTTCCGACGAGCGCCCAATCTGCGACATTCACCGTGCAGGCACGCTTGACTCATCGCTGATTCATTGCTACTGCAGTAAGCTCGTGTTCGAGGGACCAAAACGAAGTAACCCGCAGGAGCGTTTGACAATATTAAGGCTGCTTCCTAGTGCCTTCGAATTATCAGGCCCTCATTCATCGGCTGTGTGACTACTACGAGCTTATTATCACTACATTTGTTATTACTGCAGTGAGCTCATGTTTGTGAGACCAAAACGATGCAACCTACAGGTGTGTCCACATCAATAGCAAGGCTGCTTGCTGCCTATTGTTTTTAAATATCAGGCCCTTACTCATCAGCTGTATGAATATTATGAGCTTTTTAACAGTTCTTCAAACAAGCTTTAATCTTCAAGAATTTCGTCAGTAAATTTTTTCTAATAAGGATATGCAAAAGGTTGAAGACAACTTACTATGTATTTTTTAATCTACACAGGACTAAAAATAAATAAAAAAAGTAAATAAACAAAAAGCAGGATAAAAGTTAAAGTTTAAAAACACTAAGGACCATTTTAAGTTATTTTCTCAAGGCAAGTTCAGCAAATTTCTGTAACGAGGTTATATTTAATGGATGATGTTAATTATAAAAAGATAGCACACATTAATGTTTTGATTAGGATTTTTGCGGACATTTGCCATCACTGATTAGTAAAAAACAAGTTTCACGACGTTTCGGGATCTGGAATCTGATCCCGTCTTCAGGTGGAAGAAAACCTAGAACATGTCGTGAAACTTGTTCTTTACTAATCAGTGATGGCAAATGTCCGCAAAAATCCTAATCAAAATATAAAATCACCATCAGCAACAATGAATTTCAAACAAAGAACACATTAATGGTTCAGTCATGAAACAATAGTGATTATTTCCTATAACAATGATGAAGTGCGTTATTGTCGTAGACTGCTGTAACTAACTCCCTATCTCTTGATAACAATTAATGCTATCACTCATCACTTTTGACAACTTCCTACCAGTGTAATTACGGTTAAACATATTCACACCACTTTTGTCTTAAAAAATATAAATTTCCTCAGAAAAATTAATGTGTTTCCTCAGAATAATATCTAATACCATTGATATTTAAAGTTTTGTTTACCTGAAACATATCTGTTTCTTCATCAGGCATATATTCAACAATGATGGCTTGGTTTCTGGACAGTGTATATGATATAGAGTGTTGTCTAGAATCCAGGATTGCCTGTAAACAAAAGAGATTGTTTCATTGTATCTAATAAAAAGAAGACAAATTACGGAGGTTGCCATTATGAAATGTGTCAACACCTTTGCATTTAACACCTGGTTAAGACCGGGACACAGCACTGGCTGCGTATTTTAACCGAAATATGAGTGAAGGATGACTGTGGGAAGGATGATATGAAAGTCTTATTGCTGCGGGTCTTTAGCCGCAGATTCTTTTTGTCAGGATTATTAATTAATAACTAGCTTCCAATGAAAAGGGGAAGTTTTAATATGTTCGCTACCAGGTGGATATATTTGAGTAATGCCAGTTTTAGTGGCAGCCCGCAACACTACAATAGAGTTCTCTACCGTGGCCCGAGGGTATCTAGATACCAAATAATGTTTCATGGCAGTTTTGCCATTAAGCCGCTGTGATAGTGTCAGGCCTCTAAAAAGATCGGTATCTCACACTCTACCATTTAGTTGAAAAGCCAGGCTATTTCGACGGCACTGGCTGACTCATATTTGTGCTGGCCGGGCTATATTTTGGGATTGTTTTTATGCATACTGATAAAGAACGTGTTGTTGACTGAGCAAGTTTGGTTAAACAATTAGCCATCATGTCAATAAACCTTTTTGTAAAAACTCAAAGCCGTTCCTTTTGTTCATCCTTCAAAGCAAAATATCCACTTTTGTCTATTTACACCTTAAATTGGAAAAACTAGGTTTCATGATGAACCTTTGAAATGTAGTACACACTTTCAAAGCAAAATATCCATAAAAATTCATCTATTTCAACCTTAAATTAGAAAAATTAAGTTTCATGATGAACCTTTGAAATATGGTTCATTTTCTTTTTTATCCAATCCATGAAAGGAGGGTTGAGATCTACCACTCACCATACAGTACCATAATTTGTGGACCATAAAGAAATTGTAAATGTTCTTTAAATGAGACTGTATTATTGAAAGAATTTCAATTGTTTAGAATATCTTGTAAATATACATTTGTACCACAAACCTGTGATGAGTGTGGAGTATTGACGACATAGTGTCTCGACCTTTTGACACCGTTGGGGGTCGCTCTTTTATACAGAACAAATTTGCTTCTTCTTCGACCTCTATCACCACTGGGAAGAAATCCATTATAACTGTAATCATAAACACTTAGTTAACGTATATAATACAGGGGAATCCAAACAAAGACAGACAGGTACTTTAGGAGCTGAACACTGAAAAAAAGGTAATGAGCTGAAAACTTTTGTAAAACGTTTCCTGTTCATGCCTGTTATTGGAAACGTTTTTCCACCGTCTGTCAATCTTTGTGTATGATTGTTACATAATTTAATATTCCTTTGAACCCATTAGCTCTATCGGAAAGGACTGTTTTGTACTGCGATTTGGGTGCTTTTGGAATCCATCTCGTAAAAGTAGTTCGGTGAAAGGCAGCTAGGCTTTAGGGGAAAGTGCATTAACAATCGAAGGTGGTATTGCATAAACCACTCCACTGACGAGTATGATGCTGATGTCGTTTGACTAACTATGACTTCATCCCATTACAGATGCCCATTATTTATACTTGCTAATGTGTGGTTCAGTTGGTGGAAGATTACATCTTCAATAGACGTCTTGGATGAAAGTTGATGGCATTAAAACTTAACAGAGGTTGATTAGACACCTGTTTTGCTTATTTTCAATCTCCTTTGTATACAGAAGGGCCCACTTTTATTAGATTTGATATATTGTTCTTTTATAACATAAAGCCTGCTATAAATATATATATATATATATATATATATATATATATATATGACAAATGTGAGTTTTTGTGTACATACACATTTATACATATTTATTTAATGTTTTTATTTTCCATTTCTCACATAAATAAGCAGACATTTTTTTGGTGTGTATTTATTTAAAGCATTTTATACCTACCATTTGTTTACAACTTTAATGTTGTTTTTGGATTAAGAATATGTGACTGTTCCAAGTTTGACTAATTTTGACTACGCCTAGTAAACATTTAAAATTGACAATCAGCAAACGTTATAAGACAACAGAAAATGATCAAACAAATTATAGGGAAAATGAAAACTTGGGACGAAAGTCTTATACAGTACACCTCGGATTATCCGGACCTCACATTACCCGGATCCCGGATTATCCGGACCGTTCCACCCGAGAAATTAAAAAATTAATATCACGACAAAAACATAATTTTAGCTAGTTAACGAGTGAAATGCGCTTGTAAAAGTAAAATGCAAATGCATTACGTATTTAGAAACACATTAATTGAAGGAGTCGCTTTGCCTAAACAGTACATTACAGCATTTTTGTGAACTTAGTTTTTTGATTTGCTACTTGGGGCGCTATTAGTAATCAACAAAAGGCATGCCCACGGCAACTTTGCGAGTTAGTTTATTGCTACCACTTGATGTTATTTTAGTTTTGAACTCTTTGTGTGAACTGATATTGAGTTTCAAAATGGTTGTGAAAGGATAAAAGTGGTTTTAACTTAAGAACAGAAACTGAACGCTGTCAAAAGACTGATATGCCGTTTGCAGCATAATTTAGAAAGGGCTAAGGTTCGCGATCGCTGTTTAGGTGCTATTGTAATGACCTCGGATTATCCGGATTTTTAGTTATCCGGACCGGTGTTCCGCCACATTAATCCGGATAATCCGAGGTATACTGTATTTATATCATTTTAGATAGAGGCCTATTAACTCTAAACTTAATTTAAGTTAGTTACTTTTTCATAAAAACTGGCCAAAATTGATATTGAGTTCCTTTAAAGTTGCATCACTTTAAACTGGCTCTCTGGGCTCTGACAAAAAAGCATATGACTAAATCCACCGATATAAATAGTCATTGTTAAAAGATAAAAATTACTTATCTTTGGAATGTGGCAATAGGTGATTGCAGATTGTTAAATTTTTTTATTAACTAACTACTACTATTTAATTCAATCCTAAATAAATAAGCTATGCTTCAGTATAGTAAAGTTTGTCATGAGCAAGGTAAAATAGAATTTGCATTGATCTCGTTTTAGAATATTAGGTATTTTTCTATAACGTACCCTAATATTACGAGTTCACCATATTTGACTAGATGTTTCGGTTTCTCTTCGTGCTGTGTTGAATTCTGATGATCTTCCAGCAAAGGGGATTCTGTGCCATCCGATCTGAAAAAAACCAAAAGTGTTCATTAAAGGCCTTCAACTATTGATGAAAGGAAAATGTCAATTCCCTATGTTCGAGGAGTCCTCCCATTCTCCCCTCTACAAAACGATCCCAAATAAGGCTGATTAATGTTTATTACTTTGTCAGATCTCTTTATTCAGTACATCTCAAAATATGTTTTTTTACCATACTGTACAAAAATCAGGCGTCACCAGCAAAGTCTAACTTTTTTGCACTAGTACAAAAAATGTCAGCTGTGATTTTTCAGTGTGCTAACCTCAAAATTGTTATTGTTTCATTCATTTGTAAATGCTGAAAGTGTGGTTCACATAATTTAAAGTTTTGATTGTAAACAACAGAAATTTGAACATTGCAGAAGCACAACAAACAGACATGAATTTAATTTGATAGATTTAGATAATAAATATATCTTTTAAAAAGGCCTGCCAATGTTTCAAATTCAGCAAAGCTTGACATGATAACTGCCCCACCCAGTAATTGCATACCTATCTGCTGTATTTACTTTATTTTATTCTAAATCTTAAAGTTAATACAATAAAGTTTCATTTTGCTAGACTAGTTACTAACAGCAATTAATAACTTATTTTTAGAAATATCTATATGGTATATAAAGCAATTATTTTTGTTGAAAGAACAATTTAATAAAAACAATAAATTGTTGGTAAGGTGTGCCCCACCCTAGAGAGAAGTAGTACAAATGACTTCCACGGCTTCACAATATAATGCAAGTGTTATGTAATATTGAGGGGGATGTTTCTTTTTCCCCTCATACTCCAGTCTCAATGCACTTGAAAACTTTCTTTGAACGCATTGAATTTTTTAAAACTTGTGAAATATATTCAGTGAAACAATGCCTAGGTTAAAATTATAGGCCTATTCTGTTAATTTTCATTACACACATTTTGTTTATTAAGTTTAGTCTTTTTAATAATGATAGAGAAATTTTAATCTTTAATTGTTTCGAAATATTATAAGCCTTGACATAACACCTTGGTTTTGGAAATAGTAGTTTTCTTTAAGGTAACAAAAAAATATTTTTCAAAAGAGAACGGTACCGTATACTTATCTCCAAAATGTAACTTGAGGCCAAAATGTAATTAAATTAGCATGGAAAGTGAGGTAAAACATAGGACTAATACGTAAGAATTTTCATTATCAGATACAACTGGAAATTGTGTGGGTGTTGCCACAAATCTGTTAATACAAACCCCCATGGCCATCAAGTGATCACTCTCTTTAAAGGGCTTAACAGAAGAAACAAAATCAAAGTCATTCCTAACCAAAGTTACATCCTTAAGAAAATTAGAAATTGCTATATGTTTTGCATTGAAATACATTAGTACCAAAAGACATGCTACAAGCTTTTAAGCTACAAGAAAACTATAAACATAAACATACGATCACAACTAACTTCTGGCACAAACATTATCCTTCATTATCGGGTGAAATAAGGAAGGCGACAAAAACTGTAAACCCATTAAATTGTCTGCTAAACCTGAGCTGAAATGGTAAGGCCTAGCCTAAATGAAATGTTTTTTTGGACAGTGAAAACTTGTTAAATTGAATTTAAAGATGAAAATTTTAATCATAGGGTTATATACATTGGGAACACGTCAAATTCGGACGACAACTAAGTCGGACAGAGTAAACTCAGAAAACTTTTCCAACCTGAGCTCTTGCCGTCCGACTTCGACGTTTCTGTGCAAAAATAAAACTGTCCAGGTTTTTTCGCCTGATGCTCCCAACAAATTGGGACAGTTTCAAAACAGTCCATATTCGTCGCCGTCCGACTTTGACGTTTCCGTGCAGAAATGAAACCTTCCTGGGTTGCCGTCTGACGCTCCAGACAAATTGGGACACTTTCAAAACCGTCCAGGGTTGCCGCCTCGCGCACGACGGAACCAAGCACTTGGCCACACCCCGATTCTATTGGTGCTCTCCGTTATATTACCCACACCCCCAAATTCTATTGGTTGTTTTATGAGAATCCCGCTCCTCCGTTTCTTAAAGGGCATTTGAAACAGAACAACTGGAACTGATCACATGATATTTAACTTTCATCTTAATGGTAGCTGAGTGTGTAGCGTTAATATTAAGCTATAAAAATATAATTTAACAAGGAAAATAATTTATTTAGTGAACTTTCGAACATAACAACTTATTGATCACAAACAAAACTAAATCAAGATAAAAATATCACATGTTCTCAAACACATATGATTACAACACATCCTCCCTTTAAAGATCGAGACTCTGAATCATCTTTTTTTGGCTAGAGCTTCTTTGACACTCTGTGGACCTTCTGATGAACTTGTCTGCGGTGTTGTTTGTTCCACTGAAGAACTTGTCCGCGATGGCAGTCCGAGGTGATCGGAAGGTGTATTACTGTCATATGTTTGCAGCGATCTTCTGTTTCTTAGCAGACAACCATCTCACGTTCAAACTATGTACGATCGAGGGGCAGGATGTTGTTTCAGTATAGTGCCTCGTTGATTTCTGTCCTTTATATATACTTGAGTTCCATCAGGAATCTTCTTCAAAAAATGGAATCTTACAAAATAATTCTTCTGACGATATATTCTTGCCGCTTCCTTTTCCCTCAGCTCTTCAGTATCTACCAGGTAGAGTCTTAACTAATCAGACATTATTGGTATGTGAGTGCGAATTTTTCTTCCAAAAAGTAGTTCTGCAGGACTTTTTCTATTTTCTAGAGGTGTTGCTCTTAACATGAGTAGCATTTTGTAGGGATCATCATATGATTACAACACAGAATGTCCTTATGATTTTTCGTGTTAATAAAGTGGCAATTTATTATTCTAGTTCGTACAATGAGTCATTGAATATATATTTTAGATCCGTCAGTGCTCCGGTTTACCAAGAGCAAGTTAGATAAAAGGTTTTCTTTTTATATTGTGTTTAAAGCGATTGATATAAAATAAATACATAGATGTTTGCATAAAAGCACTTAAGGGTCGTCCTCAAACTGAAGGACAGTTTCAAATCAAATCAAAATTTCTTTATTCATATAAGTACAGAAGTACAGAATGGTGTCAGTAAATATTATATAATCATCAACAATAAAAAGTCCTTCCTTAAGACTATTTTACAAAATTCAACAGCACTATTTTTAGCCTCTTCTTATAATTATCAAAGAAATGAGAAAAAAATCCTCCAGTCTATATATAATGGTCTATTGATAAGAAATATTTTTAAGTGTTTCTTAAATAAATTAAAATCAGTTATACTTTGTAAATTTTCTGGTAAATAGTTGTAAAATTGTATGCCGTTATATGAAGGTATTTTTTTGTAAATTGATAAATTATGTTTATTATATGCCAGCTTGTTTGTTTGTTGTTTGTTTGATTTTCCAGTAAAAAAAAGTGTAAATAGCCTAAAATAAAATGTTTGCTAAATAAATATTTATTATTATGCTAGTTATTATAATTAACAAGTTAAATGGTGCAAAAGAAGATACATTAAAAATATATATTAAAAAAAAAAATCATGTGTACCTTATTATTCCCCTCGTCTCCATTTCTTAGTCGTAAGTTCATAGTCAAAAATAATCACGAAAATGATGTCAAAAATATCTAAAGAACATTCTATATCAATGAAATAATTCCATTTGTTAATCAATCGAAGAGAAAATTGTAATATCATCACGTTTTTAAATATTTATCTCATCTCCAGTCACAATGAAAGTGCCGCGATGTTTTAAATTTGCCACAAAACCAGCTGTGAATCAATGTTTCCCAGCAGCCACCAGCAGATACCACCAGATAGTGGCAGTGAAGACTAATGGCTTGGACGCCTAGTGAAACTTCATAGAAAAAATCTTATTTCGTGATTTAAGAAGATATTTCAGGCAAGAATTACCTGAAACGGTGCGTACCTTAATTACCGTTCACTTCGCTCACCTATCATTTATCAATGAATTTAAAAACGGCAATATAAACAATGGTATCGTTTGAAAGAACTGAGAAGGCAGAATATATAACCTCACATTCAGTTTAGCGCGAAACTGCAGTTACAGTCGCGTCAAAAGTTATAAACCTCCAAGATTTTCCCCTCGCTCACGTGATTGATGGGGAAAATATGAGCAAAGTGAACATTTAGCATCTAAATAAGTGATTTAAAGAGCTTTATTCTTATGATTAAGTACTTTTCAGAATCAAATGTTTACATATTTTTACTGTCTAAAATTTAGGCCCTACTCAGTTATAATTTAGCCTCTTTATTTGGTATTAAAAATCACTTATAGAGACATTTCAATGTATATGGGTAAATAATTGTACTCATTACAAAATTATTACAATTTCAATTTCTTATTACAATATTTTCTTAAAATAATTACAAACATTATTTTCTGTCCATTCAATTTCTCTTTGCTCACGCTGGGGGTTCCCCTTGCTCACACCAATTCCCCTCGCAAAACCTATTTTCCTCGTCCACACCCAAATTTTTGCTCTAAAGGTAAAAGAAATGAAAACATGTAATCCTGAATTCTATTCTACTGTTAGTACTTGTGATCATTACACACGTTTATTAACTTTTTTATGTAAAATTAATAAAAATGTAAGTTTTATTCTAAAAGTTAACTTCTATTTTGGTCCGTTTGGTTAACAAACAGAAGGTTTTTGGATCAAAAACTATAATTTCTGATTTAATAACCTTTTTAACATTTTTAATTGTTAGTTCTAGTTAGTTGTTATTTGACACATATAACTAGGGCTGCCATACGTCCCGGTTTGACCGGGACAGTCCTGGTATTTTGCTCTTGTCCCGGTGTCCCGGCCGGTTTTCCTGATATCCCGGTCATTTTTTCAATTGCGTAATATATTATCAAATAATGAACTAAACCTGTAGTTTAACAAGTTTGGTGCGGAAAACGAAGAGAGAAGAAAAAACTCTTATATAAAATATGTACTTTTGTTTTTAAGTTGTATTTCATTCGTATATAAAATACATTTTTACTTTTCATTCAAGTAAAATAAATTAATTGTAAGATTTGTTTCATGTAATGAACTATTACCCAAATTTACCATTGTTCAAAATTCTGCGCGCCAGTCAATTGTGTTTTGAGCAGGTTTTGAGTCTAATTTCGTGTAGGACAAAGGAAAGGGCATTCATGTGTTTGTAGAGGGGTGAGGGGTGCGGGGGAGAATGGAAATATAATAAGGAGACTTGAGGGGCAAGGCGCTCGCTCATTGGTTTGCGTTTGCGCGGTAAAATATTTCCACCAATCACACAAAACTTCAAAATAGCTTTCCGTTTTGATTTCTTTTTAGCTGAATCGACTTCAACTATCGATCGGTTGATGATTAGACTTCAACTAGGCCTATCGGTTTGTGATTTTTTCTATTTATTATTAATTTTCAATGTACCCTATCAGACTCAGACTGCAGCAATATTTTGCTTTCAAACTGCAGTGTTTAGGGTTGCACCATTGGCTTCGTCTTGAAGAATTGCCATTCTTCCGTTCTTAAAAACTTAATAATAATAAAGACATTATTGGATACAGATTACAAAAATAAATGGAAGTAGTCAGGGCGAGGAACGAAGGAGGGGAGGAAGGGGTAAAAGGGTGAGGGGGTGGTTGGGGAGGGAGAGAGGAGAAGCACGTGACAGGTAGAGAATAATGTTGAGAAAGGAGACAGAAAACGGTTTAATCATTGACTTTATACCTAGCAATATGGTTTAATGTTTAAAAATGCAGCTAAACCAATCAATTTTAGGTTAGAAATAGTTTTAATACACCTTAAAATTAATTATTAGTAATTAAAACATTTAAAAACCACTTTATATTCCATAAAAACCGATTAAGTAAAAGTCGACGTTATTTAGTAAGCAGTGGATAGTGAGTCAAATGAATCAAAAGAATCGATTCAATTTTCGATTCTTTGGAACTGAGTGATTCAAATGAATCGATTCACCAAAAAGAATCGAACTGCGCATCACTACCTAAAACTTATTAGTTTGTCTCAGTAATCTGGGCCCAAAATAGGTTTGCTTGAAGTTAATTTTTACTGCAAAAATTAACTAGAATTAATCCTTTTCCTCCTAAATTTCCAAAAATTAACCGGGGGAGGACCCCCGGACCCCCTTACTATGAGAGGCATTCCATACCCCCAAACCCCCCGGTGTGTCACACACTGGAGCATCCTTGGTTAGTTGTCCCGGTTTGACCGCTTGAAAATATGGCAGGCCTACATATAACCATAAATCTTAATGGTTTTAAATTTTTTTACCTTTTTTAAGGGGGGGAAAACGTGAGCGAGGAGGAAAAATTTTGGTACCTTGAAAGAAAAATGTGTAATTTAGGCCTAAGCTGAAAATGTCATAAGCTCAGCCAACATTGCTAACTTATTAACTGATGTATTTCTTTTACTTTAATCAATAAATATTTGTTTTTGAAATTGCTTTTATTTTATTTTTTTCGTTTCCCAAATTGTCCTTCAATTTGAGAACGAACCTTAGTTAAAATTAATTAAATTAATTTTTATTAGGTGCTTTTATGTAAACATCTATGTATTTATTTTCTATCAATTGCTTTGAATTCTATCAACACAATATGAATTACACAGTACAGTATTTCACTAAACAACTAGCACTCTAGTGGCATACGTACTTAAGCAAACTAGCCTACTACAATAGTATTTGCATTCCAGATTTAGGCCCTACACTAGAATTATCATTTAACATTAAAAAAAAAATCCACAAAATGAAAATACAAACTATATTTTAATCAGGACTAATAACCCAATTGAAAATATAAAAACATTGCCTAAAAATTACTCAAAAGTAGCTGTGTCGCCGCCATAAGAAATACATCATGGTTTATTTATCAATCAACAGCTGTTTGCATTTCAGTAAATGGTTTCTGCTAAACATAAGACAGTTCAGGAGAAAAAACATATGAAACATACAAAAGATAGGTTTGTAGGAAGGCGTTAGGCAGCCAATAAAAGTGGAAATATCTATTCATGTAGGCCTAAATAAAAATACAGAAGTCTCGCTACGAGATCCTTCGTACTACAGTACCTAGACGGCACGTCTCACTACGAGATCCTCGGCACTAAAAAGGCTACCCTAATAGGGACTGAACCTTATTATTAGCCCAGGCCTACATTGATACTGATACACTGAATCGTCTCTTGAAAAGCTATCCAAATCAGGCGTACAGTAGCCTATAACAGTTCAATACCATAAATAATTTATAGAATACCTTTTACTTTTTAAAGGATATGTTGGAAACAGTTCAATATTCTCTATTGTTTAGATGTTTACCCCTTGCAGTGAATTACAGTCTAATGCCCTTTATATCATTCGTAAGCTATGAGGTACTAGAGAGGTTCAAAGGTTCTAGAGAAGGTAGTGTACAATCAACTCATCTCATGTCTTGAATCAAACTCTCTTTTTTCCAAAGACAATTCGGTTTCAGAAAAAAACTTTTCTACCAAATCTGCTCTTATCCAATTTGTTACAGACTGTTTGGATACCTTGGATGGAGGGGACAGCCTAGTAGGGTGCTTTTGCTGATTCATCCAAAGCATTCAACTGTGTTGACCCTTCCATCCTATCTGAAAAGGTTGCCTGCCTAGGCATTAGAAACGAGGTTGTGAGGTGGCTCGAATCGTACATGCCGGGCAGAAAACAGGTTACAGAAATAGACGTCTTCAAAAATTCAAGTTCAAAGTTTTCCGTTTTACCTAATGTGCATGAGGTGAGGTATGGAGTGCCGCAAGGCTCTGTACTTGGGCCCCTTTTCTTCCTCATGTACATCAACGATATCCCAAATTTTTTAACCTCAGATGATCTGATCATT
Source organism: Flexamia atlantica (assembly GCA_035578135.1). NCBI lineage: Eukaryota > Metazoa > Arthropoda > Insecta > Hemiptera > Cicadellidae > Flexamia > Flexamia atlantica. The sequence continues at coordinate 11,811,791 of JAQJVK010000001.1, forward strand.
TATGCCAATGACACTACTCTTCTCACAAAGAACCAAGATTTCAAAAAGTTGGAAATTGAATCTTTTATTCAAATCAATGAACTTGCTCAATATTTTTCTGACAACAAACTTTCTCTTAATCCCAACAAAACCAATTACATCTTTTATCAAACAAAACCGAGACAAATTGTGAACTCAGATTACCCTCACCTAACAGTTGGGGACACCCAGCTGTTATGCTTGTGATCAACTAAATTCTTGGGAGTGATTCTGGACGAAAGCCTAGACTGGAATGAACATGTCAGCCAGCTCAGTGTAAAGCTCTCGGCGAGCCTGTTCGTCCTGAGACACATCTCCAATTTTGGTAATTTAAGTCTTTCAAAACTTGTGTATCATAGATTAATAGAATCACATATCAGTTACTCTATTATCCTTTGGGGCAGATAATCAAAACGTAACTTAGGAACCATTTTCAAACTGCAGAAAAGAGCAACCAGGTGTATTTTTAGACTTAGAGCTAGACCATTGTTCTGATATTTTCAAACAAATTAACATCTTAACTGTACCATGTCTTTATATTTATGAAACAATTTTGTATGTCAAGAAAACCAATCAATTAGCAAATACTTCTGTCCACAATTACAATACTAGAAATAGAAATAATAGAACTGCCATCTCACATAGCTAATTTGACAATGTTTGAGAAAAAACCTAATTTTATAGGGCCTAAACTTTTTCAAAAACTTCCGGCAACATTAAAGCTATTCAACCTTTCTCTAAGTTTAAAATGACCCTCAAGCAATATCTTGTCTCACAGTGTTTTTACACTATTGATGAGTTTTTGGTACCACCATAACTCCTTACCTAACCTAACCTACATGCACCTACATTTAGCCTTGTTTGATCCCAATTAACCTGGGCTACTAGCTCATTAACATTGCCTGGTCTCATGCTGTGATACCACGGTCAACGAGACGACGCCGAAGATCTAATTAAGATCTAATGAGCCTAGTCTACAACTATAGCCTGACCTCATATAGGCCTATCTAAGATTGTAATAAAAATTGTATGATAAACTTCAATATATAACCTACTTCCATATTTCCATTTGATTGTTTTGCGAGTCATGGAACTAAAGCCAAAATAATAGACAAGGCCTAAGTTGCAGTTTATGACTAGATTGTTTGCTTGGGCAAGGGAACTAATTTCAGCTAAAACTAAGCTAAGTTTAGGCTAAATTAGTACTTTCAAGTAGTTTTTGAAAATAATAGTATGAAAGTGAAATATACCTTTTCACCATTGCTTAGGACTGTAACTGAGAAGGCCTGTATCGCGCCACAAACTTCTACAAAACACAAAGACTGATGTGTCCTATTTCCAAGAAATGGCGCATTTCGCACTTGGCTTCCATGGGTGAACAATTATATTTATACGAGACCTACCCAACACGAGTTTCAGTTAGAAGCAAGTAAACTTTTTTGAGAATCTGATCCTTATCGTTTAATGATAGATTGCAGCTATTATCGTCTCTACTGTCAGGCCTCACTCAATAAACAAACACAAGCACTGAAACACCCCAGCACCCCAAATCCACCCGTTCGCTTACGCGCAACGCACAAAGGCACACAGACGCGCATTCACAAACAGTCAAACAGTCGCAAGCCTGGCTCGACTTGTCGACTTGCTCGTAGCAAAACAGGGTTGCCAATACGAGATATAGTTTAACCTGGAAAACCCTGTAAAATTCCCAGGTATGTATTTCCCAAAATTCCAAGAGTCAAGAGTCCCGTTATAAAGAGATAGAGCTAAAAACACAGGAAACTTCTCTGTACTAGTCTGTACTCTGTTAGCATAAGCATCTTAAGTAAATATAGGGTGTCCGGAAATTATGGTAAAATATTTTAGTATATGATAGTACAGGTAAAAATAAGAAAAAAAGTTCATATAAACATAGGTCCAAAAGTGCTTCGTTTTCCGTCTGTGTGTCTGTTTGTGATTTTTACATATTTAGTCATCTCACGAACCTCTTAACGTATAAACTTCAAACTTGGTATATGATTAACCACTATTAAGAACTATTTTTGTACGAAGTATCAAATTTCTACTTTTTAACATTTCAAAATGACCACTGTTTTTTGTTTTCGAAGCTACATATCTTAAAAACCATAAATTTTAGAACAATTATACAAAATACAAAAAAGTTGCAGAATTTAATCCAATTAACGCTAATATTAAGATTATGATGATCGGACGACTAATAACGGAGACATTTTAACTTATCCGAATAAAAACATGCAAATTTCTGACAGTATGTCCTAAAGGGCCATGTTTTTATTCAGAAAAGTTAAAATTTCTTCGTTTGGCCTTTTCGACCTATGTTTATATGAACTTTTTTCTTATTTTTACCTGTACTATCATATACTAAAATATTTTACCATAATTTCCGGACACCCTGTATAAAACATTATGGTGGCTGTTCAAGACTGGTGCTGACTTTGTGAAAGTGAAATACCCCCGTTGCAGCAGACCTGTATGATCAGCGAATTTGAAATGCTTAAATAAGTTGGTTAGACGGAGCCTCAAATTAAGTTAAATCAACTTAAATCCTGAAATGAACATACACACAGTTTCTCCATAAGAATAATAAGGGAAATGAGTATGCAGGTTTGCTGCCATGGAAGTGTGAAATTTAGACATTTTTGCCAGTGAGATGAGATGGTCCTCGCTGGATGGTACCTTTACTACTGGAGTTCGCGCGGCAATGCAATTTCGGACGAAAACGCGACACCGTTGATTTTGTCAGGTTGGCATCGCCAAGGGGAATTAATTCCGTTCTTTGAACGACTCTGTAAGAGAATTACAATCTTTAGGGAATAGGAACAGGAATCGTTCGTTTGAATCAGTTAGTCGGTTCTTTTGTTCTTGTAAGGTTAGTTAGTTTGTTCGTAGTTAGTTCGAGTTCGACGCTTATGTAGAACGTTTTAGCGAATTTCCCCTATAGGGAAGAAGCTATTACCGTAGGTCTCATGGTAAGACCTAAGCTCGGGACCACTATAACTTTTCGTTTTGGGGCCCCCAGAAGCAAGAAACACTATTCGTTCGAATATATGTGTATGTAAGCGCGATAGCGGCCGCAAAAATGGTCCGATCTTTATGAAATTTGGTACGTAGATGTAAAGTGGTAATCAATTGGACGAGTTCGTGAACCAGCCCGATCGGACCACCGGAAGGGGGGGTAAAGGGGAATAAACCCACCAAAAGTGGAATTTTTGAGTTTTTTACATAGAAAAATAAAATTTATCGAATTTTTGTGGGCACCATTAAATTCAGCTCAAAAAAACAAACAATTTAGTATTTTGAATCACTGCTCTATGTCCATTGGTTACTGAGATATTGAGAGTGGTAAACACAGTACGTTGTCCCAATGTTAACCTTATGGGAAATAAGTAAAATTCTATATCTCGGTTATTTCTCAACATATCTTGTTAAAACTTGGTAAATAGCTTCTTCTAGTTCAGATCTATTAAATATTGAATTAAAACCACCCAGTTTTAATATACCTGTAGCAGCAAACCTGCATACTCATTCCCCATGTTATTCTTATGGAGCTTACCAAAACATGTCAAATCTTGCTATGTTTGATTGAAATATGTTGTTTTGAAATTTGAAATTCGCTGAGTGTGCAGGTCTGCTGCAACGGGGGTATAGTTATTTATGAAAGAGCAGTATTATATTTATATACATGGTGGAAGGAAAAACGTAGGTATTGAGTAAAAAATGTAATGTATGAATAAATCGTTTGATTCCATATAACTCACTTGGTCGAGTTGTTCTTTTTGGGGGGGTAGTTCAAAAAACAGAATTTATTCCCCTTGGCGCTGCCAATCTGACAAAATCAACGGTGTCGCTGGTTTAGTATTGTGCGCGAACTCCAGCAGTAAGCAGTAGTCATTTCGACCAATGACCGCTGTCTTTCTCCAGCGACAGGGATCTTTCTCATGTAAACAAACGAAAATCCACGAGCTTAGTTCGCAAGATCCCGTCAGGTATATCAGCTGGAGCATTTAATTTTTTTGTTACCAACACTGTTTCTTATATTGGATGAATCATTTAGTTTGTTGTTGTTTTTATCTTGTTTTGATAGTTTTCTGATTGTCCACTAAATTAGTTTTTCGAGTTATAGCTAGGTTTTGAACAACAACAATCTCTAAATAGGTTTTGAACAACAACAATCTCTAAATTGAGAAAATTTATTTATGCCTTCAGACAACTGCGGGAAGTATTAACATTCAATGAAATCAAATTGGCATACTACGCTTATGTGCAATCTTTACTTTCATTTGGCATAATTGTATGGGGTGGATTGTTTCCAACAAATTTAGAACCCCTTTTTGTCATTCAAAAATTAATAATAAAAATTTGTTTTAAGAAACCTCTTTGTTACCCCACAGCCGTACTATTCCATGAGTTATCACTACTTACCGTTAGACAATTGTTTATTAAGCCCTTGATGATTCATATTTTCAAGAATTTTAACTCCTTATTTACTAGCATAACACACAACCATAACACACGCTATTCACAAAATGTAGGAATAACAGCCATTCACTTATCTAAATCTTACTCTACCACCAACTCCTCTTACATTTCATCAGTTTTGTACCGGAACTTAACAACCTACTCAAACAATTTAATTTTTAATTCTCCTTCTGTGAAATCATTTAAAAAGCATGGCCTAACTGATTGGCTCGTTGAACTGGGAATAACAGATTCTGAACTTCTTATCACTCCCCAGTACAGGCAGACCTGACGCTACTTGCACCCACTAGGACCTGATCTGACCGAATCTCACATTTGACTACCTTTTTACACTGCCTCTTGCCATCTTCCCCTCTCTGCCACTCCTATGCTCTCCTATGCTCTGTTGTTTTATTCTCTAAATTATTTGTTATTATTTTTAACAAGTCTAGTTAAAAAAACCACTCTTTTCGGCATTAAAAAAATAAAAGCAAATTTTTTTCCTAAAAGTTTATTCACAATAAATAACCTACGCTGACTGTAATATCGGCTAAGCCTTCGCACAGGCAACCTGCCCATGAAGGCTTATTTCCCTGGTTATAAATATCTTTCATGGACAATGTTTTTGTAATTACAATTTAGCTTATCATTCCATTTAGTTATTTTTTCTTTGTAATTACCAACTATTGAATTGTAATTTGAATTCATGGAAGATTTGTTTTTTGTTAATATTACTGGAAATAAACGATTTTTCATTCTTTCATTCATTCATTCATTTCATTTCATTCATTCATTCATTCATTCATTCTACACATCTACAAGTGCATAATAAAACATTTGTAATCCGTTTAATACAATTATTACTAATTTTTAACTATTACTATCGGCAGTCCTCAGATTCTATACTATAATAATGCAAAGTTTCAAAAATATTCTTCAACTAATACTGTTTATAATGACCATGTATTTGTGGCGGGACTTGACCACGGACAGAGCTCGCGCACCGGAGATTTCAGGCTGTTGATCGGTCCAAGATGGTGGACTTGGCCCCACTTCAATGCAATGGGTAAAAGCGCTTGTCTTCTCTATTTTATTATGTCCTTGCTGCTCCAGACGCACAAAGCTGAACCCCTTGGGAGCTCACTAGTGATTGCTCCCACGAGGGGTAGTCCACAGGGAGGTGTTCTCTCAACTTTACTGTGGAACTTTGTGGTTGACGGTCTTCTTCATGAGCTCTCCCACCAAGGCTGCTTTGCCCAGGGATATGCTGATGACATTGTCCAAATGGTGCAAGGAAAATTCACTAGCATGATTGCTGACGACGTGAATGACGAGCTCAGACGCGTACTTAAATGGTGTTTCAGGGAGGGTCTCAACATCAATCCCTCCAAGACAGTGCCTAGTGCTAAGTGCCTAGACAGTGTTTTAATTCTAATTATGTCAGTGAGTTGACATAAGAGTACATTTTGGGTTATCCAGATAATGTGGCGGGGATCAGGATTGCAAAAGCTCAAAACTCCTGAGAACAGTTGCGATAACAACAGTGGATATTCATTGTATAAATGGCATCCACCATATTGCCGCTATCGCCATCGCCATCGTTGTCTGAGTGGGCAAAAGACCCGTCATATTACATGAGATATTCATGGTAAAAAATATTGATATTGGAACGCGGCGTATGAATATTGTCATCTTCTCCTAGCAACCTCACTGCAGACAAATCTGGCTACCACTAGACAAATCTTGTCGAAGCCTACATTAGACAGACCAAAATTTTGGGAACTAAATAAAATATTTTGTGCTACAATAGCTCCCTTACTTCTCAACATGTGTCTAGGAAAAGCCTGGTAGGCTGTATGATATCACCTAGGCCTAGATCTACAGAGGATTGCCATTTCCCATTAGGCCAACTACAGGCCCGTATGTTCCTATTTCAGTGGCAGAAAACCTTTATAGGCCTACTCAATTCCCATGTTACATTTAAAGGCGTCTAGACATGTATCACTTTCACTTCTGCAGAAGCCCAGGAAACAAATCGAGTGAAAATAACTTATGTAAAATATTGATATAATCAATCGTTTCAAATAATATCATTTTGCAATAAACAATTCAATGTAGACTACCAAACTAGTACCAACCTGAATTAAATGAAACTAAACTAACCTAACCAAACCAAAACTCAAACTTATCAAGAAAACTCAATAGCAACGAGTGGCAAAATCACAATGTTGGACAATTAGTTATTGTTGCGTTTAGTTTTACAATAAAGACTTGTTTGTTCCAATGTAAAACTAAGTTTTTGGTTACAACTTTAGCAAGAAGTAACTTATTATAAATCATTCCCTATTTACAGGGGTGTCCATCCCCCCCAGCCTTATGGCACCCTCCCCCCAAAATTTAGCAACACCTAACCCCCCTCCCCAAATTTAGCAAATTTAGCTAACCCCCCTCCCCTTCGTTATCAGCAATAAACTGAAACTAAGAATGCAAGGCCTGCTACAACGGTGTAAATTAATTTTTAATATATGGTTTTAGGTCTCTTACTTCAATGAAATTGAATATTTAAGGTGAATTGAAATCAACAAAACAGTAACTTAAGTAATTTTGTATTTGTTAGCCTACATTAAATAACTTATTATGGTAAATACCTCGCTCCTCATGAAATACTTTTAAAAAATCTTAATTAAGGTCACAAAATTCCAGACTTTATGGGAGTTCAAAAAATCCCCCCAACATTTTTATTTGATGGCGCCCTGAGTGCGATATCCCCCCCATTCTGGGCATTCCTGCCTATTTATACCAGATGCAACATCAAAATATAACAATATTACAACTATCATAGTCAGCAGAATCGATTCCAATATTGTATGATGAAATATCTCAGCATCAACGTACCGGTATGCTATTAAGTTGCTAAAGAAAACAATCGAATGAAAATGTATTATATACTGATAATATCATTTTGCAATAAACAATTCAATTTAGACTACCAAACTACAGTTAACTACAGTTAATTATCCGCGGAATTGGGTGGCGCAACTACCGTGGATAACGAAAATCGCGGATAATCCACAAGTGTTGAAAATGGGAGAGAATAAAAGAGAAAAACAATGTCAACAATAAAAATCAATTTATTTAATACAGTCAGGAGCGAACTCAGATTTAATTTAGGGGGGATATCCTATAACGTCGCGGTAGGCGAGTATCGCGTCACAATAGAGGAATATGGACCTCGCAGTAAACAAATATCGTCGTCGTGGTAGACCAATATCATTTTCCCGGTAGACACATATTGTTGTCACGTCGGTAGACGAAAATCATCATCATGGTAGAAGGATATCGTTGTCATGGTAGAAGGATATCGTTGTCATGGTAGACGAGTATCATCACCACGGTAGAAAAAATATCGACGTCAGGTTATACGAATATGGACGTCACGGTAGGCAAAGTTCGTCGATGCGCTAGACGAGTATCGTTGTTGTGGTAGACGCTACGGTAGAAGAATGTGGTCGTAGCGGTAGACGAATATCATTGTCGCAATAGATAAATACTGTTGTCACATCGCAGTTGACAAAAATCGTCGTCGGGTCGCGGTAGACAAAAATCGTCTTTGTGTCGCCGGAGACAAACATTGTCTTCTTGTCGCGGTAAACTAAAATCGTCTTCGCGTTACGATAGATGGAGAAAGCCTGCGTACGTTTTGTACGCAAAAAAACTTGTCAGTTCAGTCAAATTTTTTTTATAAATACATATTTTATAGCTTTTTGTAGCATGCGCGGATAATCGGGAGTTTACTGTAGTACAGTAGGGTCCCACAAACCCGGACTAATGTGTACCGAACAGTGTCCGGGTTTGTGAAATTTCCGAGTTATCGGGAAATAAGTAAAAATACAAAAAAATAAGAATAGTTTCTGTTATTTCTTAAAGAAATCATTTATTTATTGCATAGTAAAAAATACAAAAACTACATTATCAGTTGCAAAAAAAATTACAGAAAAACCAAAACTGTTTTATATGTGTCAAACTGTGTTCTAGCCTTGAATCCCAGTGCACTTTATTGCTCTGGCAGGCTTTCCAAGTTATCCAGAATTCCGGGTTTGCGGGACTCTACTGTACCAACCAGAATTAAATGAAACTAACTAACCTTACCAAACCAAAACTCAAACTTTTCAAGAAAACTCAATAAACCATTTCCATTTCCCATAAGTTAGCTACTGAAAAAATTTGAAAATTCAAGCCTGAAATATGAGTGCCAGTGACGGATGTCAGGGGGGACGGAGCCAGTGCTCTCAGGGCCAGTGACGGATCTCAGGGGGGGCAGCGGGGGCGCCAACGGCGCCCCAACTGGCTGGCTCCGGTTAAGTAAAAATTGAAAAAATAATTTAAAGTCAAATTTTTCGTTTTGCGGCCGGTAAATCACTGCCGGTAAATCTCTATTAGCACCGTGGCCGTAAAGCCTGTCTCTTTTTTCGTAACTGTCACATTTCTAACTGTTTGATGGCAAGAAAACCACTCGCTTGTTTCGCAGACCTCCAATAGCTGGCTCATCCCGCGGCCGAAAAATCATTAGCTCATTTTGTGGTCGCAAAGTCGCTTGCTTGTTTTGCGGTCGCCAGATTTCTTTGTCGCATTATGGACGATAAGCCTCTCGCTCTTTTCGCGGCCGTCACATCTATTGGCCATATTTTGAACAGATAATCAGTCGTTGTTGGCAGGCATATTTCTTTGTTGTTTCACTGCCGACAGGTATTTCGCTATTTTCAAAGTCGTCATATTTATTGCATGACCACAATGTGGCCGAAAAATCTGTCGTTTAGACCACGGCTGGCAAATATCTGTCGCATTGCAACTACCGCTTGCCCTTTTTCGTGGCCAGTTACACCTAAATTTGGGTCGCATCACGGCTGTTAAATCGCGGTCGTATAAACCATGGTCGGCAAATCTCTCGATCGTGATGCGGCCAGGAAAAATCGCTCAGTGTTTCTGTGGCCAGCAGGTCTCATTACGGCTGATAAATATGTTGGGACATATCGCGGCCGCAAAATCTCTTGGTTGCATTGCGGCCATCAAATAATATTGTATTTTAATTTACATATACTGTGTTCAAGTATTCTTTTTAGGAGGCAACATGGCCAATATCATTGGATGGGAATTATTTTAAAATAGTTAGGAAAGATCAGAAAAAAGTCGGAAGTTTCATATATGAAATCTGGTAGACACCTTGCTTTGGTTGTACAGCGGCTAGCGAACTTCTCGGTCATATTATGGCAACAGCTCTTGGTTAGGCTGCATCGTAGCCTATGAGCATCGGTTGTAAAAAATCATAAGAACCATAAGATTAAATTATATTATGATACACAAGATAATTGCTTATCCATCACATCAAAGACACATTAAAAAAATGTATTTCTTGTGTTTGGTGCCGTTGGGGTGGGGGGGGCAAACTCTGATTTTGCCCCGGGCGGCAGTTAGTGTAGATCCGTCACTGCTCAGGGCGCCATCAAATAGAAAAAATATGGAATATTTTCTATATGGTATATTTTTATATGTGTATATTTTTCGGGGGGGGAAAAAATATGGAATTTTGTGAAAATTCAAGTACGTTCAGAAGGATGACCATTACTAATAATATTGACATATTTATTGTTATTTAAACAATCATTAGGGCCTAACTGTGATATCACGCTTAGAATATTATACTCCATACATTCGATTATCTACTAAATGCAAAAAACAGCGGAATAACTTTGCGAACTCCGTAGTAAAGAGTGAAAATCACGCGTAATATCAGCCGCGCTGGTCGGCTGCAAAATGGTTCGGCCATTGATTCTATCAATGAAAATAATCAGAACTGAATAAATAAAGATGCAGAAATACTTTTTATGACGAAATTAAGAATTAGTTGTTTAAGATTAAGAAATAACTGATTTTCATACAGTTGACAAATTTTAGAGAACTGACTTTTGTGATTTTCTAATTATAAACTGAAATTTTAAAGATATAATTCATACCAGTTGTATTTTGTAAAATATTTACTAATATTTAATGTTATGCAAACAAAACTATTTTATTGATTTTTATTGATTAGTCCATAAGATTTAACATGGGAATAGAAAATTTCAAATAAAGCAGCTGATTGGAGCAAACAAAGTTTTTCAGCAAAGCCATATATTGTTAATAGAATGGAAACCGTTGCATTTAGAGATAAAGCTGGAGCAAGGCCACACTACACTACAGGCCGGAGTCTCCCCCCCTCCTCCCTGATGCCACGTCACAACACCGGCCGAACTCCTAGCGCTGTGTTGGAAATAACAACTAAAATCATATGAAAATCGTTAACATTCACCAACAAATTATGACATTAGAACATCAAAATGAAAACAATTAGTAACAAAACTGTCAAATTTCCAATAAATCATCTGATGAAAAGTAAACAAATTACTTGCCTGTAATGTTTACCAGTTTTTAAGTTTATGAAATAAAGTCTTGTTTTCTTTAAAATTATTTTTGACCGCATTTAGTTATTCATTAATTAATGCAGATTCGAGAAAATAATGGTTTCTAAACGAAAACTTAAACGAATTACTTAGGGCGCGATCGTTTTAAAAGTGTGACAGTGAATTGCCATAAGAGTACATTATAAAATCGTCTGCGATTCCGTCTGATAATGTGACGTCACCACAAAAGGACTCCAGCCTGTAGTGTAGTGTGGCCTTGGCTGGAGGCATTTCAGTTAATGGAAGATGTAAATAAATAAACTATTATCCTAATACATTCTTAAGGTCAGAATTCAGTTTTAAAAACATTTATTTTGAATCACATGTGTGTGAATAGATCTTAATATTCACCTATATGTTTATATTCCAAAGAAAAATACTAGAAGAAAAAAAAAATTCGTATGTATAAATTATACAAATATAAATAGAAATAAAAGAAAAAAGGAACAGACTTAACATTCATTATGAGTAGATTTATTGAACCATTTTAGTTCGGTTTAAGATTAAAACGGGTCATACGCTACTTAGGGCCGCTTTCCCCAATTAAGGTTTAAAATAAATTTGAATTTAATTTAAACTGTATGAATACAGTGGAACCTGGATAATTCGAACCTCAAGGGACCAGCCAAAAACTTCGAATTATCCGTAAATTCGAATTATACAAGTTCTAAAGAATGAGGCCAAAACATTAAAACTTCACATTGTGAATTTAACCTCTATATCAAATTGACACTCTAAGAGAATAAATTCATCAACAAACGCTAATTATAAGGGTTCAGAAAAAGTAATCATAAAACAGAAACAACAACCCTAAAGTATAAACTAAGTACGACGCTACGTACAATACAAAGAAACATTTCTGATAGAAAAAATACAGTACCTTCTGCTACTTCTGAACTTGATACAGGCTACCAACTTAACTTCATGTAACATTGACAATTGCACGCTCATTGACTGTCCGCTAAAGTGAGTGTTTTATAGGTCCGAGATTTTGTCGACATGGTCACTACACTTATTTAATGTTACGTAAAAACTTTTAAACACTTAAAAACAAGACTTTGCACAGATAAAAAAAAACACTTTGTTTGAAGGACGATCGAAAACAACAGAATGCTGCACTGGAATTCGGAAGTTAGTTTGGTTGGTGGGGGGTGGGGAGGGGGTCGCAGTGTTGAGTAGCCTTTGTGTCGACAAAGAAAACTGTGCAACAGGTCTGGCGCATAGCTCGTCTGCCGGGAGCCGTTCTGCACAGAATCAAGCGCGAAAAGACTAGTGGCGTTGCCACAGCGAGCGCAACCCTTTTCCGAAGCCAGTCAGCATTATGTGCTGTTTTAATTTACATTATTGGTGTCGAGTTACAAGCGATGTTGGGGCAGGGTGGGAAGCCTGGGAGGTGGAAGGGATGAGTCATTTGACCATAACCTGGCACGCCATAGGTCTGACGTTAATTTTTTATTGAACGTCGTAATAAAACGTGTTTTCCAATGAATTTATAACTATTTTCAGACATGGAATGAAATTGATGTACCTTAATTTGGCACTTAAAAAATTCGAACTATCCAAAATAAAATTCGAATTATTCATGATTTTTTAGCTTTTTTTTTTAGATACAAAATGCTAGGGACCAAGAAAAATATTCGAATTAAAGAAGATTTCGAATTATACAAGTTCGAATTATCCAGGTTCCACTGTATTCTAATGTTTAAATTTTATACCATATATCCAATACTTAGTTGTGTATACACTTCGATTGGAGTTTATGGCGAAGGTTAATGCGAAGCGTTTATGAGCAATTATCTAAAAGAAAATTACATGAAAATGTAAATTACTTTTATTTAGTTCAACTATTAAATGATAACCATGAATGATTAAGCGCTTGGGTTTACATGAAAATGATATAATTTTAACTATTCTTTTTGTGTTTAGTGATGTTCTGTAATAAAAAGAACCCAGTTTCCAGTAATTTCAGCACTCGCTATGACTAGGTATAGCTCAGGGTCAGTCCAGTAGAATTTACCTTCCCTCCCAGGACTTTCTCAAAGACTACTGTACATGTGGCAGCAGGTCAGGCCAACTCCTTTGAGGGGCTCTTAATGTTCGTAGAGAACACTTAAGAAACATGGACAGATGATTAAGTATTCACGAGAAGTTTAGTTTAAAAAAGCTTTTGTAAAAAAATTCAGTACAACAGGAAGTTCAACCATACAATAGTTCTAGATTACTGTACCATAATTATTATTATTTTGAAATCAATACATAACAATTGCTCGATTTCGAGTAACGGGTTCACTAGTTGCTAATAAAGAAGATCAGGGGGGCTAGCCAAATTTGTGGGGGGGGGTATTTCTAAATTTGGGGGGGAGGGCGCCATCAGGCTTGGGGGGGATCGGCACCCTTGGTGCTTACAAATCTCACTGATTTTAAATAGGCCTATCTATTTGACATCAGTTATTTTGATTCGATTGTTTCACTGGACATCTGCGGAAGTGCAGCCCATCATTCGGCTTGCAGTGAATGTTAGATGTTTGACGAACTAGTTGTCTTGCTATTTGCCAATTAACGAGCAGATGTCTACACACACGAGGTTTCCTGTGAAATATACAGGGTTCTTTTTTCAAATAGACGTCCAATTTGATGTGTACAAAAAACTGACACACTGAACGGGAAAAATCAAGCATAAATGTTTGCTTCTTACTAAATAGACAATCACCCATCGCGATTCGGCAAGTCATTGCTTGCTCAATGCTCAATGACATATGTCAGGAGCTGCCTTAAGTTGAATATATTTGCATAGTTATTTTATAGACATTTACTTGATACGAGGCTTTTTTAAGCACTTAAAATTAATAGTAGGATATAAGGTCTGCTGCAGCAGACCTGTCAACCTGGAAGAAATTTCAGGTGGGAGTGACCCCCTGGGGGGCCTGGGGGGTCCGACCCCCCAGTAGAAAAATTTAGAAAATTCAAGCCTAAAAAATCAGTTTTTAAGCATTTTTATCAAGGTATAAAAGGTTTTAAAAATTACTTTTTTACATTTCATTATCATCCAAAAACATGCAGCAATTATTGAAAATTGCAAATTTGTAAGCACAACAGGAAAGTGACATTAAACTAAAGTTCCGGCCAAATCATTAGGCGGGTGAGTGAGTGCGCTGCTAGCGTTCAAAATATGTTTTTGGCTGATCATTTACCCACCTGAAGTTATAGGCAGTTATGCCCTTTGTTTATGTTCTCCAAATCACCTGAGAAGTTCTTCAAACATACCCAAGTAAATGTGCCTCTCTCTGTTATAAATATGTTCAACTAATTAACTGTGTAGAGGAGCAGAGGTGTCTTTAACATAAGTCATTTATACAGCTGGAGTTTCCATTTTTCGCCACTCGCCTAATGATTTGGCCGTAACTTTAGGCCTAATTTGTTTGAATGTAGTCGCCGACCAACATAGCGTTAACGCGATAAAAAATTCCCGATTTCCTAAAAGATTCTCTTATGTGTATGTATTAATAGTATTTATGATATCAGATATGCGGGAGTTTTTCTACTGAAAGCGGGAGTGGACGTCAGATTGCAGGAGACTCCCGCATGATGCGGGAGAGTTGGAAGGTCTACTGCAGAGGAGTAGGCTATATATTTTACTTTCTGATGACTATGTTAAACAAAGTCTCAGTAAGCCTGGGCTCTGTTAACAGTCCACTCTAGTTTTAATATTAGAGAAAGTCACAACACAATCATGTTCCTCATTTGGAATTATACAATATTCCATATGGGTAATTAAAGTAATAAAACCATGAAGCAGGTTGCAAATATTGCTCAGGTTGAAGCATAAAACATGATTAAACTTATGTGAGGCTAATTAAAACTGAAACTCAAAAGCCTGCATGACTAAACTGGAAACTAGAATAGTTGATTAGACTTACAAATATTTAGATTTTGGCATAATCTTCTGTCATATGTAGAATCAAGACAGACTGTCAACATTGTCCACCATTATCTTCGATTAAGCGCGTAACCTTTGGTTTATATGGAAGCCAGTGAATATATTACTTGGTACGCATGTATTATGTATAAATATCGTTGTAGGTACATTTTTTAGACGAAGTCCTTTTTCGAGATTTTTTTTGTAAAGTAAACATGAAATGGAATAATAATATATTTCTTTATGTTTTGAGGATCCTAGTATACCAAAAATTCAGCATCGTTCAAGTTCAATTTCTCTACCGTGTAAAACGCCGACCACTAGTAAGGTAGGTATAAGGCGAATACTAGGTGCGACCTTGCAATCTTTAAGCTTTTAGTACTAGTGACACGTTTTGAACATTTATCAAGATATCTAAAATAACACCATTTTAAAACCGGAACGTACTATAAACTATATTATCAAAGAAGTGATTAAGTGGAACGGAATTCAATTAATTGCAAAACTACGGTCTAAACTTTAAGCTACTTCATACTATTTGATCTTGGCCCTAAAGACATAAACCCAACAACAATGCAGTACTAATGACAACGAGCTAATGACTGAAGAACGAGATAACGAGAACGTATGCTACACATTGAACACGCAGCAGAGCACTGAAACCTCTGATGCCCGTCAGACTACAAAGCCTAACGAGGCACAAAGCGGTGGGGCTATAAATATCTCCCATAATATGGATTTTGATGTAAAAATTCTGTATTCAATGATAAGTCCCATGCGAAAGTTGAACAAAACAAAACTATTTATCATATATGATTTTAACGAATCGTCTTTCGAGTGTTACATTTGCATCACAGTCGTAGAGAACAGAGAACGTCAAATCTTGAGATCTTGAAATCCTGGGGGTTGGGGGATTATATACTTAATATAAGAACACTTATATCTTAGACTAGGAGCAATGCAAAGTCTAAGCTTACATTAAATAACACCTCGTTAAAAATGAGATTTTCACATATGTTATGTGTTGAAAACATACTCAGCTTTTTTTTACCATGTACAGTACAATCAGCTGATTATCACCTGAATGTTATCTGCTGACTACAGACAGACTGTGACTACATTGATATCTCCTTGCTTTGTAGATAAGTAACACAATTTGGGGTAAGACTTTAATTGTATTTATTTTGTATTAATTACTGGTATGTCATCTTCTCAATTAGATTTTAGATGTGTTACTTTCTTAATTATGCCTAATCCTCATCAATAGTTTACTTTTAATGTAAAACAATTGTGATAGAGTTATTTTTCCAGAGAACGTTGATGGTGGTAGGGCATAGGGCCTTAGCACTGATAATAATAGACTGGCTGGACCAATTTCAAATTATCAAGGAATTAGGTTGAATAACATTTCCTTAAAGTTAGCTTTAGCTAACCCGAATTTAATTTTTAAATTTCATAGCAACATAATGCTATTAAACTTGTTTAACCTATAATCATCATGATGATAAGTTATATTTTGAACTTATAAGGAAAAAAGCAAAATTAATCTTTCAAGTTTCTCCAGGTCTAACTTAAGCCTCAGTTTAGTAAAAAGGGTAGGCCTAATCGCTTTCCCTTATTTCCTCTTCCAAGCTCACATCAATTGAAATTTACAGTTGCTGAAATAAATGAAAAAAATACCATGTCAGTGAAGGAAATTAGAATTATTGCCAAGTTTTACAAATCTCAAGGGCTTTTTAGGAGATTTTTGTAAATACAATAGGCTAATTATTTTTATATCCAAATAAAATTTTCACTATTATATTGGCGTAGGCTTAATAGTAGCCTACTGATTTTTTGTATATTTCTTGTTTATTTCAACGTCAGTGGCATTTTTTAACGTTTTCATCGGGAACGGTTCAAACCCGGGTCTTGTTACTTTCTAATTGACTCCAGTCTTTTAATAATACAATTAATTTAGATTAACTTATTTGTGAAAATAATCCTGTTTATAAATAGACCCTCAATATAAGCAATAACCCTTGTTTAATAATAGCCTCATTAAGCAATTCATTAAATTTCAAACCAAGAAATTGGAAGGTCAGAAAGCCTTTTCCAGGGTCTGGGCTACGGTACATATTAACTAACTAGGCCTATCTGAAATCAAACACACTGTTACCTTACCTGAATGATGTGATGGTTTTCCATTTTGAAGAACTAAACTAAAAGTTGGAAAAAACAAGTAGCCTAAAAGATAGACAGTCAATAAAATTTTTATTTTTGATTTGTCACACAAATTTAACATACGGGGTACGAAAATTGAGAACATAAGTCACAGGCTTGCTTTCATCAGTTTCTTTTCCCCCTTGTACATTTTATCTACTCTTCCTTCCAGATAAAGAAACTCGCGAGTTTCTTAATCTTAAGAAATCTACCGTTTGCATTAGAAAGAAAATCTTTATAAAATTGGCAATTTTAGTGCTGATTGTATAGTAATTTATAGGCTTATTTTCATCACACATCTATCTTTTGTAAAGTGTTATTGAGGAGGTGGTTTAAAACAACTTTGGTGGTTTATTCCCTAGGAAAAAAATGTCAACTTCAAATCAATTTGTGACCATAAACGTAACTTCTGGCCACATACTTGGTTTCTTAAGGCAACAGCGCCAGACATAGCAGCAAAATGTTTGCCGCGTTCTTGATGAACTCTGGTTTTAGCGAATTTCCCCTATAGGGAAGAAGCTATTACCGAAGGGTTTTTTTGTCCTCCCTTCACATCCCAGGATGCTAGACCTAGCGTCCTAGCCTAGCAGGCTAGGCTAGGAATCTTCATGTTGACCACATGGTAAATAAAGTAACCTCGGGAATTTATGCCTTATATAGAATGTCCAAATTTTGTCCTATTCATATATTAAAATCTCTTTATTTTGCTTTTATATATTCATCAATTAATTATGGTATTGCTATTTACGGTGGGACATCAAAACACAATTTAGATAGAATTCTCCTCTTCAAAAAAGAGCACTTCGCACCATGTTAAATTTGAAATTTGATGATTCCGCTTGCACTCATTTCACAAAGCTGGGCATAATGACTGTTTACAGTCTTTATGTATTTCATGCAACACTTCACGTTAAACAACTCTGCATAAATAATCTGGTTCCTAGGCTAGGGGATAGCCACAATTATTTTACCAGAAACAGAAATAAAATTGCTATTCACTCCCATAAGCTTGAATTTTTTAACAAAAAAACTTCTTGTGCAGGCGCTGAATTTCTATTAACGCTTCCTGTGGAATTGAGAGAAATTTACGATTTCAAAGGGTTCAAAAAAGGTTAAAACTTTATTTAATCAAAAAACCATTGTATAACTTAAGACTTAAATGAACTTTAGTGATAGGAAACTGTGTTTTTTCAAATGTTTATTTTCTTTAGAAAATTGTATTATTTTTATAGCATAAGGATGACGCCATTCAATGTATATCTCTTTGTATACTTTATGAATAAAGATATTTTCAATTCAATGCAATTCAATAGAAAACAATCCAAGTTTTGTATTTTTCGGCATTCTTATTGTCCTCTGCTGCTCTTAGCCATTACATAACTGTTCAAAGAAATTTTGAATAAATAATTATAGGTATTTCATACTTGAATTTATAGAACTATGAAGCGCAAGAGGGAAGGAAATTTATATATTTGTCATTAGCCAGCGACAGGCCAACCCCTCGAAGGCAGGCAAAAACACACGAGGAGTTCTGAAATATCCGAAAATTCCAAAATCTTAGTGTTACTATCTAGCGGACAATCAATGAACTTTTAGGGCAAGATATAAACAAAAACAAACCTAATAGTTCATCCAACAGGAAACGACGCGGTGACATAAAAACAAAATCCTCCACCCAGTGATATAATTAGCGGGCGGGATTTTGCGAATACTCGTTGATTTCCGTTTGTTTTCTGAGATATATGGTTGGCGCTGGCGAACGATAAGTGAAATTTCCCTCCCTCTCATGCTTCATAGTTGTATTAATTCTACTATAGTGTAGAGGCCTAGTCTATTTACTCACGACATCTGACACTTTAAAATACATACTATGACAGTAAGACTGGTAGTAGGGGAAAACTTGTTGCCCAAAAAGATCAATCATCTTAGCCTCTCGATTGCTTGTATACAATTAATAATACAAGGTCTCGCCTTAACAATACTAATATTGAGATCCAAAATCGATTTCAAACCCGAAGGTCCACCATCTCTTGGGTTCTAGGTCGACCAAACTTCATCTGGGTAACCAAAAAGATAAGCCTGAATACTATAAAAAAACCTGAAATTACATACACACCTTGCTCATGATTAGGGCAAAGCCAATTTTACTGCATTCTAGATTCTTCACTAGAAAGGTAAATGGCCACTCAAGGTTACATGGGGTATCAAATTTTAATGGCCCATAAACACCAAACAGGGGTATTACAGTACCACTCTTGACCTATGGAATGTTAATCCCTATACCTCTTGGTAGTCAGAATTGGAAGGTCAGAAAGCCTTTTCCAGGGTCTGGGCTACGGTACATATTAAATAACGAGGCCTATCTGAAATCAAATAGACTTGTTACCATGCTGACACCATAACAAGTGTGTGTTTAGGGTGTGACAAAAAATATTTATTTAATTTGTAGAAATCTGATCAAGCCAGGATAAAGAATAAAGAAGCCAAAATAAACAGGCTTAACCGATCTCTTCTTAGGACTGTTGTTTGTGATTCATACTTGGATGGAGGACATCCTAGCT
This sequence comes from Flexamia atlantica, assembly GCA_035578135.1. NCBI lineage: Eukaryota > Metazoa > Arthropoda > Insecta > Hemiptera > Cicadellidae > Flexamia > Flexamia atlantica. The sequence continues at coordinate 11,831,464 of JAQJVK010000001.1, forward strand.
GAGCCATTTTGTTTTATGCAACCTTCACCTCATTTCGAGACAATCTTTTTAATGGTAAATGATAAATTCATAGCTTTTTCTGGTATGTGGTCACTAATTTTGTAAAAGCAGATTAGACATTCTTCACGTCTTTAATAAATGGAAAAATTCCCTAAATTTTTTAACTTACTTTTAAAATTAATTTATTGTAGATCTCTCTATACAGTACTTAACTTAATTGTTATGTGTAAGGAGAATGGGGAGTGAAAGGGAACAGCAGTTTTGTCTGAGATGGCACAATTACCAGAACTGCCTATTGGCAACACTGCCGCAGCTGTTGGACGGAGACGATCTGACAGACGTAACGTTGTGTGCCGGCGGCCGCAGTATTCGCGCTCACAGAGTCGTGCTGTCGGCTTGCAGCCAGTACTTCAAGGATTTGTTTAAGGTCAGTTGACACCCTTTCAATGTAACAAAATCAATCGTTCTTTGTGGAAGGTACCTTTCCTTTGTTATGGAAGGTAAAGGTTTATTATAAGAAGCCCGTAATCACAAATACGGTCATTAGATTGCTGAAGCAATTATTACGTTATGTGTTATATAGTTATAATACATATTGTTATATTAATATGTAAGCAAATTACATGTCTGAAGATGGTTCGTCATAGAATCGAAACCGGTCTCTAGTAACAAAACTATTATTAACATCTAAAGGCTGACTACCAGTTAAGTTTTTATTTTAACAAATATGAATAATTTATGTTGAGGTCAATATCCTAGTTGACCAACTTCTGGTCATTATCGTTTTAGAGAATGCCTAAATGTGTTATAGAATAAAAATGCCTAACATAGGGTGTCCAAATTGCAGACTAGCTTCATTTTCTGAAAATGTTTATTAGCATAATATTTCATTATAGCTTACTAAAGTATTCCCTCATTTTCTAAACCTGATAAACAAGGTAATTGTTTACAATTTTATTGACGTTTTGTCAACTTGATCTCTTGACAAACCTTTAACAGACCTCTACTGTTACTTTTAATGTACAGTTCAGTGAAAACTTGGGCTTGCTGCCATAAGGGTCATTGTTTTATATATACAGGGTGTTTCAAAACTCTCTCCCGAGACTCCGTGGGCACGTTCCTTAGGTCAAAACAAACAAAAAATGTAATATAAGTATAGGGTCTATCTCGCTCAGTTTTCCGTCTGTGAGTCTGTTTGTGTTTTTCAATTAAAACTGTATAACTTTGAAACGGCTTGAGTTAAATTATTGAAACTTGGTACGTAAACTATAGTTAGCATGGCCACAATTTTTACCAATTTTCAATTTTTTATCTTTTGGAATTTCAAAATGGCGGCCTTTTAAAAAATTAATTCATTAATATCTAAAAAAGTTGACAAGTTAACACTGTCCTTTTGACTATACATTTTATTTGCCATTTCATTACAAACATAACGACACTTTATTCATTAAAATCGGATAATAAATAAGCGAGATACAGCGATTTAAGTAAAGCATGTCATGGTATATTCCACGCGACTAGCGCGAGACTCATTGTTGCTGCAGCGCGGCGCGGGGCGCCACGGACTCGCGGGCCGGCCTCTGGATGGAATATGCCATGACATGCTTTACTTAAATCGCTGTATCTCGCTTGTTTATTGTCCGATTTTAATAAATGAAGTGTCGTTATGTTTGTAATGAAATGGCAAATAATATGTATAATCAAAAGGATAGTGTTAACTTGTCAACTTTTTTAGATATCAATGAATTAATTTTTTAAAAGGCCGCCATTTTGAAATTCCAAAAGGTAAAAAATTGAAAATTGGTAAAGATTTTGGCCATTCTAACTATAGTTTACGTACCAAGTTTCAATAATTTAACTCAAGCCGTTTCAAAGTTATACAGTTTTAATTGAAAAACACAAACAGACTCACAGACGGAAAACGGAGCGAGATAGACCCTATACTTATATGACATTTTTTGTTTGTTTTGACCTAAGGAACGTGCCCACGGAGTTTCGGGAGAGAGTTTCGAAACACCCTGTATATATATACAGGGTGTATATAAAGTCCCGCAATGTCTTAATATTTTTTAAACGACAACAGATAAATAAATAAGATTTGGTACATCAACACCACACCTAAAAATCTACTTTTTTAAGAAACTATCAATTTTCTGTCATATCATGGGGACGTCTCGCAAGGAGTCAGAAGGAAATCTTAAATAGGAGCATAGGTCAATATGCACATCATTTTAAAGGGCTTTGCTAGCAGAGTTCAATGCCGGAAACCGTTCCTCAAAAGGATCACCCGTTTCAAAATGGCGGCCATTTAAAGTGGGTGTACATAAAGACCTGCAAGGGCTTAATATTTTCTAAACGACAACAGATAAACCAATAATATTTTGTACATCAACACCACACCTAAAAATCTACTTTTTAAAGGAACTATCAATTTTCTGTCATATCATGGGGACGTCCCGCAAGGAGTCAGAAGGAAATCTTAAATAGGAGCATAGGTCAATATGCACATCATTTTAAAGGGCTTAGCTAGCAGAGTTTAATGCCGCAAACCGCATTCAAAAAGGTCGATCCAGTACAAAATGGTGGCTGTTCGAAGGTTTTACTTTGTTACATTTTACTAGTACAGTAGCCATAATCCCATTTTAAAGCAAAACTGCAACTAAATTAATACTGCAGCTAAATACTACATCATGCGTGTCTATAGAGAAGTTAATTATGACGTTAGTTATCTTAAAGGGTTACAAATTTGGTCCTAATAACATATTGGTAACGGGGAAAACCTGGTAAACATTTTAACAGCTGCCATTTTGTACTGGATCAACCTTTTTGAATGCGGTTTGCGGCATTAAACTCTGCTAGCTAAGCCCTTTAAAATGATGTGCATATTGACCTATGCTCCTATTTAAGATTTCCTTCTGACTCCTTGCGGGACGTCCCTATAATAAGACAGAAAATTGACAGTTCCTTAAAAAAGTAGATTTTTAGGTGTGGTGTTGATGTACAAAATCTTATTGATTGATCTGTTGTCGTTTAGAAAATATTAATCCCGTGCGGGACTTTATATACACCCTGTATGTATGTATATATATATATATATAAAAGCATCTTTTTTTAAAGCCCAGTAGAAGCTTTCTTTAATCCTTAAATTTCAGTTTCATGTATGGTAATTTTGTAAACCACATACAAATACAGTAGACGCCCGATTATCCGAGGTCTGGTTAACCGAGCCTCCGGGTTATCCGAGCTAGTCCTCCGAAAATTAAAATTAAAAGAAAACTCATAAAATTACGAAAATTAAGGCAAGAAGTGGATTATTTTCGTTGCACGTGTAAGATATTTAATTTATGGCTTTTGATAGGTCGAGTAATGCATCTCTACTGACTGTTGTTTGGTCGAGCACTTGATTTCCGGGAATATTATTTTGGCTAATTCTAGGAATCGCTTGCCCGTGCGTCTGTCTCACATCCTGTGCGTGTGTACGAAATTTCTTTTGTATTTGTTTACAGTTATTTAAAACTGTCAATTTTACGTTTTTCATTGTAGTATCAATAAGTACTTCCCATATAATGCGTCTTTTAGCGAATTTCCCCTATAGGGAAGAAGCTATTACCGTAGGTCTCATGGTAAGACCTAAGCTCGGGACCACTATAACTTTTCGTTTTGGGGCCCCCAGAAGCAAAAAACACTATTCGTTTGAATTTTTATATATATACTAGTTGTTGCCCGTCGATACTCGACGGACACGACTCCATTTTTGTGGTGATTGGAGCGCAAGGCAGTTGGTGCGAAATATGTATGAATGTCCTTTTTAAACTGCTGTTTTCTTCCAAGTATTTTTCTTTCAGCAAATTTCAAAAAGAAAAAATGGTTTCAGCCATCAGTGAAATTAACTAATATTTTATACTCATAATCTACTTTTCTGGGATATTAAGGGGGCCTCAAGTCCCCCCGCAGTCGGTCTACCTCAAGTTCCGAGCGCTAAAACAGGGTTTTGTATCTTATTCATTGATAGCTGGATTTTCATATGATTTCCAATATTTTGGTGTCATTTTAAAAAGGATATATTTTTGTAGGTCGCTATAATTTTATAATTTTTGATTTTACCCCCATTTATTTACAGGAATTGTCTAAATCTTTCAAAAAAAGGTAGTTTTTTGTTAGATTTTAAAGTCTTATAACTAACGACAGAAACGCTTTATAGAAAAATAAAAATTGTGAACGTGAACCCACTCTCATTTTTATTAAATCTTAAAAAATAAAGCTTTTGTCGTCCAGATACGAAACGTCTGCAAGCTTACTTCAGCGTGCTTTAGTCCTATCTTTACAATGTTATTTCGCTCTGTGACGCAGGTTTTTCTGTCAAGGTAGACCGCCCCCTTAATACAGATAGGAATACGTGCAGTTCTGCATGACTGCATTAGTCACCATCTAGGGACATTAGCTTATGGTAATCATTTTTGCACGTTATTGGTACTATATAGGAAGTATCCCCCAACATTAAAATACCAGTGAATCAATATGTAGCACACAACTTTACTTCTTATAAGTTTATGGTGGTCTTGATTCCAAAACTTTAAATAAGAAACTGCACAGAACAGGCGATTTCCATCGCCTACAATGGGCACAATCTTTTTCTTAATGGTTGGTGTACTTTTTTTCTCGGTGAAATAAATAAATGAATCAGGAATAAAATAAAACTACTTACACTATATTTATGAAAATATTTTACTTAAACAGTTTAATTCAAAGCAAGTTAAAAACACAGTGATTGACTTTAAGTGTCACAACTTCGGAAACTGCTGAAAGACAGGACGTTTACTTTTTACCGGAAACCGGTTGAAACGTCAGTGTTTTATGCAGTGTGGTGGCAAAAGTGTAACTAAATGATGAAAGCACAGCATATAACCATTGACTATGAATGTATAAGTCAATGATATAACCATTTACAGTTTTAAAATATCTTTAAATGATCCAATGTGCAAAGTTATAATAAGTAAGATAAGTTTATAGCTGAACCCAAATTGCTAACAGAAAAAAAGATTTTTCACAGAAAATAAAAATTAGCCTACTTTAGTTTCATCGTCTGTCAAAGTACCCCATAAAACAATAATGCTGCATCATTGCATACCCAAATCCTCTTTAGGTCTAAACTTAAAGCTTATAAATCTTAGGTCTAACCTTAGGACTAAACCTAAGGCCTTATTACTTAGTCTTAGACCTTAGTAGCCTAATCAAAGCGTTCTGTTAGGAAAAAAAACTTCAGAAATAAGTAGGCCTAATTCTATAAATTTTTATTGGATTAAACGGTTTATAAAATGTTCAAGAAAAAATCTTTCGAGAATTTTCGAAGGCCTATAGACATTGTGATTCCTATACAACTTAGTTGACCTAAAATAAATATCACTGGCGTCACAGACCTTAGTGACGTATCAAAAATTATGGCAGAACTGTGCGGATTTGAACCTGGTTCGCCGAGTTGGTGGCCCGATGCGCTGCCGATAGAGCTAAAATGCCTTGGGTCTGCGCGTGTAAGTAAGCACAATGAATTAATATCGGATTTGGGGAATAAATCTATTTGTTACGATAATTTTCGTAACACGCACAGGATTTGGAGCACACGTCGAATTAAAACCGGTGCATTATTACTGAAAAAATTATTACTGAAATCGGGGTTAATATGAGTTTTTAAAGGTAAACTGCTTCCATATTTTATAATTAATATTCTAGACAACATTTAGTCAGATCCACTGCTAAGTTTTAAATTACTTATTATTAGTTCCTTATTACGCTAAAAATGGTAATTACTATGAATGTAAACCTTTTAAACTAACCCGCCTTTACAAAATTAATTTGCCATTGCAGTAACCATTTGGACCGTTAATGGTTGCAATCAGCTGTTTCACATAATTAAATAATTTTAAATGTAGCCCTACAAAATTTAACAATCAAAACTTGTTTTTTATAATTTACTAACTATAAACTTGTTTGGTTAAAATAATATAAAATTGTATTATTATCCCTTTCAATATAAAGTATTTGTACACGTTTTTGGGTACTGGACATAATATAACAAATGCTTCTTGAGCGTTTGCTCTTCGTCTGTTGTTAGACAAATAACCCGTGCCGTTAAAAACAGCTGACTGAAGAACTGTTAAATAAGGTTATTGCAAAGGTTTAGAAATTTCGATTTTTTAAATTAAAAAAAGCAAGATAATGTAGAAGTAAATAAAACCTGCAAATATAGATAAGTTGAGCTTTTATTTGGTACAAACTGGATGTAAATCGGCCCAGTGGAAGTCTCAGACGAACTGTCTGAAGAATTGAAAAAGTTGACTTTCTTCCCCATGTTAAATCTCCATAAGAAAAATTTATTTTTCATTTTTAACCCATTTAACATAATTTTTTTCACAATACGAATAAAACCTGCTAATATAGGACCGAAAACCTTTGTTTTGGTACAACCCGCATCTAAAACGGTCCAGTGGAAGTCTCAGACAAACTGTCCCAAGGTTTGAAAAAGAGAACTTTTTTCCCCATGTTAAATCTCCATAAGAAAAGTTTATTTTCCATTTTTAACCCAGATAACGTAAACATTTTTAAAATACAGATAAAACCTGCTAATATAGGACCGAAACCCTTTGTTTTGGTACAACCCTCATGTAAACCGGCCCAGTAGAAGTCTCAAACGAACTGTCCCAAGGTTTTTTTCCTTACGGCTTTAAATATATAGATATCTATATATATATATATATATATATATATATGTGTCTGTTAGCACGATAGCGGCCGCAAAAATGGTCCGATCTTTATGAAATGGTACGGACATGTAAATTGGTAATCAATTGGACGAGTTCGTGAACCAGCCCGATCGGACCATCGGAAGGGGGGGTAAAGGGGGATAAACCCCCCAAAAATGGGTTTTTTGAGTTTTTTACATAGAAAAATAAAATTTATCGAATTTTTGTGGCCACCATTGAATTCAGTTCAAAAAAACAAACAATTTAGTATTTTGAATCACTGCTCTATGTCCATTGGTTACCGAGATATTGAAAGTGGTAAACACAGTACGTTGTCTCAATGTTAACCTTATGGGAAATAAGTAAAATTCTATATCTCGGTTATCTCTCAACATATCTTGTTAAAACTTGGTAAATACCTTCTTCTAGTTCAGATCTACTAAATATTGAATTAAAACCACCCAGTTTTAATATACCTGTAGCAGCAAACCTGCATACTCATTCCCCATGTTATTCTTATGGAGCTTACCAAAACATGTCAAATCTTGCTATGTTTGATTGATATATGTTGTTTTGCATTTGAAATTCGCTGAGTATGCAGGTCTGCTGCAACGGGGTTATTTCAAATTTGTTTATACCATAGTACATAACCTCCGTATTATCCGAGTTTTTCGTGTGTCCGAGGTACCCTCGGTCCCAATTACCTCGGATAATCGGGCGTCTACTGTACTTAAATGAACGTCAGCTAGTCTTTTAGGTAGACATATAAGTATTTAATGTTCGTTTAGGAGATGATCCCAATCCAACATCCTGTGATAGTGCTGCCGGGGACATACTTCACGGACCTTGTCGCTCTAGTCACATTCATGTACAGTGGAGAAGTCAATGTTTACGAGCACCAGTTGGCAGGTCTGCTGTCAGTGGCGGAAACTCTGCAGATCAGAGGGCTGGCTGAGTTCACATGGGTATGTGAACAATAATTGTATGGCATTACATTTTATACAAAACCATCTTGTTGGTAGGCCTATACTAAAAGATTATTTCACAAGCGAGTTTATTTATTTTATACTGTAGTTTTTCAAAAAATTTGCTTTTTCAAAAGGTTTATATATGAGGTTTTATAGTTGCTGAAAAGACAAAGGCAAAATAAAATTGCTATAAAAGAAAATCATGCAAATTTACTGTAAAAGTTCTTGCGTCAAAGATAAAAGAATGCCTCTGGCAATTTGTATCGAATCATACCAAAAAATATTTAAATTCCAGCCTTCAAGCGTTTTTTGAATTTGTAAGAACAGTTTTTTAAATAAAAAAAATCTCCATAACTATACAAACATTATTTTCAGATTCAACTACCTTCCTCTTTTCAATACAATATAATTTGTTTGTTTAAGCATTAATCATATCGCAAAATAATGGTTTTAAGTCCAACTTCATTTGTCTTCACCTCTGATGTAGTCTATCTCATAACTAAATGGTTACCGTCACCAAATTCCCTTGCACATAATTGTTGAAATGTGTGTGTCCAATATGGCTTATCTAGTGCCAGAAGATATGAAGATCACTCAGCTCAAGATCCTCTGGCTGTTTCGGGATTGGTCGATGATGACACATTAGAATGAACCAGAATTAGTTTATATAATTTGTTGTGGCAATTTGGCCTTCCTCTTGCATTATAATGCAGGGGAGGAATATGTTTGTTCACTATCCTATATGTTTTATTTTGTTTATTTCTACCAATAAGACTGATGAGAAGACTTGAAGTGCAACATTACATCTGACCCAGAACATTGATGTTGATTGGCTTTGAAATTCCACTAACTGTAGCTTTAAACCAGGGGTAATATTAGGCATTTATACCTCCTTCATCCTTTGAAGAGTGTTTTAAGTATCAGAAGTCATAATGAGGCAAACATTTTCCCTGAGGAAGAGGTGGCGGTAAACTTAGCCACAAGGCACATGAGAGGAGGCGGGGAATTTTATGTTGAGGGATATAAGGATATAAGGATAAACATTATTGTACAGTATATAAAATGATTAAACAAGCCAGTTATTTTATCAGAAAATAAATAAAAGTATGTGGAATGTAAAAATAATTACTGGTTGTAAAATATTGTGAATTTTTTACTTGATAAAAATGGCCCTTACTTAAACAAACAATCTCTTATATTTTAAGGTTTTTTGAAAGTTTTAAATTCATAACAGTGAAAGTTGTGCCATAAAGTGATAAACATAGAATATTCTCACATCTTTTATTTGCCAATCTTATCTCCAGAGGTGGATTTCATAGCAAGACTTCTTGTCAAACCAAATAACATACTTACATTCCACTTTTTCCAAATTTGTCAAACATCTATTCTTTTGATGGTAATCACCTATAATTTTGTCAAACTCCTAGTGATACACCTTTTTGATAATTACGTACAGAATAAGTTATTGTATCTAACAGTAAACCCGACTATTTAAATCCTAAGCTACTCCTTATTCTATTTCAGGGTCTACTTAAAAAGGAAAATAATAAATCACTCTAAGAAATTTATATTGTTAATTTTAACTGGTATTTACCAATTATTTACATCTATTAAGATATTAAAGTACTAATCTGCTAAGGTAAGCTAACCTATCCTCGAAGAGGCTATAAAAAATAATATAGTTTCATTTTGGTCATATGTTATGGCAATTTTGGTGTGCAATGGTCCTTTAAGTAATAGTTTGAATATTGCCATAAATGTATTTTAAATAACATGGACCATTCGATGTTCTAATCATCTTGAGTCCAGACGAGAGGGAGTTTACTGTACACTTAAAATTTTATCACGATAATTTTTTCTAAAATACTTACGGAATTCAAGGAGCCTATATATTTGAATGACCACCATTTTTATTTTCAAAACTTAACTCCATAAAAATATAAACTCTTAGAGTCTTAAAAGATGCAAAAATCAATTTTCTAATTAAAATTTTTTAATTTTATTTGGGCCACAAGTCAAAATGACAAAGTAAAAATGTTCTGATTTTTTGAAACTGTAAGTATGCTATAAATGCCCTAAATTTGTTGTAGTAACTTTTGACTTATTTTTGAATGTTTGCTTAATACGCTACACATCTTTTTAAACCCTGAAGGATTATAATAAACAAGTACATTGAAATTAATTTGTTAACAGAGTGGGAACCTGTCCAACAGCGAATCAGGCAAAAAAGAGAATACGGCTGGCAGTCCAAGATGTAAACGAGTAAAGACAACAGCGATCAGTGGAGAGGAGGTGAGCTGTTCTTCCCCCTCCACTAACAACAACAACTCCACAAGTTCCACAGTCAAAAGCCGATCAAAAGCAATGGACGAAGTCTGGTCTGAGGCCAACACCAACGTGGTGGCGGCGGCCCTGGAGCAACCGACTTTGGTAGCGGAGGACCTGAGTAGCCGAAGCGCAGACGCAGCTGAAGTCAACAGTCCGAGCAACCCCAGTCCACCCAGCGTCAGCATTGATTTGACCAGCAATCCAACTGATTTGACCCAAGGTTGGTGGTTGTTTAAATTGACAATATTTTATTGATAATTCAGCTAATGTGGGGCCTGAATTCTGTTTGTTTTATGTATGGGTATTCTTTAAATGATAAGACGTTTGTAATCAATGAGTCTGAATTGTAGTAGATTATTAATTTCTAGATTTATTTTAAACTAAATTTGAACCAAAAAATCATGTGATCACTTCTGTTGGCATGTTTTGGGAGTGGTTTGAGCACCTCTTTACATACTTGCAAGATATTTTGATAATTCTTTGACCAAATTTACTGGTCTGAAACCTTACCTCCTAGATAATACCTTACCTCTTGAAAATTATCACCACCTCAATGAGCCTAAAGCTATGACTGTCATTTTTCTTTAAATTATATTCCTTTAATGGATTTTGAATTTGTGGATTTTTCTGTATATGATTGGTAAAAACCTCTTCTTCAGGTGAGAAAGAAGAGATTTGATCAGGTCATATCAAGATTTATAACTCACAGCCAGGCAAACCTGGACAAACAATCAAAGCTAAAAAAGAAAAACTGTAATCACATAAGGGTTAAAACAAATAAATGAATACAAAATGGCACAAAAATCACAAAATCACCAAGATCAGATTCCAGGTCCTGAAACATCTTGAAATGAGTTTCTAATCAGAGATGGCAAATTTTCAAAAAATCTCAAGTTAATAAAAAAAAAACTCATCACTAACAGTGGATTCCAAAGAAAAACCTGCTTATTAAAAACTTACAAATTTTGATATTTTTTTACAGGCATAGTTGAAACAAAATCGAAGAATTCTCCTAAGTTGTACGCCACTTGTTTTGTGTGTGGAAAACAGCTCAGCAACCAGTACAACTTGAGAGTGCACATGGAAACGCACCAGAACGCGCACTACGCGTGTTCGGCATGCAACCACGTGTCACGCTCGCGCGATGCGCTGCGCAAACACGTTTCGTACCGCCACCCGCCGAGCCAGACCACGCCTGCTCCTCGCCAGCCTTGACAGCCGTTCGCCGCTCTAGTCACCGTCTTAGTCACCACGTCATTCTTATAGTCCAGTCAGTTTATTTCAAAGGTTTGTTTTTATGTGATCTCATTTCCAAATATTAGAGTTAAATCAAACCTGTATATATCCTTGTAGGTGATTTATTTAGTCGGTTGGGGGTTCAAGTTACCTTAGTTAATTTCTTTTTGTTGTGCGCACACCATCAAATGGTGTGCGGTTTAGTCATTGTTGATATATGTATATTTAGATACTATGTATACCTGTAAACTTGTTTGAAGATTTATTACCATTAGCAGTTACCAAAATGAACCATTTACATTTACGATAAGTAGGTTTTTGTTTCAAGTGTGCAGATGTGCACAGGAATTCCTCCTCAGTGTTCTGGTTGAATCATCTGTTTTTGTTATAACTTGTTGATTAGGTTTACCTCTGTAGTACAAACCTGTGTGTAATTACCTTTTCATTGAATCATAAGTGTGTTGATTTTATAGTAATCAAAACTATTGACTATAAATACTTTTTTAAACGTTGTTTAATTTCACAACTTGTCATGTTTACATGCTTCTTGGGTTTAAGATTTAGTTAGAGGCATCAGCAGTAGTCCAGTATTAAAAGATTATTGAAAAATTTCAGCGGCAATAATCTTGATTATTTGCTAGTTTGCAGTAATATTTTTTATGTAGCCGTAACCTTAAATCATGTGACTTCCTATTAATTCGATATTAAAATACAGTAGACTCCCCTCTAATCAAGGCATCTTAGGTCCAGATTCTCGTCCTCGTTAAATGAAGAAGTCTGACTATCAAGCGATAATACGAATGCAAAGAGCATCCGTCACAAAAATGGTTGCTAACTGAACTGAGTGTTTATGTATTAGTTCCGTCTATTTAGGGATAGAAACTCTATTTTGATTGTTTTTTGTGATTTCTGCCTGACACTGTCAGGTTTTTGATTATGTATTGACTCATTTTAAATAACATAGACCATTCGATGTTCTAATCATCTTGAGTCCAGACGAGAGGGAGTTTACTGTAAACTTAAAATTTTATCACAACTGAACTAGTCTTGCGTTTTCAAGTCATTCAGCAATAACTAGTTGAACGCTCTTGGTGCCATCAAGGCTTCCCTTTAATATTCATAGTTGAAGCTGCACTTTCCATTTATTCATAATGTGAGAGGATGTTGATTGTCCATTCCTCTCGTGACAGTGGTACCTTAGACGTAAGTTGCACATCTTGTTTGTTTATTGTTCCTGGTATTCATTGGGCTGGACACTATCATCTTGTGCCTTATATTTGTTATAGATTATACATGTTAAAGAAAATATATATTTTTATTTTCAGTGCTAAATATGCAGTAAATACTGCTTACTACTGTATTGAATACACCCACAGTGCCAGTTAGTTTCCAACTGGAGATAAATTTGGTTATATTTTATAACAAACAATATTACCTTATATATTTATTGTACTGTATTTTACTCTTAGATCTTACAATATTATACAAAATATTAGTCATAATAAATATTTGAATTAGTGATTTGGCAAGCTTTTGAACAACAAGTGAACACTTGGTGATACTATGTGGTTAGTTAAACGCTGATAGATAATAGAATGGAAAGTCAACTTATAAGTTTCAACAGAGTCTGGTTTAGTTTTGATCACTGCAAGTTCAGTCTTTTGATCTTGAAAATAATCAATTCTTAATCATCTCAAAAAAATTTATATGTCCCTTTTTCTTTGTTATAATGAACCTGTAAATCAGCAAATAACACAGAAAAAAATTTGAAAATCTACATTTCAAACTGATTCCTAGAGTACATCAAGAAATCGATTGAACAAGAAAGATATGATTTTGTAATGTAAATACAAAAATCATCATCAATATTTGTCAGTGGCATGGTATGGAAAGGCTTGAGAATGAGTTACATGCAATATGCAGATATAGATGCAGTGTTCAAACAGTAAATTTAAGTCTCTGCTATGGCAACTATTTATTTTTCTAAAATGAAGCAGTATCTTTTGTGAGCAAATGGTTCACAAAAGAACCATTCTAATCAAGACTCCTCTTACAGTTCTTAACTGATTTAATAATTTTGGGTCATTGGAAAGAGCTCAGCATGAAGTTTGCAGGAAATAAAATTTATGAAAGTTTGGCCTAAGGGAAAGGTCCAAGACGCCATCAACATTTTTATTTGTCCATAAGATTTTTTATTGGAGCCGAAATTTCAAGGAACAGCTGATTTCTGTGAACATGTAATAATAAGCAGACAAGAAATAAAATTTTTAAACCTGCTCAGCAGCACGTGTCTACTAGTATTGATAATTAATGTTCTTTGAAAGCTCTGAAAGCCTAAATGTTGCTCTTTGGGTGTCTCAAGTCAGTGCAAGGACCAAAAATCCTTTGGGAAGAACCCATGAATGAATGGCTTTTAGGAAGTCCTCAAAGTACAGTTTTTGCCTATTTGAATAACTTTGGACATCAGATAAAAAAAGAAAGTATCATTACAGTTGCATATGAAACAAGCAGTCAACTTCAACTGTAAAAAAATAATTTAAATAAAAAATAAAAACCCAAATGATGCTTGTATCATTATTGGATCACACAATCTAAGGGTTTTGAATTACCTTAGGAGTTTTGTGCCCAAAAGTATATATTGTGATTTCCACATTATCCCTATGTAATTTATGGTGGTTGTGAATTAATCCATCAGAGTATGTAATTGGTCTTCTAGTCGTAACAAATTGGACTAGAAGTTAGATGGGTTGGCTTGTGTGTCAGTATTTTTATAATTACATTTATTTACGTTGAGACGGGCTTCCGTGGTCTAAGTACACATGAGACGAATCCTTAATTTTGGGCGTCGACCACAATGGTGACGAGATGGATATAGTTGCCGAAGTTTCAGACGCAATACAGCAGTCCATTCTTGAGGCGCACTAACACTCATTCAAATGATGTGTAACTGCACGGCACGGCACAGATGTCACTGGTGAATGAGCGTTAATGCGCCTCAAGATTGGACTGCTGTATTGCATCCGAAACGTCGGCAACTATATCCATCTCGTCACCATCATGGTCGACGCCCAAAATTAAGGATTCATCTCATGAATATTTATTTAGTTTGGTATGAGAACACTATGTCTTATTTGCTCTTCAAGGTTTTGAAATTTTGGGATTCTAAATTGAAAGTGTACAAGCATTTTTTATCATCAACCCAATGGTCATAGTTATTTAAGAAATATATTTATAAAGTTAAACATTTATTTAACACACCAAACTTTGAATTTAAGTAATTAATATACTGGGCTGAGTTTTAGCATGGCAGTCTGTAGTAAAGAGGCTGCAGCCTTCGAACTGGCAACGCCACTTTGCAAGGGTTTTTGATCATGGTAAAAACCCTTACAGAGCCAGCTGATTTCAAGTAAGCAAAAGATAATGCCATAAGAGAGTATGGATTAAAAAATCAGCTGAACTCTTAGTCATATTGTTGCCATTTACCAGTGCTCGCGGCCTTGTTACTAGGGTTCCGGCCAAATCATTAGGCGGGTGAGTCAACGCCTAATCAATGCTGCTGGCGTTCAAAATATGTTTTTGACCAATCATTTACCCATCTGAAGTTATAGACAGTTATGCTCTTTGTTTATGTTTTCCAAATCAGCTGAGTAAGTTCTCCAAATACACCCAAGTAAATGTGCTTCTATCTGTTGGAAATATGTTCAACTACTTAACTGTGTAGAGGAGCGGAGGTGTCTTTAACATCAAGTCATTTATACAGCTGGAGTTTCCATTTATCGCCACCCGTCTAATGATTTGGCCGGAACTCTAGAGATGGCTATAATTTTAGTGTTAAAGTGTGATAAACACTTATTATTTAAAAAATAAAATACACTTTTGACATAATAAAAAATACATAATTTTGTTTACTACATTCAGCATAATTAAAAAGAATATTAACAGAAGGCTTTTTCTTTAACACTGTTGCACACAGTGATAAAATTTCTTGGCATATTTTTAAATTTGTTCCGCATAAAATGGGTATTGATTGTGATGAATTGTTAAAATCCCCTTCAAATTATCATAACCCTTCTCTTTGTAACATAGGTGACACGATTTGTACTTGGTTGGATCGTTGATGAAAGAATGTATTTCCGTAGCATAGAATTTTTGTTTTTGTATCTATGTATTTCTAAGATATGTTTGACACATTTCATACATAATTATTTAGTCAGTGAATTAAATTTATCGTGAGATTTATATTGAAGTTAGTTAAATTATGACCAAATTATTAATTTATTTCTGTAGTTCTGCATTGTTAAATATTGTTATGTTCATTTTTTATTTGGACTATCTATTAGTCCTTAGGCACTGCAAAACTCTACATAAGAGAAAACTTTCCAAGTGTTTACCATGCCACTCAAACATTCATTAACTTATTATACTCATAAAACTATAAACATCACCTGAAAGATGAATATGTATGATTGATTAGTTTTTAATGATTGTAACTCTTAAAGTGGTAAATAGTGCCAACACTTAAAGTGGTAAATAGCGCCATTGTATGTTTTTTGTTGTGGTGCTGTTAAGGGAATTCATTATTTTTTTTAACACGGCGGCCTTTTTAATGTCGTGCCTTAAATTTCCAGGCTATAAATATATTAAAATATTGTAAGGTTTGAAGATTTATTTTATTGGAAATCAAAATAATGTGGGGATCTTTGTGATTACCTTTTTAAAATGTTTGCCTTTCATGTTGAGTATAAAAAATTATGTTACAAGGTATAATGGAGGCCTCTTTCGTTTGCTGCTCATAAAGTTTGGTTGTAATTGTAAACGTTCATTGCTTATTTCTGGTATTTTTTGTGATTGCAATCTGTTTACCTTTCTTTTCTAAGTTTTATACTTTAATAGAAGTGATTCAAAGAATATTTTATATATTGCAGTTTATAACGATCATTCTTTGCTGGTGAGACTTTTTTAGATCATAAAACAGTTTTTTTCAAGGCATGAGAAGTCAAGTTAAAATTTTGGAATATTTTTTATTGTTAATTACCAATTAAGTTGAAAGAATATCGTTTCAAACAGCTAAGGAGAGTAAATGTGAAACTAGTGCTCAATTAGAATAAAGCTGTTTCTTCATTTGTCAAGAATATCACTTGTGAAGTGTTTAATTTGAGAATTTACTGAGATGTGTTCATGAAGTATCACTTCCTTTTTAATCATAATTTTGTTGATGTTTTCAAATTTTATTAATGTTAAACAATAATATAAAATATATGGAATTTGTCTTTATTTCTTCCAAGTATATTGTTTGGTTTTAAAGTTCCTTAAGACTGTACAATGATGGGATTTTAAAGAAATTTAAATCATTCTTTTATTTTTTAAGGGGTCTTCATTAACCCATTGGAGACTTTACATGAGACTGTCTCGTGACAGATTTCTATGACATCTGGGTGCTGTTAGTGAGGGCTTGGCCTAGGAGTTCACTGGTTTGCTGCTAGGGTACTTCTCCTTTATTCCCCGGTATTCTGCCTTCCGACTTGAGGTCCCTTTTTCAATATTTCAATATAAATGCTTTATTTTAACAATGAAATTGAGAGTGAATCTCATCTCTTTAGGTTTAGACTTAAAGATCTAGTTTTCAGCTATGTTTTGACACCTAATTCATTTCTTAAAGATTAATAATAAGTATTCTGTGAACGTTTTAATTGTAAGGCCTCTTATTACCTAAAGTAACTTAACATTAAAATTCAAAAGTTAACCCAAACAGAAAAAAATCAAAACTATAAATTGTACATCAGATTGATCAAGCTGAATTTTAGAATGTTAATAACTCAAAACCGGAACATTCTGACTTCAGGTCCCTTTTCACTTTCTGCACACAAATATAGTTTATTATTCTCCAAGATTAAAGTGCTCCCAAGGTTGGGAATGTAATTCACATCAATTTTAAATGTATTCCTTACAGCAGGAACATTCAAAATCAAATTTATAAAATTGGCAGCGGTTTAACCACAGATTTTCCGGTCGCGATGTTTGAAAAATTATTCTGCTATCCGATCGAGAGATTTACCGGTCGAGATGATGATAGTAATGACGAAAGTGGCTATTTTGTAACGTTATACAGCCAAATTTAGAATATTCCGAACAAAGGTTGATATTCATTACTTTTTCCCGACTATTCAAAATCCCTGATGTTTACCAAAATTCCCGACTGGTAGATACCTTGTGTTCATACTCATTTTGACCTCTACAAAAAAGCGATTCACCAATTGTTTTTTAAAATCGCGGCTAGAGCACAGCAGGGATTTCCGGGGACTTGTAAAATTTTCTCTGGAGGGGTTTATTTAGCACAGTAAATTTTCCCACTAGACTTACTGACACAACAGAATCGGCCATAGATAACTTTGTAACAAAGCAAAGTTTCCATCTAAGATTTGTAACAATTTTCTTAAAGGTCTTGGACTATAAGTAGCAAGTGATTTTCATAGCAGGCATTATGTCTAAGCAGGTGTAAGCCCAATGATTTACACAATCAGCTCAAATCTGATGAGTTTCATTTTGGTTCTGTCAAGTTTTAAAAATCAAAACTATAACCAACTAGGATAAAATATTTATTTCATATAAATAATATACAAGCTTATATACAATATTTACAATACATGAATAATGCTAATAAAGTAAATTTACAATAATAAAATAGATCACACCTTAATAGACACAATCCAATAGCACATATTCCAACAGAAAATGACTATTTACATGTTATAAAAATTTTAAGTTTTGTCCTGGAATGGCTGAACCAGTAGTTAATTAATCAAAGTAAACAGTAGAGAAAACTTAATTATTTGAACATTTTACTGAAGTAATTTGTCAACTTAAGTTTGACAATAGCAAAAACTTAATATAGCATCAATAGAGATGAACCAAAGAAAACATCAGTATTATAAATTTAAATTATAAAATGCCGATAACTACAAAAACCTCTTTTTTAAGTCACAGATTAAATTATCTCCAAACATATTGTCATATAGATCACAATGTTAATATTCATAAAATAGTAAATCATTAAATTATGGAATGTTATTTCAGGTTTATGACAACATTAAGTCTTAGTTTCATATTCTCAGTAGCTCTGTATCATGATGCTCCCCTCATAAACATTTGTGGAATGTTCTACGGTGGTGCACTCACTAGAGAATAATTGATGAACACTTTACAAATTTCTCGAGTGTTTTCCAACAAAATAAAAATACTATACTAATTTGTCAAGACTTTTTTTGTTTATTTATAAACAAAAGGCAATACTATACCTTCTATGAATATTATGTGAAATGCATTCTAAGAGGACTTTTGAAATGTTAATTTACTACTACTTAAATAATGAAGTTATACATTGCGTAGTAACTAGGGTAAAGACTTGAAAAAATGCTAGCCGAAATTGCTTTTAAGTTCACAAGACATAGTTTTGAAATAAAGCAATAAAAAAACTTTAAAAGAATTAACACATTGAAAACAATTAGGAAAATTTGTTAACATTTTAATTTAATGACTAAAGTATATAATGTTTTACTTAGATAACAATGGTTCTGGATAAGTCTTTGGAGGTCCAGTTGTAAATACTTAACAAAATCATGATTAAATACTAAAAATGTTTATAATCCAAAATGGTTAGGATCAATAAATTCAAATTTACTATGCTATTTTTATATGGTAAAATTTGAAGAAATTGTCACAATATTCCAGTAGCTTACAAAAAATGATTTTATGGCAAAGCAAAAGGAACAACACTTAAAAGCATTCAACTGACTGTACACGAGAAATCACATTATTATGTTGACTCTAAGGCTTGCTTAAACATTAATCCTAAAAAGTATTCACACATTTCACAAAATCAATCTAGTACCAATCATCAGATCAATTAATAGAAGTGCTAACTTATGGACACTTACAGTTGAACTTATTTTAAGGTTAAAAATTAACCCTGTTGCATTCTAGCTGTCAAGTAACAATAACTCTTACTTAACAGCTAGAAAGCAAAAGAAAAAGGCCTATGATGCCCATGGCCACCACAATCCTTTTAGGCTTAAGGCAACCTCTGTTTATCAATGAACCTTGGGTCATTCTTCACCCTGATTGCTCTTAAATTACTTCCTATCACAGTTTTTACAGAAACAAACTTTGACTAAAGTTAAAAACTACCGCTAATTTACATTGATCACACACTGTCTTTTATACACATCTCTCCGGAGGTCAAGTCAGGCTGGTAAACACCATGTGTGAGTGTGAGCGCGCGAGCAGGTCGGGTCAGGACTCACGGCTAGAGGAGTTGCTCTGGCTGGAGCTCTTGCTGGACGCCCGGCGCTTGGGCAGCTCGAAGTGCCACTCGGCGAGCGGCCCGGCGCTCGGCGACAGGCTGTCAAGCGGCGGCCGCGCTCGGATCCCGTACGTCGTCGGCCGCTCGTCCGGGTGGTGCGACAACATCAGCTTCAGCAGCTCATACTGAAACGATTGGTTGTCAGTTTCTTGTTGACAGAAACCTATTTTTTTTTAAATTTTGATTTGGAAAATTATATTCAACGAAAGTTCAAAAAAATGGTGTTTGTTATATACTACAAAAACCGAGCAATATCCCAGAGCATAGTATAAACTATCTGAGGATCAACCGTTCTCTCGATCAGTTACCTTCGTCCATAAATCTTTTAAATAAGCAATTTATTCAAGGGTTAGCTTACTTAGTACAATAAATAAAAATAGTTCAATAAAATTCCCAAGCTCCCACGAGGAAGCATGTGTTGCCGACATACAATAGAAGGGCATTATATTTCAAGGTCTTCCTAGGAAGGAGGCAAATGACAGGGATCGATGTGATTCCCTTGGTATATTGTAATTACAAAAATTGAAACAACTCACCATCAGAACAAAAGAATAAGATTTATGGATGGAGGTAAGTGATCGAGAGAATGGTTGATTCTCAGATAGTTTATTAAATGTGATCCCAACTCTCATAAATAAAAAAAACTTATTTAGAAAATCAAACCTTTATTCATTCTCTTAAATGAAGAAAGACCTTACACAGGGAACTTAAATTAATTACGAAAAGGGGTTTATAGACTTGTTCACTTTAGGGGGGATTCAGACAAAAATCTTTATAGCTTAAATAAGAGAACTAATACCTTTTTAAAAGTAACCTCTACTTTACACAAATTAAAAACCAAGGGATCATTTCTTTGTTATTTTACAAAGAAAAACATTGTTTTTATATTTAGAAAAACTAAAATAATTGTAAAATACAAATGGCAAAAACAACTTACCTCTTGTGGAAACATGGATGGGAAGTCCTTTGGATATTTGTTGGCTCTCAGGTTTGTCAGAGCATGAATTCGTTCCATTTGGGTGTTAAAAGGAACAAGCAACTCGAACAGAATCACACCCAGGGAGTAAATGTCTACTTTGTAGCTGTAGGGCTTTCCTGATACCTAAAACAGTTGAAAGTAGGATTAAGTTAATGAGGAACATTAAGTGATTGATGTCTTAACAAACCTTCATTTTAAGGAAATTTTATATGACTGATTGAACAAGTTAAGTTCAATGTTACGAAAGTGTAAATAAAATGTATGGAAATGTGTGTTTTTATTAGGTTACGGTATCAAAGTAGACCTAACTTCAAGAATAAAACCACTAGACAACAAAAGCAGATGTGGCAAATTCTGTTAAGACGATACTGGTGGGGGCTCTGTCAGGATCTTGATTGAGCTATGGCAATCTGAAATCAATTTTGGCTCAACCAGCAGAGAGAGGGATAGAGTTACCATATAAATGAAATGCTTTCATTTCAGGATTCATCATGAAAACCAATAGTTTGAGAGTGAAAAATTTTGTATTATGTTTGTTTGAAGCTTCAAACAATGTTTCAATATGTAAAAGAATCTTAAGAATAAATTTGCCTGATGAACGTTATTTATATCTCAGACCACTTTATGTTTTAACTACATCAATTAAAGCTACATAATTCTTAAAAAACTTTAAATTTTCTCTTTTGACATAAAAATTAATTTCATATTTAGAAAAACGGTGAAGAAATGATTATAACCTAGTCCAAGTTACAAGCAACACCTCTTAGTCGTGTTATAACTGTGTTTGAAATTATTCTGAACTTGCACATTCACTACGCCACCTACCTGCTCGGGGCTCATGTACAGCTGGGTGCCGACCCTGGCCGTGTGCTTATCGTCGGCCCAGGCGTCCAGCTCAGCCTCCACACTGACCCAGATGTCCACCGCGCCCTCAGCCATGGCCGTCACTAGCCCAAAGTCCCCCACCTTCACCTGGCCGTCCGGCGAAAAGAAGATGTTCGACGGCTACAACGGGAAACAAACATCGTTTGAACCAAGGGTGTTACAAAGTGTGTTTGGGAACACTGAGTAGTAAAATCGTAAAATATATGATAGTTCAAAACCTTTAAAAAATATATAACTTACAATGAAATGTGCAATAAAAAAAATAGCCAATACTGTATAATTTAACAATTTATTCCTGACACCATTCAAAACTGGCCCTTTAATTAAAACAGGAAATTCAATTTTTCTAAAATAAATATTTGACTCATTCTTTTTTTTCAAATAAAAAATAAAGTAATAAAAAATAATAAAAATAAAATAAATAAAACATTATATAAATGTACAGCTAAGTACACTTAACTAAAGAGATCAAAACCAAAATAAATTGTCGAGAAATTTTTGTTAAAATATAATTACTTTTTGAATATTCCCCTTTGGGAATTGTTAACAGAAAGATATGCATAGTGCATAAAGCACATTTGATTAGTTCAAAATCAATTCATTTATAGAAAGTAAACTAATCAAAGAAACTAAATGAAATTGTAAAATAATAAAATTAATATTAAATAAGACCAATTTTCAACTCCTGGAAAATTTCATCAATGATGCAGATAAAAACACTGCAGATATAAAATCTACTATATATTTGTCAAATACCACTCAGTGGAAACATCGTACAGCCCAAACTACTTGACCTAGAACCTTGAAACTTTGCATGGATGTTCCTCTGAGGGCGTAGACATCCGCTAAGAACGGATTTTACAAAATTCGTAGTATAAAGGGGTTTTTGGCGAGGCCGAAGTTTTCAAATTTTCCCATTTAAAAGTATGTTAGACGATTTTTGTTTACATTTTTAATCTTCATAAAACAATCAGCTGGTAGTTAGCTTCGGAAATGTATACGTTGATACAGATGATAATAAATTGATTTCTTTGATCATGGCTTCATTGATTTTTGTTGATTTGTTTCAAGGACATAATTATGTACTATATAAAAGTTACATTTAGTTTAGATAAAATCCACCATTAATTAGTTAAGTGGCACCATCTATATTTCTGTAGCGGGAGTTACGCAGTTTTAAACGTGAAGAGCATACTGCCTTTTGTGGCTGAGACTAAATCCCGGTAAGATGGAAAGAGAAAAGGACAGTGGTTTTTTAGTCACAAATAGAATGTGCTGAAATGATATGATTCTTTGATCTACTTATGTAAAAAATTATAAATTATACAAATCCCTGATTGTAAGTTATATTTATACTATCTTTTCTACTGTATTTTTGTCAAATACCACTGACCTATCCTATGTACAGCCAAAACTACTTAACCTAGAACCTTGAAAATTTGCATGGACGTTCCTTACAGAGTGTTGACATTCACCAAGAACGGATTTTTTTAATTCGAGGTTTTTCGTGGTGCTGAAGCTTGGAAAATGCCCCATGTTAATGTAATGGATGATCTTTTGTTTAAATTTCCAATTTTATTCAATCAAGCATATTAGCTTCACAAACGGATACGTTGTTACAGCTGATTTATAATTTGATTCCTTTTATCATGGTTTTGTGGTTGTTTTGATGATTTTGTTAGGTTATTCGTACTATATAAAAGTTACATTTGGTTTAGTTTCGTACCTTATACGTTCAATCATAAGCTCATTATGTGGTACCATCTTTTTAGGCAGCGGGAGCTATAGTTATTTCCTTAGGCCGTCCTTCATGTTTTTAATTACAATCATGCCAGTTACAATAATTTGGCAAATTCCTTTATCATCTAATTCGACGGTGTCCCGGCTTTTCACGGAAAAATAAATGCTGCAATCAGTGGTTGATCTTAAATTATTCCTACCCGTCCATATTTTAAGTTAAAAATTAAGTGAATCGAGTTTGAAATACTGCCCACGGATAGCACCATAACTGTTTCGAACATTCAGCCCTTTACTGTACTTAATTGATGCCCTACTAGGCAATCCAGCGACGTAATGGTAAATCTACAAGGAAGTACCTTAAAATCGACACATTTGGTGTTAAAATCGGTCCGGCCGTTTTCGAGTTAAAAGGTGAAAAGAAACCTTCACTATCTACTGTGGTATCCTACATCCTACTGTGGTATCTACATTTTATCCTACACTCCGCCATAAAACAAACATATCTCTACATGACATATTCCTTGATATAAATATTTTCTATTCAGTCCTCTAGATTCTTCATATCAAGGTTAGACGATAACTTTTTTTCGTGAGCGAAGCCACGGGTTCTGCTAGTTGGTTAAATAAAAAATATCTTAAGACTGAAAAATGAACTTAAGTTTACAAAATCAAAACTATAAATATGCATTTGTTGAAGTGAAATGAAATATCACTTTATTGTCACACTACATTTTCAAAGTTACAGCAAGGCTGTGAAAACAGGTGACATTGTCATGCTCTAAAACATGTTTAAACTAAAACAAAAATAAAGAAAGATATCTCACCTTGAGATCCCTATGAATAAGACCCTGCATGTGGACATATTCAACAGCCTGAACAATCTGATCGAAAATACTGATGACATCCGGCTTACATCTATTCTGAATGTTGTCTTTCAGCCAATCCTTGAGGCTTTTCTTTTTGCACAACTGCATCTGAATAAAGAGGTACATCCTCAATGAGTCCGCATTCTTTCCACTTCTCTTCAAGGCCAATTTATTTGGCCTTTTTGGAGATTCACTTTTAGTCACATCTGTCACATCGGTGTTTGTATCCACAGATGTGTCAGAGGCCATAGTTATCGCACTATCTAGCCTCTGACTATCTTCTATTTCTACCTCTTTTATGTCATTATTATTCTCTGACACAGTTTCCGATACGTCTTTGGAATGTGATTGAAACACAATGAAGGAGTCGTTGTCGTCTTCTGGGGGCTCTACTTTAGAAGGTAAGGCAGAGCTTTGAGACAACCAATCCTGCGTAGGCTGCCACAAGGACTTGGGCTGCAACTTGAGGGCATTTCTGTTGATGACGTGGCCAAAGCTCTTTTCACTGTCTGGAGTCACTTGTCCGGTCAAGTCCACAGTAAAAGCCTCTCCGTTTGAACTGAAGCAATCCCTGAAAATTACAGTAAAAGAAATAAATTTACATCAGAAGATAAATTTACATCAGTTTGTTCCATAGCTAATTATTAAGAAATTTATTCAAACGAACCCATACAACTATAAACACAAAATTGTAAATTGGGTACATTCTTCTCTCATAGCGTAGGCAATTCTTCTTCAATAAGAAGCGATGATTTGAAATTTCCATGGACCTCAGCTCTACAGAGGGTCAAATTCTGTGATCGAGTTTATTTATCAATTAAAAAAAATTAAAACCATAGGCCATAAAACCTGTGCAGCAATCTAAAGACAGCGAGGTATCACAGCGGCAATAGTCACACAGGCTAGCCAGAGGTGACCGCTCATGATGATACAGGAGTCACCCGCCACTGGGATCGAACAAGTGAATTTTGACACACAGGGCCCAGCGCTTTACCTCTGAGCCTCGGTAGCTCAGAGGTTATTTTCATTTACAGAAGAATAATTTGTTTTAATTTTTTATTTTGACAGTTGTCTGCAGTAGCTCAAATAACAGTTTTAATAATTTATAGTAGTAGTTATACATTATTTATAGTTATAGTAGTAGTTTTTGTAATTTATAATAATAGTTATAGTTTTAATATTTTTAAATAACCGTAGTCTACTGTTATTTAAAGTAATTTCTCAGGGAAGCGGGCATGGTAGCCCGCTTTGCTTGGAGAGTATTATTAAATAAGACTTTTTTAATGAAATTTATTATTATTATAACTGACAATGTGCCCAAATGGTTGAATCATCTTTCACTCGGGCCAACCGCTGGCTGTACCTGTTGCTTAGCCAGAACTTGTCCTGCGTCTCCTGCCAGCCGGGCGGGGGACACTCGAGCCACGCGTTGAAGTACCTCACGATGTTCTGGTGGTCCAGCTTGGCCAGCGCTTTCACCTCCCGCATCACCTTCTCCCGAGACTCCTCACTGCAACAACACAACAAATACTGTGAAAATGGTGAGCAAAACGGACTGAGTATTCCTTTTTTACACAATATCATAACAAAAGCAAACTATTAACTATTGACACCTTAACTACTGATGGCTCATGTGTTATTAGCCACAGTGATTCCCCTTCTTGACCAACTGATTAATCTCTATACAATTAAAAACATCTGTGTATGCTGAATTTACAATGGGCATCAGGGATTCTAGACACCCGTTAATTTTGTTTCTAAATAAACTTGATTTCTCTCTTATTGATTTCATTCGTTCCCATATACCAAAATACCTCTGGCTACTAGACAGAGCTGCCAGCTTAAAGGCCTGTTTTCACGATACCAGCTGAAGGCCCAACCAGCACAAGACAGTCCAATAGCAAAAATCTATTTGCAGCAAGTGCACGTTTCAGCCTTGACAACACAATGCTAAAAATAACTAACTATAAATAACTATTAGATCATTTTATAGTTAATGTTTAAATATTCATTAATAAAGATTAGGTAAGAAGTGTACATACGCTGCAAATATGTTTTCGGCATTGAACTGTCTCATGCTGATTGCCTCTTCAGTTGGCATAGTGAAAACGGGCCTTAAGTCTGTTTTTGAATTCCCAAAGACAGTATAATTAATCTGAACCCCTCATCGTACAGGCCAACATGTTCAACTGGAGTTGGTGTGGTTTTTAATCCTCCATCACATATCTTATGCCAGATTTTTTATCTTCAAAATTAAAGAGTTATGATAAAAAAGGAATATTTCATTATTCTTAGACAAACACTTACTCCCACATTCAGCAGTACCTGTTAGGCAGCGGGATCCGCTTGATCGCGTAGTGGCAGTCGTCGATCTTGTTCTTGGCCTCGAAGACGACGCCGAAGCCGCCCTTGCCGAGGCAGTGGACGGGGATGAAGTCGGTGAGGAAGCGGGACTCGAAGCTCTCGCTGGAGCGCTGCAGCCGGGCGCCGTCGTCCGACATCCCCGAGTCCCGCGAGCTGTACGACTGTAGCGTCCGCTTCACCACGGCCAGCTGGACATACAACTTAATTTAGATTTTCCCGTTGACAATTTTGTATGTTGTTTCTAGCTGTGCAAGACTCAAAATTTATATGGCAATAAAGTAATTTTTATTAGATTTGATTTTACATTCAACAGAATAGTAATAATGATAAGATAAGATAATTTTAAAAATTGCCATTTTTTAGTTTTATGAATGGTCAAGCTTACTGTTTTCTGGTTTATTTCTCTTCGGGCCTTGCTTTGAGACTTCCTTTGTTGCTGATAGGTATTGATAATTATTTTTTCTTTTCAGGCACCACTTTATCTTAGATAACATAGAGGCGATTCAATCAGGTTATGTTTCAGGTTTGTTAAATGTTTTAATTACATTTGCGTTGGCGTTTTTATAATAGAATTCATTGTTATGTCAATCAAGATTATTGATGCAAGGTAACTTATGTTATTAGGAGTTAAAACTTACATGACTAAATCTATGCCAAGTTTGTTTTTAAAAAAATAAGAGCAGCAGGAAACAAGATTTTTGTGTCCAATAAACCCGAAAAAAGTCATGGAAATAAGTAAGAGAAAGGAAACCGAACCCAAACCAAGAAAGATCTTACATTTTAGGGGTGGGCGAGTAGTGGATTTTGAAGTCGAGTCGAGTCGAGTCGAGTATTAAGCCAAATACTCGAGTATCGAGTCGAGTCGAGTAGTTGTGAAAAGTAATGAAATCTTCATTTTTTTAAAGTATTTATGTCTTTGAATTACAGTTAATTAAAATCTTTCTTCAATTTTACTTATAAAATTGGTCTAATTTATTTAAGCTTATGTTTTTATATTTTTCTTGGAAGAATAAAACTCTGATATTCTAATACCCTACATTGCATAAACTCTACTTTTAAATGAATAATTTGACTATGCTAAATCACTCAAAATAACAAATCACTTAATGTAACAAGATCATAAAATAAATTTATGAAGAATATGCAAAGTTGTAAAATTTAAGGAGTAATAAGATTTAATTATTAGCATATTATCTTAACAGTCAAAAACAGTTTTATATTTTTCCTAAAAATAATTGTTGGCCCTCATTAAAACCTCAGGCAAGAAATTGTGCAAGAAAGAATTAAAAACATCAGGGAGGAGAGCTATGCCTATGCCCAGTTATTTGTTTACTTCTCTAAACCCAACCCCACCCCCTTGCCTGACTGCTGATCTATTGTTTTTTAACATCCAATCACTTGAGCATGAGTGTCATAGCTGCAACCAGATAAGAATAAGATATCCCCCCAATACAAAAATTACAAAACCTTAACTAATTGTTTTACGAAGTCCATTTTACCAATTAAGTCCACAGTTTTCTTTTCATTTTTACAAATCAAATGAGACAGAAATGAAGGCTGTGTATCATTTAAAAGATAAAATATTATTACAAATTTGAAGTTGTTAAGAGTAAGGTCAGAACTAAATATAGCTGTAAGTTTTCAATTTCCGAATTCTGAGAGGTCATGTTCAATCTCTCAGAATCTGGTATTTCTAGATAACTGTCATAATCCATTCTCCTATGAGGTAATGAAATGTTGTCGAGGTTATTGTTATGAAAAACTCGTGGACGGCTGCGAAAAATGATAGAGCATATCTGTCGGTCGCGGATAAACGGCAGATGTAGCTTTTCAAAACTCGCGATCGCCGAAAATCGGCAAATGTAGCATTGCTAAAGTCGCGAACGGCCGCGAAATACGAGCGCGCGTATTTGCCGATCGCCGAAAATCGGCAAATTTAGCGTTCCTAAAGTCGCGGTCGGCCGCGAAATACGACCACGCGTATTTGCCGATCGCCGAAAATCGGCAAATGTAGCGTTGCTATAGTCGCGGTCGGCCGCGAAATACGAGCGCGCGTATTGCTAATCACCGAAAATCGGCAAATGTAGCTGTGAAAAGTCGCGGTCAGCCGCGAAAAACGATCGCGTGTATTTGCCGATCGTAAATAGACGAAATGCAACTTTGCGGAACTAGCGATCGGCCGTAAAAAACAGTCGCGTGTATTTGCCGGCCATAAATGAACAGAAAATACTGCTTATTGTGAAACTAGCGAGCGGCCGCGATGAACAATCTGCCGATTGCGGTTAAACGGCACAAATAGCTTTGCGTAACTCGCGATCTGTTGTAAAATTTGATCGCACAAACGTAAATCGCACGTAAACGGCGGGAGTAACTACTACTCGACTCGATTGAGTCGAGTATTTGGAACTACTTGACTCGACCTCGAGTAGTAGCAACTACTCGAGTAATTACTCGACTGTCGAGTACTCGCCCACCCCAATTATTGAATTACTTATTACTTGAAAAAGGCTGGCAGAGTGTAGACAAAGACCCTGTGTTGGGTGTAAGTACGGTCCAATTATTTGTAAGCGATAAGATAAAATTTTTGAAATCCTAAACTAGCTAAACCAAAATGAGAATGACATACTGAGGCGAGAAAAAAATAAATTACCAAAATATGAGTCAAAATGTACTATAATTTTAATCATTTTAAATGGTAGTAAATAAATGGAATTTTAATAAAAGGTGGTGAACTATCGCTCATCTTCCATAACAGTATCATAAAAGTACTTTACAAAATACATCATGAATACCTCATTAGGATGGAAGCTGAGGGTGTGATCCATTCTTCGCCTGATCAGAATGTTGACAAGAATGGCTGTTGTAACACTGATTAGAAACACCTCTTTCCTGTTGGCAAAACATAAGACTCTCTGGTAGAACGGACATAATAATTCATAATATATAAAAAGTAGGCCAAATTGAAATTCCAGATAATGTTTCTTCCTTAAAACATTAACTGCAACTTCAAAAAAGATTAGCAATAAGGAATTATTTACTTATTTAATTATTTACTTATTTAATTATTTACTTAGCAAATATTTTTTTCCAGTTAGAGAAAACATTCTGAACGGACATTTATTGAAGCATAACAACTAGTGAGGCATTATAATTTCCTTCAAATTTTAAAAAGACAGCTCAAACACGTGCTTAAAGCCAGCTTTTTAAGATTCAAACATCTTTTTTCCTTACACAAAAAAAATAAAATGAATTTACAACTCACCACCAGAACCACAAAGACGTGACAAAGATTTGGTTATGCGTGAAGATGATTTCATCAGGCGACTGAATAACGGGTATTATTTCTTCCTCAGTTGTGTTTTCCACAGTGTTGTTGACAGGACAAATCGTGGCATTCTTAACTGAATCTCTGCTGGATTCAGGCATGCTATACAAGTAGTAGCCATTCCCTAAACAAAAATAGGGTCATTAAATTTATGCAGTAATTTTAATGGTAAACCACATAATGAGCATTTTTGCTCAAAGATGTTTCCAGATGGTGATCTAGTAAACTTGAACCTACTTGACACTAAAATCGACTTAGACATTTCTGAACAATCAAGATATGCTTCTTGTAAATATACCATGTTGTATTATTAATAAAAAAATTTGGTGCTTTTATTAAAAAAATCAGTGGATATTAGAATCATCAGATGGCAATTTTCTTCACTGATTATATGAAAATAACTGTTTCTTATAAGTTAAAAATGTTTTAAATAATTTTTCCAGGTCCCTAGAGTATTACTCTATTGAAACCTAAAAGAGTATTTGGTCCTTGTGATGTTTGGTTCCTAAAAGATTTTCTTTGTTTCAGTACAGTAAACTGAATGTACATACCCATTAAACACTAAGACGTTTTTTACAAATAAAGTGACATATTTTTTCCTCAGAAATTATTTAACCACGACTTAATCAAAGACACTAACCATTGACATATTCGGAAGCGTAGAGCACAGACATGGCCGTGGTCTGTAGATGTGTGCCTTTGTCTCCAGCCGGTGGGTCTGTTTCTGCTGTTACCTTGTTGGTCTTTGGGCTAGGTAAGCCCACTGCTGTACCTGAACATCATGACATTAAATAGTTTATTTGAAACAGATTTCTAGAATTAATTTACCCAAACTTGTGCAAGAATTGCAAATAAAATTACTGAGTGTAAATATAGATCAGACAGATGTTCCAACCACAAGCTTTAAAACCTATAATTTAAAGTAAATCACCAAAACTGCAAAATTTATATAAGTATAGAAACAATTGCACAGTGATTTAACCTGTAACACTTAAAGACAGGAGGAGTTTGTATTTTGCATTAATGTGTATTAATCTATCACTAGATTGCTTGGTTGCAGCTTCACTTGCAAACACTGCAATCATGTTCTGTATCATGTTTGTGGTTTACCTGTAGAACTATTCCAAAGCATAATTACATGTTCAGTTGTAAACAAAGTGAACTGAGCTTGGTCAAATGACGATAGATGGTGCCACTGTTCCAAAAAATTCAGCCCTTTACTGTTCTTTTTTAGTGAGGCACTTTTTTTCCAATTCTGAGATTTATTCACAAATCGACAAAAAATCCCTTTGATTTGGGACCTCAAACGTTAAAATCCGTCCAGCCATTATTGAGGTTTTTACTGTGAAAAGAAAACCGCTTGCGTATTAATACATAGGTTCTAAAGAATAAATTTCAACATAAACTAAAAACAATACAAAATATTTGTGATATTACAACGAAAAATACAAAGATTTTAAAGAATTTTTTTTAAATTAGACACTTACTTGACACTAGGACTGGATTCCAAGGGATCTGAGGGTATCGGCCGGATCGTTCATCAGCCAGCAAATGGTGCCGAAAGCCATCAGCAAGCTCATGTACCTTTTGTTGCATGCTCACACTTT
This sequence comes from Flexamia atlantica, assembly GCA_035578135.1. Lineage (NCBI taxonomy): Eukaryota > Metazoa > Arthropoda > Insecta > Hemiptera > Cicadellidae > Flexamia > Flexamia atlantica. The sequence goes on from JAQJVK010000001.1 coordinate 11,862,858, forward strand.
CTTGAATGTATAACTGAAAAAAAGGTACTGATAAGCTAAAAAAAACACACAAAAGCTTGCTACAGAAAGCTTTAAATAGAAAGTTTAGAATCCCTTAAAGAGCTTCCTAATTACTGAATATGATCTAAAATTATTGAATTAAAAGTATTACAATTTTAATGCTGTGATACTGATTTGGTGACACACTTGGTAGCTCGCAGGGCTTAGAAACCATGATGGTGAATCGTGGATTCAAAGTTTTGTGTATTCCTATATTTTTAGAGGTACTTTTCGCCATTGCACTCCACCGCTCGCTCCTTGCATTGCTTGATAACTTCTATGCCAAGGCCTGAGGCCCATATAGGGGGGGGGGGGGGGAGAGTTTAAAGTAAAAAGAAGCAAATGACCTATTAAAAAAAAACATTAAGCTCAAATAGCCTACTGATTTTAAAAAGTGCGAAATGTAAAATATAGAACGTTAAGTACATACCAGAGATGAAAAAAAGAGAGATTGGCCAGCATATGATCATTTTCATTACCAATTTTAACTATGCTATCTTGCAGTGAACGAGGTAATTAAAACATCACTACCCACGATCTACATTGCCTGTAATTGTAAACAAAATAGCATCTGTTGTCAACTGTCATTGGGTTGGTTTTTGTTGTTTATTTATGAAAGTAAAATCAAATTTCCAGATGATTAAGTATGTTTATTTATTTTGTTTTTAACATTTTCAAATTTAGAATGTTTTCGTTGTTTTCTCTTTTAAAGTCGATCTTGTGGTTTTTATTAACTCAATTAGTTGACTAATACTTTTTACATTTTATAATTAACATATATTGTTCTCATTTTTATTCTTTTTCCCATTTTTCTTTTCGATGTTTTCATTCAAATAAATTATGCGTGGTATAAGGTGTGCAGTCTTTGGCTGTAAATCAAGTACTATATATAAAATAAGGTTATTTACATTCCCTAATTAGAGAATAGATATTTGTGATGAGTGTGTTTTAAACAGTGAAAGCGAAGAGTTGAATAAATTGACAAAAAATGTTGCATTCTCTAGTTGTTTTTGAGCGATTTTTAAGAAGACTTGTTAATTAAGAAATTCGTCCAAAAGCAAGGATGCAGATCAGATCCAAAAGTTTATAAGAGTGACTCAGGGCAACCGAGAGGGGGGGGCAAAGGGGGCAGATTGCCCCGGGCCACAAAAGGAAGGGGGCCACATTTTGAGCACAGTATATTTTTTGTGGATTATTAAAAATTAGGATATTTAATTGAAGACGGCCAATATGAAATGAAATATTAGAAAATACATAAAAATTATAGTCTTAAAACGTGTATTAACTAACTAAAATGCCCTTTATTTGTCTTATTTTGATTCAGTTTCATTTGGTTTTCTGGCGTCTCGTCAGGGGCCCCCCGAGGTTAGGCCCAGCACTAGGCCTGCGCCAGATCACACATTACTAAATCCGTACTAAACTGGGCCCCTGTCCCTGGTCCAATTGGCTGTCCCCAAAAATTCCTCATAAAACGTTGTACAGGCCTACGATGGACCAAGGAAAAGGATGCCTAGCTACAACTAAACTGAGTATATATATACTATATTTTACAAAGAACAGTAGTTACAACATTTACGTGACATGACTTGTTTTGCAGAGATGAGTAACTTCTTCAGCTTCGTTTCTCTTCTTAGTTTCAGTTTAGGTACGTACGAACCATGATCCAATGAAATGCAGTTTTCCTCATTAAAAAATTTAAGTAAATCGTGACGTCATCATCAGCGACTAGAAGAATGCAGCTTGATTGAAGCCTCCAGCTGGTACGATAAAATATCTTGGCTGATCAGAAAGTTCTTATTACTGGCACATCTGATTTAGGCTTTACTTTTACCCAATGGTAACATGCTATAGCTAGGATACAACCAAGGTCTGTAGATTAGAAGAGAATCCACAGTCTGATATTATACTGTCAGGCAGGGGCGTGCCGACGGACGGGGGGGGAGACGAGCGGGACCGGACCCCTCCCAGAGCTATTTTTTTTATAAAAAAATAAAAAAACTATAAATATTTCGTACAATATTTATTATTTAATGCCTCATTTATAGATATTTTACGGCATTTCTGTTCAATTCCCGCGTCATTCCTTTCGATATGGCCAGGAATATTGAACACTTAAGGCACCTTACACACCGATGATGCGGACACGATGTCTCTGACTTTTATTCTATTCAGGCAACCGTCTGTTGTCTTTACGAACAAAACTTATGGTATGATACTGGTGTTCATCGCATATGCGGATTGAAATTTAAAAGGGATGCAGGAAACCGTTCTTTGACTTTGCGGCAAGAAATATCGTGTTGTTTCTGTAACGGCAAATCTTGGCCGTGACATCGTGTCCGTGACACCGGTGTGTAAAGATCCATTTAATAATATTGGTTGGTTTTCGAGTTGCATGTCAAGGACAAGAAAATACATCGTGTCCACGGGGCCGTCCAAAGATTACATCATCGATTTTTGGTCATTTTTTGACCCCCCCTCCCTACAATCATCTTACTGTCATAATCCGCCTGACCCCTGCCATTCAAAAATGACGTCATAGGGTACAAACTCCTAAAACAATACTAGTCTTTGGGAAAGCCTAATTAAAGAGTTCTTCTATTGATTTGTTAAAACCACTAAATTAAGTTTTAAACTCATTTCGGCTAATTTGATGTCAATCAACGATTCAAACCAGATCTTTTTGAACTTTGTAGAACTACATTTGCTGTAGAGATAGACGCTGATGCTGCCTGCAAATCCAAAAACATATTTATCATTGCACTTACTGTAGCTTAGTTCTGACCTGAAGCTAAAACGACCATTTCAACGGATATTGTAAAAAATCGAGGACATACTTTCCAATCCGTTTTTCTTTAGCTTAATGAATAAACATGCATAGAATGTTTACAATATTCCTATCTAAATTGGTATTAAAATATAATTTGGAAAATGACGTCATCCCAGCGTTTACCTTCTCCCCATGCACATCATCCTACCGTCATTTCCATTTTGGACCCCTCCCCCAATTTTCAGATGACGTAATTTATGGACGGCCCCCAAGTAGCTTCTGGTTTGACCCCCCCCCCCCAGGGCAAAATCCTGGGCACGCCACTGCTGTCAGGTTGTCTTACTTATTCCATCTCCCATATGACCTGTGGATCCAAGCCTTTGATGTCAATGATAGACCCAATATCCGGATCTAAGCAACTCTATTAGCATTAGTCCCGCATTACACTATCAAATATTTTAAGAAAAATCTTTTATAAAAGAATTGATTTGACCAATCAAAATTCAGGTCAGCTGATTTTCAAAACAAAATCTTTAATTTTGATTGGACAAATACATCTTTTATAAAAGAGTCTTTTATAAAATATTTGATAGTGTAATGTGAGCCTTAGGTAAAATATAGCCTCAAAGGAGGTAATAGTAACATGCCTCCTCTGATTGGTCAAGAGTAATCACTTTTTTCCAGCTGGAGATTATTATGTTTCCGGTCTACAGAAGATGTCAGGATTTGTTTACATTTTTGACTGAGGTAACCTAGGTGTACCATTATTCTTCTCTTCTCTTCTTCTCTTCAGATCTTGGAATACAACTTGATAAACTTTCTCCTGATGACGTCACACAGGCCTTATGGAAATATAAGAGTTAATTAATAGAAGAAAACCCAATAAAGAGGTTTAATTAGGTAGTCCTCAATATAACTTAGAACTGTTTCTTTAATCCTTTTAACCCCAAGTACAGGCTTCTTACAAACATTGCTTAGTCTGGTGTTTCCAATCAAAAGATTCATTAGGCGTATTAAAAATAATTTTACCTAATTATACAGTTTGTGTTCTAAATTTGGATAAATTTACAAATCAAAGGTTTACTTCAGGCCTACGATGAAATTGTTTAGTTTTGAATAAATTAATATAATATTCAACATTTTTAGAACAAAAGAAAAAAAATTTTTTAATCAGCAGGATCTACGATTTTAGCTATTCAAGAGATAACAGTATTTTTATCTACGATTTCTATCTATTGAGGGGCCTCGTGCTCAAACTTTGCCCCGGGCCTCCAAAAGTCTGTCGGCGGCCCTGGAGTGACTCAGATTTAAGAGAAAACAATGAGGCCAAAACTTCAAATGTTCCTTATTTACCGTTTTCTACACTCGCTACTGTGGAATTGGACTTAAATTCGGCGACATTTTGACAGCCCCCGTCCCGGACCATTTCAAACAGTGCCAGCGGACACATCTCAACAACACCTCAACGGCTCCCATACAGCCAAATTAGATTAAGCGTCTTTGTCATCACCCCAGCAACAAATGTCAAAAACATGCGTTTGTAGAACCCTGTTTAATCGATTTTTTAATCGACCGGCATTATCAATTGGTTTTCTAAAAATTACGCTTAAATTACTCATGGAGAGTTCTTCCATGTACTTATAACCTCCTAATTATCATAAGATGAAATGTGTCATGAAAAAAGCTAGGCCTGCATAACGTACTCTAAAATACATTATTTTATGATTTTAAAATAAATACTTTCAAGAAAAAAATTAAATTTTAAGGTTGTGGCCACGCAAAAATACACACATTTTGTAAATGAATTCACGTCTTTAATTAATTAAATATTGATCTTAGCGATGGAAACAGGGTACTACAAAAGCATGTTTGGGCTAAAAACGCAGCTTGCGAGTCGGCTCTACCAGCATTCCTACAAACATTATCGCTTTACTCACTTCCAAGCACACTGCATTAAATTTACAACGATGAAAGACGTACACTACACATATTCACAAGATGTTACTGGATTTGCGACGTAAACAGTATTTATGTTTTTAGAAAAGTACCCCATCCTCGCCCCTCTCCATAGAATTTCATACCTACCTAGCCGTCAACATCGATGAATGGCTCAGTAATGGCTGTCAGTCCAATACCACCAGACCGTACGGAAAAAATTCTTCCACCGGTTATGAACACTCAGCGACAGTAGCCTCCAGAACTCCAACCATTACCGAGTTGCTAGCCATAACTAGCGTATAGTAGGGGCTGAAAATGCCAGCCCGGCTTTGTAACAAAATACGGATTTCAAAAATGCCTTAGTTCAAACATTATTTAGTACCGTACCCAAATATTAGATTTATCAGTTCAACCATAACCGAATTTTTAGGAATATAACCTATGCTAGTGTAGAAAGTGCCAACCTGGCCATTTTAGAGAACAAAGTGAAAAAAATAATATGAAGGAGTACTAAATCTTATACTCAGGAACTTAACAGTATTAGGCCTAATCGAGTATTAAATCATGGCATTGTTGAAATTAAAATCTTCTTACATGGCCAGGGTGGGCTAGTGTTTCCGGCCTCTACTATATTTTATGGCTAAACTCAGTAATGGTTGGAGTGCTTAATCTATTACTCGGGCACTGAATAGTACTAACTGAGTATCAAATCGTGGCACTGTTGAAATCCGCATTTTCTTTCATGGCTGGTCCAGCAACACATTATTGTTAATATCTCGTTAATACTTGGAGTACTAAATCTAGTATTCAGATACTAGTTAGAACTAATTGAGTCTTAAATCATTGTATATTTCAAATATTAACTTTCAAACATGGCCGGGCCAGAAAAATGAACCGTCTTGACAACCCCCTGCCAGACCATCTTAAACACTGCCAGGAGACAACTCTCAACATCACTTTACAAAATGTCACCGATGTTTAGCTTCCTTAAAATTTTCCAAAATATATTTATTGTTACTGTAAAGTACGTTCTAATTTATTATAGGTTATTTTCAATATTTTTAAAATAATCATTTGTTTAATTCAATTAAGAAACTAAATTTAATTGGGTCAGTTGTGAGTTATTTTGAATTATAAATTTGTACAGTATAGCTAGACTAAAAAAAATCAATTTATTGCGATTACTGTAGTTTGTTTTAGTGGTTAAACATCCAAGATGGACAAAAATTTCCAGATCTTCTACACAGGCACTTTTTGTTAATGAAATATTTTTTCAAATTGGGTTTTTTGCCGCGAGGAATCGACTGAAGCTGGTAACAAGAGTAGAAAAAAAATCTAATTTATGTTATACAGCCTTTAAAGTGCCCGGATTATCGTTATGGATATTTTAAACCAAAAAGGTGATTCATGTACTCACTTTAATTTCATTTTTTTTAGTAAAACTCGATGTCCCGGTTGTAACCGTACATCTGACCACGCCCCCAAAACTATGGTTATGTTATTTGTTGTCAAGATACAAATCTATGTGACAGATCGTAGTCTCAAGACATCAGGAACAGCTGTTGACAAATTGGGAAATGCAATTAAAAGAAGGCAAGGACACAGGGAAGGAACAATTGGATATAGATATAATATATGAACCCAAAATCATACTAAACAGCGGGCGTTATAATGAAGTGGGAATATATCAACCGTTAGTCTAAATTTTAGTCATATTTTCTCGATAGTATTATTTACTAAACAATTATTAGGCCTCTGTTAGCAAGTAAGCGATATGCGAGATGTCATATTTGGTATTAGCGATACATATATGTTTAGAAAGTAAATTTAATTTCAAATTTAGTATTATTATGTTGGGGAGCAATCGGAATACTAGTTATCGCGAAATTGCTTAAGAATACTCAATATGATCGTTATATGATATAATATAAATCTGTGATGCCCAAAAAACCTGTGCCCAGAAATTAATCAATAAGTGCAAGTGACAGTGAAGCCAGCTGCAAATAAATGGTTGCTACGGAACAATATTTACTTTCGAGTCAACAGTTTAGAAGTGAAGACGTAACTAAATTTACTCGACAAAATTAATAAAAGAAAAGAAGATAAAGTTTAGCGGAAAACCCAATCAGACCTCCAATTGGACCGAAGGACGATCTGGGAGGATGCCAAAACTACGGTAACCCAAATCCACTAATATCGTTTCAGGAAATTCTTTATCGACACGAGGAGATGGGACTTGTGAACGAGCGAGGTGCCGATGGACCTATTGGACTAACAAATTAAAAACAAAGTATATCTTAAGCACGTTTAAAGGGGGGAATAATTCCGACTCCCGTTTTTTTTTGTAATATATATATTCGTAACTTTGATTTTGTTTAAAAATTTGCATCTGAATAAATGAAGTATACCGTCTGGGAATAAGAACATATCAAGTGAACCGAGGGCAAAGAACTACGACCCAGAGTCTCAAACAATTATCGACTGCCTAGCAGGGAAAGAATCGGGCAATTAATTTATTTCTGGGAAGTAACTCACAAAATAGAAGAATTCGAATTATCAAAGATTTGTAATTGGGCTAGATTTAAAAAGATCATTAAACTTGTATTTGTCAACCTCAGTTAGTATTTATTTCTGTCAATTAACTTAGAATATCGTAGGTTATATAAGAGGGTGGTAATACGGTGCTTATAGATTAATTCTGAATAAATAAGTTTAAAAGGAATCAAATTTACGTATGAAATGTAGCAATTCATTTAGAGGTCTGCGGGTATTGATTTTTCAAGCCGGGTCGGGTAGTAGATAACCATCAATTTTCGGGTCGGGTCGGGTTCGGGTATGTAAGTTGAAAAAGAATTCGGGTCGGGTTCGGGTAATTTCGTTAAAATTCGGGTCGGGTTCGGGTATCATTTGTCAGCAAAACATTAATTTCATTAAATTTTGATGGGACTACCAAGCAGTTACGAAGTAAAAATCTAACATAACATTCACATTACTTACATATATACATACAAGATAAAATTACAGTTTGCATGAAGAAAATAACACTACACATGACCATGGGACAAGAAATATTGATGAACTGAAGCTAGACAACAAACAAGATTTTCTATAACACAAAGAACAATTACGTACACAAATATGAAACTTTACAATAAGTTACCATCAAATATAAAAAAATTAAAAGATTTTTATTAATTAAAAGAAAAAAATATTAAAATTAAAGATTAATATTAATTAAAAGACCAATTTAAAAAGTACATGAAGGCATTCTTTACAAATCATTGAACAATTATGTGGTTTCATTTGTATATTCTTTGTATACAAATGAATATTTTAAGCTAAAATTTTAATAATGCTATAATATATGTAATGAAAATTTTGTAAAACATTGTAATGCACCAAATGGTGCCATATACAACATACAATAACCAATACAGTCAATAGATATTCATATTCATAACTAAACTTATTATTTCATAATTTATCAATGAAATAATATTTATATTTTATAACAACAATAACCTAATAGGCTAATTTGTTTACTCATCAATTAGCCTGTCCACCAATCCGGTGTTATCTGAGTGTGTGCGCGTTCGTCTTTTCCCTACTACGAAATGCGAAAATCCAAACCATTTGTCCTACAACCACATATGATGGCTCATACTTGTTGTCTATTTTTTTAAATATATTGTGGCAAAAAAGAAACTTTTATCTCTTGCCGTTCAAGAGAAAATCCATGATCAAACAAAAGACTGATGTATACTTTGTGGTTCTCCAAGGTCAACTAAATATAGCAGAAACTTTCCGAATTCCATCTCATTGGAGATATTATTTCATTTCACCTGTCAACGACCTTTCCTTATCACGTCAGAGGATAATTTTTATCTATGTTTTTCGTGGGAAGGACACGCTCTTCGGGTTTAACGTGTCCAAAAATAGATCGCAACAATTATCTTCTCGATAAGACCTCTCGTATCATAAGCTCTGCTAGAAATTCCAGCTTATTCAAAGCTATTTAGTGTTGGTACTTACGACTATTTCATTGCGTCGGTTCCCTGGTCCTTTAGGTTGCTAAACGAGGATACGATATCAAGCAGTAAGCGTACGATAATTTTGAGCCGGCAAGGAGGCTGGTTGTCTGAGTTGAGACGTATGGTGAAGATTGCTTCTAAGTTTGACATCGAGATCGCGACCATCTTTGTTCGTCACATTATAATATTGCGTGGACGCTGTAAGTCAAAAACTTTGTGCGAATTAATTATTGTTGAACATTTTTAAAGTTTCGGGTTTCTTTCGGGTAGTATGTCGGGTCCGATTTCTTTCGGGTAGTAGGTACCTGCCCGACCCGACGTTTAATAAAAACCCGCCCGAATAAAACCCGAGACGTGTCGAACCCGCCCGACCACTCGGGTTTACGTAATTACCCGAAGCTACCCGAATTTTCGGGTACCCGCAGATCTCTAAATTCATTGAATAAAATCAACATTTGTATTTGTAAAATTGTAACCTACTGACCTGTCATCTGGGAGCAAACATTCAACTAAATAAACTGCATTACCTGTTTAACATAATCACCAGCGCACTAAAACCTTCAAAGAGCTAACTAATACCATACCACTAATACCACTCTGAGGTTGAATGAGCAAACTAACTTGAAGGAGCAAAAAACGGTAACAAAAAAATGCATTGCTTGGCCAATCTATTTTGTGCTTCATCTGTGGTACATACTAAAACAAGCAGTGGAATCTTTAAGATTCAAGTAGTAGATACTAGGGATAAGAGGACAATGATTAAAAAAATACTATAATTATATTAAAATTAAAACTTCAAATGTATTTTGTAATTTTTTTTTAAATTAATGCAAATAAGATGGTCACAAAAAATAACATACAGACATTTCCCGCAAGTTTTTAAATACTTGATAAAAAAAATCCTGTATGTTGTATTTATTTTTTGCCAACAATTGTATTTAGTTTTAATTTTATTGGATGAAACTAGTTCTAAGTTTGAGTTTATTCATTTACCAATAATTTCAATCAAACTAAACATTCATAAGGAATTAAACCTCTCAAAAAATACTTTAAAATAATTAATAAAAAAACTTAAAAACTAATAAAAGCACCCATCAAACCCCAACAGCTAACCTGTTTCTGGTGCATGCCGATGTACAGAGCGGGGGAGGAGGGCAGTGGCTCCTCGTCCGGGCCCGCGGGCGGACGGTTGCCTCCGAACAGATCAACCACCTCCAGCTCTCCCTTGTGCACCCTCCAAGCACTCACCACCGGCGAGTCAAACTGGCCAACACCATCGAGGCAATAATGAATATTTAAAGACAACATGTACACTGATATTAATTTAATAATTATAAAATGTAGATTGTGTAATCAAATAATGTTAAAGTCAGTTTAAATCACTTAAATTTTTAACATCCGTAACTGTAAATTTAAAAAGGTTTTTTATTAATGAAATTTATTTCAACATCACCAAGAAATTGATTGAAGGGTGTAAAACAAAAATGCAGTAAAAAGGAAGTCTTTTGGAGGAGCCTACAGAATTTTGGAGGACCCAGCAACATTTCTTGGGGTGGTGTTTTTTATAAAACAATACTATTTATTCATGATTTGCCTCCTGGATTGATATTCGACTAAAAATAAATTGGTTACTAGTAGGGGTGTGCGAATAGTGATTTTTGAACTCGAGCCGATCCGAGCCGAGCTTTTTCAAAAGTTTTCGAGTTCGAGCTTTTTCGAGCCGAGCTTTTTTACAATCACCAAATTATGAAAAGGAATTATGAAGCTTGATTTTAATTTTAAAAGATGCAAGACACTAATGTTTGCATACCTTAAGTGAACGCCAGCTCAAAACTAGATAGCTTACCTCCAAAACAAGTTAAGGATCTGATAGGTTCATCAATATTTTGTATTATGTTACATAAAATTAACCAAACTGTCTCAAAAAATAATTGATGAAGAAAAATACCAAATTTAAAATCTACATTTATTATTTGACTCGCCAATCCCACAATACTTTACTTCAAAATAAATAAAATAATAATATTACATAATTAGACTAGTTATATGTAGGTCAACATTAATTTCAAGAGTTGAAAGGAGTAGATGGAAAGGTATTGAAATGGTTATATCATAGTAAAAAAATACACACTTATTCAAACACAAGACTGATTTTTTATGTTCACAAAGTAAAGATGATTAAAAATTAAATAGCAGTCCCAATTGTGGCATAATATTCATGGCTTAACTTATTATTTCAGAGTATAATATATGAATGAAATAACAACAATAATTTATTGTAATCCTATAATTAGTTGCATTTCTAAACTTTTGTGAAGAAAATAATGGACAGTTTAATAAAATTAGGAAGAAGAAAGATCATAAATAAGGACGGAATAGAGAGAAAGAAAGAAACAGCTACCTCTCTCTCTCTCCTTATCAGTGGCCAGGGAGGAGGGGGGTGGAGGTTGTTTACTCCAAGCCCCTGTCCCTGTTTTTTGTCATTGGACTCAGTGTGTATGCCAGAGAGCGTGAGTTAATTAGAAGATAAGGAATGCTTACCACAAAAAGCAAAAATACAAACTACTTCTCATACAACTATAAATGACGGCTCATATTTTTTGTCTTATTTTTATAAATCAAATGAGACTAAAATGAAACTTGTACGATATACCGTTTAAAAGATAAGCCTTGATAAAACAATAGACTTAAATTACTTAAATGCTGTGTTTCGTGTTCTCCAAGGTCAACTAAATATAGCTCCGATTTCCGCCTAAATGGAGATAATATTTCTTGTTACCTGTCAATGTCCTTTCCTTATCACTAAAGAATATTTTTTGCTTGTTTTTTTGTGCGAGGGAAACGCTCTTCCGGCTTAACGTGTCCAAAAATAGATCACAGTAATTATCTTTCCGATAAGAACTCTCTTATCAAAAGCTCGGCTCGAGTGTCGAGCTTTTTTGAAAAAAGGCGAGCCGAGCCGAATACTGAAAAGCTCGTCCAAAAAGCTCGATCGGTCGAATACTCGCACACCCCTAGTTACTAGCCTTACGTTTTCATTCCAATAATCACTTTAGGATTACTAGTTTCGAGACTGATGTCCCATTCTCAAATCCTTGCGTCAAACACAAATTATATACACACATCTGTAAGATATGTGTATGTGAATCTGGTAGATGTGTGTATATAATTAATGTTTGACACAAGGTTTTGAGAATGTGACATCAGTCCCGAAACTAGTAATCCTAAAGTGATTATTGGATTGAAGACGTAAGGTTTGTAACCAATTTATTTGAAAAAATGCTATTGTAAATCAATTAAAAAAAATAATGTAAAGCAATTTAGCCTTGATCTGATTTGCCAATAAATATCTCTCAGGATTTCTTGATAACTAGTTAAGTCAACAACATATAATGACAAAAACATTTCATGTTTTACCTCAGTGCATTTGTAAGATCCCAAAAGTAAACTGAAAAATATGAGGACCTCTAGTACAAAAGGAGGACTTTTGGAAGACTTGTAGGATTTGGAGGACCGGTATATAGCCTGCAACAGTCACTCCTGCTGGTTCAACTGACCTTGTGTGACCACAGCACTCGGCCCGGCTGTGACTTGCTCAGTGCGCACACCAGACCCTCCGGCACGATCACCTTCAGCAGCGTGTCGGAGGTCGGGTCCTGCGTCCCGTGGCAGTCAATCATCGGCCCCGGCGACACTTTCACCTCGTGCTGGCCCACGCTGAAGTTCCACCTACAACACACAGTTCATCAAAGTCCTTAAAAACTGAGGAGTTCAAAATATGTTTTACACGCTCGTTGGTAAAGCACTTGGACAAGAAAGACAGACGTCGCTCGATCGACCACAGCTGCAGATGACTAGTTTGATGTGCAAGAATCTCAGTCCCATCAAACTTCCTTTGAGCTTCTCTGCCCACACACATCAGGGATGTAGCTTAAAGGGAAACCATGTAAATGATCAGCTTGGTTTATTAACTCAGAGTCAACTTCATTCCTTCAACTGCTAAACCTAATACCTGAATATAAAACGATGATAACTTCTTCATAAGTCTATTTTACCCACCCTACTATACAATCTCGCTTCTATACAAACATAACTGAATCCTGAAGCTCGGGACTCTTCATCTACCATAAGCGACCTCACCTTATTTTCTATGTCAATGAATATAACTCCCCACAAAATTGTCCTAACAACCTAATGACCCCCTTTTAATAACAAAACTTTCCTCTGCTCCAGAAAGTAATTTTCTCTAGCCAGATGACTTACCCAATTGGCTGAGGAGCACGCCTCCCCCAGAGCTGACTGAACCCCCAATCTTCTGTCTCCAACCTATTTAAACCCTCACCTCAAAACATCCATGAATTAAGCTTAGCCCAGCAAAGCCCCCCCAAGGTCGCCAAATTGTATTGCTTGTGCTAGCTGTTTACAAACAGCCGTATACCTCAGAAATTATATCTAGATATTTACATATAAACAATTCAAATTATTAAAACCCTTAACACAACCTCCCATTACATCCCCCTGTTGACGTCCCCATTGACTATCCGTTGTTTGATCATGAAGTGGCTTGACTATGTGATAACTAACAATGGTAACTCACTGTTTTTAAATTGCCACTGGACACGGCCACAGCAACGGGCAGTTAAGAATTTTCAACCAGCTTCTATGATGAGATTTAAAAAAATACCAGTTGACAAGTTTGCAACAGAACCAGTTTAGGCCAGTCTGTATAGTTCTAAATTGATTAAATGTGGTAAGTCGGTTGTTATCTCGAATGAAATATAACTGGATCGCGCCTTCCAATGCTAAAGTCAGGCGAAAACCGTGCCATCGTTTTCACCGTTGGTTGGCAAAAATGTCTAATCTGGCGGGACCCCGACACCAGTCGAGTGAACAGCGCTTCAATCAAACTGGCATTTACCAAATAATAAACTGAGTAAACAAATATAATTTTATATCACATTTTACAGCTTGAAATGGCGAATCCTATGGTAACCATTATGATTTCAAAAACGAATTACATAGATTTTAATAATTTGTGTAGCGCAAAATGTTTTTCATGTTCTTAAAATAAGAGATGAAAAATGTAGTAAGCGAGGAAGTTTTTTATATTTTGGTTAGGTAAAAAGTGTCAGCGACAAAGTTGTAGATAACATTCCAGAGATAATTTTTTGCCTCAGCAATTATTTTGTAGGATTTCTCGTTTTTGCTACAGATTAATTTAATTAATTGATAATCAAGTGGCACGCGAATAAGAAAGTCCTCACATGATAGCGCATGGACCGACAATTGCCTTACTATGCCAGACTTGCTTACATTGAACGAACATCTTTACTATTTGTTTTTATTAATATCCAGCTAACTCATTGTCCCTTATCTTTGTTAATTATTGCAATTCAAATTTATGTTCGAATTAGGAAATATTTTTCTCTACTTTTACGAAAAACATTTACAATATTACTAGCAGATATACCCGCAGCTTCGCCCGCTGAAAGGATATTCAATTCAATTCAATTCAAATTATCTTTATTCATAGAATACATAATATGTACATTGAATGGCGTCAATAAAACTAACCTAATAACATGTTACACATTAAAATTCAAAATAAAAATGAACATTTGCAGTTATCAGTAATATGTACATTAGGAGGTGGAAAAGAACTCCTCCAACGAATATAGGGATCTACTTATGAGGTATTCTTTTAGTTTGTTTTTAAATTTAATAGGGTTGTTTTCACTTTTGATGCTGTTAGATAGATGCTTGAAGAACTTTAGCCCAATATAGGTTGGCTTTTTCTCATAGTATTTTAATTTGTGATTCGTGGTTATGATATACTTTTTATTCCTAGTGTTATATGAATGGCAGTTTGAATTGGTATTGTTTAGATTATTTTTTGCAATGATAATTGTCTCAAAAATGTATTGCCCATAGACTGTTAAAATTTTTAGTTCTCTAAATTTTTCTTTTGTTGACTCATTGTAACCAAGTTTCATAATTATTCTAATTGCTCTTTTTTGCTTTTTTAAAATTTTATCCATATTTTCCTTGGTTGTCGATCCATAAAGACATATTCCATATGATAAATGGGAGTGAAAGTTTGCAAAATAAATGTTTTTTAAAGTTTTTTGATTACAAAAAAAAAGACATTCTAGAAAGTGAATAGAGCCCAGAGCTTAATTTTGATAAAACTTTATCTACGTGCTTATCCCAGCATAAATTTTCATCTATTACCAGACCTAGAAACTGTGTATTACTTTTATTTTCAATTTCTTGTGATTTATATATAATATTCAGTTTGATTAGCTGTTTATTTTGTTGAGTTGTAAAAGTTATAAAATTTGTTTTTTTTGCGTTTAGCTTTAAATTGTGTTGCTCCAATGAATGCCCAATATTTTCTAGCTCATTTTAATTCAATTATATTATGCCTTGTGAAATTTTTAGGAATAATTAACAAATGGACTGATTTATTTGGGTCATGTGCGTGCAATTAAACCCTTAAGATGCAGCTGATAGTTCCACTATAGATGAAAATGAGAAAGTGTAACGCTTCCTCTAAACATGCTCCCCTCATGATTAGCAAATGGTATAAAGTAACTTCCTCCAATTTCCCAATACAGAGAATGAGGATAACCCGGAATATAAAACAAAGAAGACACTAAGGATGGATTTTCGACTTGACATCAATCTGAATTTAGCACGTTATTGAAAATAAACCGAAAACTGTAAGAAAGAGTAAGAGTTAAATATCTTGACCAAAAACCTATTTCCCCAAAAGGTTTCTCATTAAATTTTTAAATTTTAATTTTTCAGTAGATTATTTCTTGTACCTTTTCTGTTCCCTGAAAATATTCTACAGGTCTCCCTTCCATAGTTAGGAAAAACTAAAATGGCTGCCATTTTTAATTTTTTCAAATAATCAATTTTAGCCATCTGAGAAAGAATATTTTTAAAACCTTTCATTTTTCACATCTTAAACCTATAAAGAATAATTGTGCCAAGTTTCATGGCCCAAAATCATGTGGTTTTTGGGAAATTAAGCTTTGAAAGCTAAAAGTGGTATTTTATAATATACAGTAGAGTCCCACAAATCCGGACTAATGTGGACCGAACGGTGTCCACAAAATTTGTGAAAATTCCTAGTTATCGAGAAATGAGTAAAAATAAGAAAAAATAAGAATAGTTTCTGTTATTTCTATAAGAAATCATTTATTTATTGCATAGTAAAAAATATAAAAACTATATTAGTTACAAAAACAACTTAAAGAAAAACTAAAACTGTTTTAAATGTGTCACACCCATGGTCACACCGTGCTCTGGCCTTGAATCTCAATACACTTCATTGCTCTGGCAGGCTTTCTGAGTTATCCAGAATTCCGGGTTATCGAAGTCCGGGTTTGCGGGACTCTACTGTACCATATTTAGGCCTTTAGAGACAAAATATTGCAAAATCCTTTCTTAGTACGTATCTAGAGCCTGTAAGGAATATTTTTTCCGAGTTTCATGGCTCTAAGCCTTATAGTGTTTGAGAAACTGTGATCAGTCAGTCAGTCAGTCAATGGGTTTTGGCTTTTATATATATAGAAAAACTGATACGCGTTATCTTTTAATACAATACATCTACATTGGACCATGGGCACCCGCAGGGGGGGGGGGGCAGTTGCCCCCCCTGAGAAAAGGAAAATATATATAAATACATTAAGCTTTTAAGTTTGTTCAAGTTGACCAAACAAAGTTAATCTCCGTAATTTTCAATCAGGGATGGTCGGTTCCCAAAATTTCGGGAAAATTGAATTCCCGATTATTGGGCGGGATTTTTATTCACTTCGGGAAACTTTCGGGACGTGATCGTTTTAGCGATCGAAACTAAACTGCGATTGTTGCTTCGCAAAACTCGCTACCGGCCGCGGAAAACGAACTCGCGAATTTGCCGTTTACCGATCGCAAATAAACAGCAGATCCAGGTTAGCGCGATCATCCGCTAAAACTGTCGTGCGTATTAGCCGATCGCTAATAAACGGCAAGTGCAGCTTTGCAAACCTTGTGATCGGCCGCTAAACCCACGCGTGTACTTGCCAGTCGCGGACAAATGGCAAAAATAGCTTTACGCTATTCGCGAACGTCCACGAAATACGCTAGCGCGTACCTTCCGATCGCGGATAAACGGCCGATGTAGCTTAACGAAACTCGCGATCGGCCGTTGAAAACGGTCGCGCGTATTTGCCGATCGCGAACAAACGGAGAATCTAGCTTTGCGAAATTCGCGAACAGCCGCGTATTTGCGGATTACGGATAAACGGCCGATGTTGCTTTTCGAAACTCGCGATCGGCGGTGTTTGCCGATCGCTGATAAACGACAAAAATGTACCATTGCGAACTCGCAATCGTGTATGAAAACCAATCTTATGTATTCACTAATAACGGTCAATCGATGGAAATACCATGCTTGAAGGCGTGACAGTGATGATTGTTCATATTATTGGCCACATAATGGTCGGCTAAAATTTTGCAATGGCACTGGTTTTGCCTATTGATTCAATTTCCTAAACTAATTCAGGATGTAATTGAATCGAGCTGAAGGAATGATTATTTTTCATAAATAAGTAAAAAAATTTCAAAAGTAAAGAACTTGAGACTTTTAAATTAAATTTACAAACAAACTAAAAATTGGTATCATAATTGAAGAAACAAATGAGTATGTTTGAAATCTTTTTGAAAGGTAACTCTGGTTTTTAGACAGCCAAAAATACATTTTCAAGTACTTTTATCTTACTGTTTCTCCATAAGAGGGCTGCGGGCCCTTTTCCACACCCCAATAAAACCCTAGGAAGAAATAACTGTTTGCCCCCCCTGGGAAAATATCCTGCGGGCGCCCTTGCATTGGACTACACATCATTGGACTTTTTAAATATTTTATCATACACCTACTTGCGAGTATTGAATTTTTACTGTCAAAAAAAGGAAAGTTAAAATATAGCATTTAGGAAAAACTCGCATTCTTCGAAAATAGATAAGACCGAAGTAATGTGTTATTAATATTATTACAGTATGATTTTTCTACTGATCCTATTTACAATTGTTGATAATAATTTTAAACTTATATAAAATGAGAAGTGAAAGAAAAATACATTAGGTTCTAGCAAAATACAAAAGTATTTTTAAAGTAAAGTTATTGTTTTAAATTATTTTTCTGGAAGCAAAGTTATCAGCGCTTCCTCATAAACAAGGTTGCAGTGGGTGAAATTCAACTTCAGTAATGATAAAATATATATTAATTTTATTTTCGTAATTGAATACACAAAACTAGTTTATCAGAGCTTTATCTTTCTAAAAATATAATGTTTTACCTGGTCTCAACATCAAGATCCGCTTACAAAAATTAGAAATTGAAAATTTATCAAGAAACGGGTATTTACGATTATTTTAAAGAAAACCAGTCTTTTTTTTTATTTAAACCATACAAATTACATGTCAGCATTCTTTAAAATGTATTCTTCCCACTCACATAGCTATTAACATATTATAGTGACATGTGAAGGTCATAGAGAGACTTATCTGAAGTAAAGACTCATCGCGCAGCGGCTAGTTTAGACCTTCTTGCCACCGAACGGCCGGGAGGCTGGCACGTTTTTCGTCTATTGAGAGCGCGATCCACTTATATTTAATCCAAGGTTGTTACATGTCACAATTTTTTAACTTTGTAGAAGGTCAAATAGAATCATAGCACCTCACTATACATACAGTGTGGATTTATATTGCCATTCTTAAAAAAAAGTAAATAAGTACCACGTAAAAAATCAACATAAAATAAGCTTCAACAAATAATGTAATAAATGTACCATTTTTTCATGTTTGGGATGCCAGAATCTCTCACTTTATTTTACTTCTAAAATTATTCCTCATAATTACGGTATGTAATTATCTGTGGAAAATAAATAACACTAATACCATGTTGACCAATGTAAATGAACAATTAAATTTAATTAATAAATTGTAAAAAGTGAAGAAGTCAAAGTGAGCGTGTTACGGTTGAAAATGTGTGGGTTTAAACAATGCAAGTCAGAGTCAGGTGATAACTGTTTACTAGTATGACTCACTCCTTAACTGTCGCGTCGCACTGAATAAATGAACTAACTGTCTGTCTGCAGTGGCTAGAATGTTTTCATTCATGTAACCAGGATATTTCAAACAAAAAATAAAAAATCTTTTAAATTTGAACTGTAAATATCTGGAAAGTTTACTTTAATTTAATTACTCAGTAAACATTGACAAAAACTTTATATCATAGTATTTAATTTATTCTGAACTCAAATGTTCAATCCATAGGTAAATTAATTATTATATTCAGAGGCTTGGATAAACATTTGCCAAGGGGAGAGATATCTATACAACGCCTCGCCATTAAAACAAATTGTTGGGGTTGGGAATAACTATTTTTAAGAATTGTGTGCATCTCAGTTTTTACTTCACTGGATTTGAATGTTTAATTTGGTTTTTTGTTTTATGAGAGATTTCAAAAGGGTTCTGAAAATTATGATAAAATTCACAAAAACATAAACTGTAATGGAGTTTAAATCATGCATGCTATTTTACCAGAAATGCACATTATACAATTTTCAGCTGTATCAAGTTGTTTCTCACACACTCAATAATTATGAGTTAGTCAATTAGAACAAAAAAAGGTTTTTATACATCCTTTTGAAGGTTATTATACATCCTTTTGAAGGTTATTATACATCCTTTTGAAGGTTATTAAAAGGAGAAGTTTATAATAGTCTTTGTCACGTATGATTCTTGGAATTTTCACAAGGATTCTGAAAATTACAATAGTTAAATCTCGAAAAAATGTTAACACATTAAGCAATTTAGCAAAAACAAGTACCATAATTTTGTAAAAAATGTGTTTGATTTACTTTTGCCTTGCTGTAAGAGTATGAAACTCAAGCACGCACCACATTGTCTCTATCATCATGTAGTTAAATGCACATTCTTTTTAGCACTTAAAAACAGGCCCCTTACATAGGCCAATTTTACAGTGTCGCATTCATATTTTAAATTATCCAGAAACTGATTTTCTTCCAAGCCAAAAATTGTAAGCTAAATTTTAGGAAATATAAAATTTACATTTTATTTATTATAGGGCCAAGGGGAGAAAATCTCCCTGATTTATCCCCTCCCCCCACTGTATCTACCCCACTGATCATATTCAGAGTCAACAAACCGAAATATCAATCAGACTGGTTTATTTTAACTTCTTTTCAGGCTTTTTAAAAAAAGTACAAAAGTGTATTTAGCAGCAGACTTTTTAAGTTTGTCACTATTTTAGGTTATTTTATTCTAAAACAAAACCTTCAATCCATTGATCAATTATCATATTAATTGGTGAGGCTCGACATTTGCCAAGGGGAAAGAAATCTACAAAACGCCCCATACCAGTTAGCAACACTGATATCAACTGTTAAATTATACGTCAAAAGCTACTGACTTAATTACTGTCGTCAAGTCATTGTACATTTAGGAATCAAATGAATCAATCATGGTTAAATGCTCAAAATATTTAAAATCTATATATTAACAGCCTATGTAAGGGGTTTTCTTTTTTGGAGTCATAAAACAATAATGTCTGGACAGATTTGATGTTCAGGTGACAAAAGCTATTTTTATAAAGATTCTGTCAACATGTCTAAGAATTTTAAGAAAGGGCTTCATTTTAGTACAGTTAAAGACTGAAGGTTTTGGAACAGTGGCGCTGTCAGTCGACACAGACCATACTCAAATTTTACAAATAAACATATAAATATGATTTGAAAATAGTTCTTAGGGTCAACCACTGATTGCACTTTAAGTAAGTGACGCTCTGAGTAATTTATTTTTTATTAAACTAGTACTTTGCACAAGCAGCATATTTTATGATCTTAAAAAAAAATCAACCTACCAACTCAAAACACTAATAATTTTTTTAAGGTAATAACATAATACAGTCTGATTCAAGTAACATGGCCCAGTTTGCCCATAAGATTAACATTAACTTTGGCATTAGGTTTACAGACAACCTGGGCCAAATCATTTGACTCGGAATATAGTTTAATTGAGAGTGTCACCTCTCGACGCCGGTCCGGGGCTCGACGGCGCGCACGGTCTGCGTCTGCCGCTGCACCAGCACCACGTCGCCGGGCGAGTCCAGCTCCGTGTAGTTGTCGCAGCCGCCCAGCGAGCACTCGTACAGCACTCGGCCCGTCTCCAGCTCCACTCCGTATGTGCGGCTCTCCCTCCCCCCTGCGTCACATACCAGTGTTTTTAGCGAATTTCCTTAAAGGAATAAGCTATTACCATAGGTACCATGGTGCAACCTAAGGGCCGAGACCATGTTAACTTTATTGGGTATAAATTTATATTGGGTGTTCAGTGTTAATTGAGCTGATAAAACAAGTAAACGAATGAAGTACAACTAACCTGAAATGACAAGATCATCAGAGTACTTGAAAGATGATCGTAGAAGATTGTCAGCTGTAATTGGTATAGCTTCAATGAAATCTCCGTTGAACTTGTAGAGCCCTCCACTCAGGGAAGGGATCATTCTCACCCACTGCCCGTTGTTGGTGAGCTGAAAAAGTTTTGTGAAAATTTTATTGATGGATCAGAATAAGAATATCTTTATTGTCGGTGAACACACAAAGTATAATAGACAACGTCAAAAATGTGCAATTACAAAACAAGCCTGTATATACAATGTAAACTTAGATGCAAATTTTGCCTAACTCTAAAAAGTAAAAAATCATCTATGGAATAAAAACTTTGGTCTGGAAACCATTCAGTCTGTTCTTAAATTTAATCAAATTCTGCTCCCGGAAATCTTCAGGCAATTTATTATACAATTATATTTGGATAAATTTATGGCTTTTAGTTGATTTTGGTTAGTATGATTGATGGAATTTTTAAGTGATTAAAAGTTCTGGTATTATGACTATGGACTGAATTACGTTTAATAAAAGTGGCTTCATTTTGTTTAACAAATATTATAGCCTATTGTAAAAAATAAAAATAAATGGCAGAGTCATAATTCTATGTTCAATGAAAAAATGCTTACAAGTACCTCTGCTAGGAATGAGAGTCATCACCGGACACACAAAACTTTAACCTTCTTAAGAGAAAAACAGACTAGTAAAATCTTAGAAATAACATGATTAGTATTAGGTTCCCAAGTGTGTTTTTTGTCCAGATAAATCCCTAAAAGTTTCACTGAAGAGCAAATGTTTTGATTTTCAATATGTTTTAATGAAAAACAAATGTGTTCTGTCTTTTCATAAATAGCCGTCAGATAGTTAGCATGAAACCAATTGGTAGAATTTTGAATTGAATTACAGTAGAGCGCCGATTATCCGAACTAATTGGGGACAAGGGGTGTTCGGATAACTGAATATTCGGATAATCGAACATGAAAAGACAAAATTTTAAAATTGTATATGTAATGTATTTCTTACTAGTAAAAAGGCTAAAAAATGGTCAAACAAAAATTATTCATGTAATTTTGTTATGAAATCGATCAGAATACATGGGTATAAATTTTTAAAGAACAATATATCATACATAGATACAGTACACTGTATACTTTTTATTTAGAGGAAAAGTCTAAAATTTGTTTTTGCTTTAGCCCTGACATTTTTTTTGGCGCGCAAAATTGAACTGCTTGAGAATCATGTTCAAAATATGAATCATTACGGCGTTCGGTTAACTGACGGTTCGGATAACCAATGTTAGGATAATTGGTGCTCTACTGTATCAAGCGTTGATTCAGACTCAATGAAATGTTTATTTGAAACAAAGAAAGAAGTGTCATCGGCATATAAGATTGATTGACATTATATGCTGCTGGGTAGGTCATTAATCATCAAAAGAAACAAGATGGGGCCCAAAACTGATCCTTGAGGGACTCCTGCCATAACCTCGAGAAAATCTGATGAATCATTGCCAATTACCATCAGCTGAAATCTGCCACAAAGATATGTTTTGACGATTGTTTAGTTGTTTATCCCTAAGTCTAATTTTTGTAAATTTCATGAGAAGTGCTACCAAATGCCTTACTAAGGTCCATTAAGCCTCAACTTAGATATTCATCATTTTCAAATTATGTTAGAACCTCTGTGATCAAACTGTCCACAGCCTTAATTGTAGATAGACCAGGTCTAAATCCAAACTGAGCTGCACACAAAATGTTGTCAGCATTAAAATTATTACAAAACTGATACTTAACATGTGTTTCGATTAGGCTATTATAGAAAATATTGGTACAATTGAAACTGGTCTGTAATTATTAATAACGTCTTTGTTGAATGAACACAAAATGAGATAATTAGTTAATTTTTTACATATATCTCTTGATTATCTTGAACTGCAGCTCTAAACCTAAAAAAGACACACCTAGTCATTAACACATTCGCTGCAGGAAAAAACGACTTGTTAGATTTTTAGCCATGCTGAAATTTTTTTGTACAGAATCAGTTGTACAGTTGCAAAACGACGTCCAAAAAATCCCCTTGGCCGATGACGTCATCTGTGACATAATACGTTCATGTGCTGAGATCGGGACATGGGCACTCAGAAACAAGGCAATTTAGTTTTTCATTCAACGATGTGCCCCATGTTCGGTTTATTCTTTTGTTGCGTTTCGGACAAGTTTCCTCTTGTAACTTGGCTCACCTTGTTTCTGAACCTGCAATTTCTGGTCAAGTACCGATGGTGACTCGAATAGTGGTCATTCACAGAGGTAGACACCCTTTTACCATACATCCCCCACCATAACTAAACACAATAATACAATGTAAGCTATGTATGAGCAATGCATTCTTCGTTGTTACATCTTCTACTTATCTTTGTGAGGTTTGGTTTGATCCAACTTAAGGTGCGATCACACCAAATTAGCTTTCAATTCAAAGGTTATAATTGTGCTACTGGTGCACGTCTCCTACAGTGGACTCAGAAAGACTGTCACTGTTGCCATTCAAAATTGGTGCCTGGATGATTTCAGCTTCCATTAGATATCCTGACATCACGATTTTACCGAGTGATACCGATTCCAGTCTAATTTTGTTTATTAGCATTTTAAGTTTGGCATTACAACCATTTTCGACAGTAAACATGTTGAGGTATTAAAATAATCTCTCCTAACATGGATGAAAATAATTTTAAAAAACAGGCACCAAAAAAAAACATAATGGTGTGTCAAGAAAGCTTACTTCAAGTCTGTGAATACTGGATGATAACATGGCTCCAGGACCCGTTGTTATGCTCCAGGTTTCCAAGCCACCATCCTCCATGTTAAGGGCAGATAATTTACCATCAAGTGTGCTCACAAGAATTAGCCTGAAACATTACCAGATTCTGAGTGTGTTTCAGGTAGCAATTCCTATACCAGGTACAGTATAAATTTTCCAACTGTCACTATTTCATACTGATCTAAAACTTTTCCACGTGGAATTAGGTTACATAAAATGCAACGTTTCAAAAATAAAAATAAAAATCTCCCATTATATAGGGAGATTTTCTATGTAGTCTATATTTTCTTTGTATGGGGTTAAAAAATACTCTTATGCTTTGATTTTACTACCCATCTAACTCTTAAACCTGGGACACAAGCGGAAACTACAATTAGGCCTATGTTTGGCAAGTAATTAATCTCAGGTATTACAAGTAACTTTTAAGAACAAAATACCTTTTCCTTTGACAAGTTGTCTTTTCCTTGACAAATTTAGGTTCAATATAACTTAGACATGACAGCAAAAAACATTGGGAACAAATTTCATAGATTTATAAACTCATCACTAAAAAAATATAGGCCTACATTAGGCCTTATTGTATTTTCAACAACAGCCTTTTGGCCTGGTTTAAAGGTATCTAGTAATGACAGAAAAAATACCAAATTTTTTGTGTCATATTGTGTCCTAACTATGGCACAATGTTGAAACGTCAAATTTTCTATTTTTCTTCAAAAGCAAATACGATAGATTCAGACAAGTCCTTCGTGAAAACAAACGAGTTTATAGTTCGCATTTAAAGCTTCCTTTAAGCATTAGCTAGAACAATTTTTTAAATTCATAACCTCGTTTGCAGTGGGATGAATCATTTTATTAATTACCTATTGTGTTTATCTTGTTCTAAAAGTTGGTTGATTGTCTGCTAGAAAATGATCCAGGTGTTTGACTATCGATAGTTCCCCACCCAATAACCCTGATTCCCACAGAGTCCCCAAGATGGTGAGGCAAAGCGTGCACCTTCTACGGAACCATAGCCCTAAGATAATGTATCCGTTCCTTATTTCCTAGACTGGAAAAACATGTTGAACTAGCCTATGTTGCCTCTTATACTTTGTGGGTCAAATGCAGCATCCTTTAAGCTTTAAATGCGAACTATAAACTCGTTTGTTTTCACGAAGAACTTGTCTGAATCTCCCGTATTTGCAGCATACGCATACATCCAAAGTTGTAGAAATATGGGTTTTAATTTAATACTGAAATTGAATTTCTTAATTTCACGTTTTTTAATTGTTTTATGATGCCCCCCCAGGCTGGCGAAAAGTACTATTTTCACCCCCCCCCCCCAGAAATTTCAATGACGCAGTTTGTGTCATAACCCCCCCTGTGGGCACCCCTGAGGTAGATTAGTTTAGGTTAAGGACTTAGTAGTACTGCACTGCTGAAATATGACTTTGTCAATGCTTGTAGGCCTGTAAGACAAAAAACAAATTCTTATTCTTATTCAGCTAGGCTCATTACTTAATCATTTACACCAAAGTTTCAAAAGCATAGATTCTGTAAGCAGGCCTCGGCGATTATATCTTATGCTTAAATTAGGTGTGCCTAACTGAACTTCACTTCTAAAACTTTAAGAGTAGGCCTATTCAGTTTGACCAAAAGCTTGTGGCTTCTGCATGGAAAAATTTTCAGACAAATTCAGTTAAAGCTTTAGAATTGTTGAAAATGTTACCTTTTGCTTCCATTACTTCCTCCAGGAACGTTATTTTCTCCACAAAACGGCAACCCAGCAATGATATTATCATTTGCAATGACACTTTGAGAAAGATTGAGATGAAGCAGTACAAAATACAATATACAGATATATTTAATCAGGATATTGAACACTGACATGATTTCAAGTTTACGTATTCCCTAACATTTTTCATTAAAACTATGAAAATACAAACTATCACAGCCCATTATAATTTATGTAAATAACTGTGTCACAAAGTCATTAATCAAACAAGCAAATCCCATTGATAGGTTAAGTTCTCTAAGTATTTAATGTGATTAGAGTAGGACCGTGGAGCCTGATTTTATTTTTTATGCTGTCCTCGGCTTCAGTAACAGTAACTCCCCTCAAAATATTTATAATAACAAATACAAATCAGCTGATTTAAAATCATTTTAATTTTACGTTTTTGTTTTAGAATACGTGTCTGTACAGCAAGGAATGAAAGACAAAGACATCCGATGTGATTCTTTCATATGTACAACAATACATTTTGTAATTTTTAGTGATGTACAGATGGGCCGAAATTCTGAGTACACGGTTAAAAAAACCGCCGTATGAGTAGATAAGCTGGTAGAGTAGGATTCACGTAAGTTGGCCAAAGCATGTACTAATCATCTCATCAAAAATTTGTATACAAGTCACATTGAAAACATTGTTGGTTACACATGGTGTCTGTTTACATTTTCTCAGAACTGTCAAATCGCCACGTTGCGTTTGTTTACAAGTTGTTAAAGGTTATAAAATGTTTACAACATCGCCTATTTTTAGAAGTTTTTATTTCCATTCAACCTTTTTACGTAGCTGCCAAAGTTTAATTTGATTCTATTTCTTGATTTACAAGTATTTTAATTTGTTTAACTGCTTGTTTATTTTTCCTGGGCTAATTTTAATAAGTTTTGACCGCAATATGAAACAATCTCTCTTTTCAGATACTGACTTGCAGCAAGTAATACTGGCTATTCAAAAACTCGCCTATATTTCTTTGTAAATATTATTTCATAAGAAAATCTTAGACTATTAACCATGCCGCATCCATGACACAACATCTCCCTGTTAATACATCATTTATTTGGTAAAGCCCCTTAGTAATATTTTAAGCAGTGCAAGTGAACTGCCAGTTGCAAATTGCATCAGAACTTTCCCTTTATTGCAAGTGCTATAATAAACAGATGTTCGTTGACAATGTTTTCAGCACTGCTGGATTTTATGGTTAAGTTCGTAAGAAGATAATAGTTTGTTTACTTTCGTTTTGGCCAACTTAGGTGAATCCTACTCTAGAAAGACAGAACCATTAAAAAAAAACATAGGCTAGTAAGTAAAAACCCTCAAAGGGCCTCTATATACAGTACGCTACAGGACTTCGGTTTCTCATTAGAAACAAGGAGTGCGGCAATGTTTATAGCCAATCATAAGTCAAGATACGATAAGAATGTTCGGCCAAGAATTAGAGATTTTTTTCTCTTTTTATTGTATTTGATTAATAGACCGGGAGCTGGGAGGTCGAAAATTACGTCATAAGGTGCACATGTAAAAGCTATGCCGTTTTGAAGAGGCATCCTGGGGGGTTTCAAAAATGGGTTTGTTAGCCCTCAATCTGGGGGCTTTCTCCAAGGTGGACAAACTCAAAAATTCGAAAAAAGGTCAAAATTTACGTCATAAGGTGCACGGATTTGATACATACCATGTCGTGGGAAAAGTTGAGGGGATCACAAAAACACCTAGGTGGACAAAAATTTTGGGGGCTTTGACCCAGGTGGACAAACTTGAAAATCCAAAAAAATGCCAAATTTTACGTCATAAGGTGCACAAATATAATATGCGGCATTTCATTCCTCAGGTATTCAGGGACCTAAAACCGCTGAGGTGGACAAAATTTTTGGGGGCTTTACCCAAGGTGGACAAGATTGAAAATTTCATGTTTCGAATTTTGGATTTTTTTAAATGCGTCTGTACCCCATCATATCTAACCGATTTCGTTGAAATTTTTTTTGGGAGGTCTTGGCATGTAACTAAAACAATTTATATCAAAATACCTGAAAAATATATAATTTTTCACTAAAAAGGGCAATTTTTTGGGAAAAAAGTTTTTTTACATTCGTAAAAATAATCCGATCTTTATGAAATTCGGCACGGGCGTGTAAAGTGATAGAACCTAACATAATCTCGAAAACTAGCTCATTCGGATCATTAGAAGGGGGGTAATAGAGGGTTCTACCCCTAAAAAATGGGTTTTTTGGAATTTTTACGTTTAAAATTTTAGAAAATCAAATTTTAGTTTACGCCATTGAATTCAGCTTGAAAAAACAAACAATTTGGTATGTTTAATCATTGCTCTATGTCCATTCGTTCCCGAGATATTGAGGGTGATAAAATCAGTATGTTGTTCCAATGTTAACCTTATGGGAAATAAATTAAATTGTACATCTCGCTTTTTTCTGAACATAACTCGATAAAACCTGGCATATGGCTTCAACTAGTTAAGGTCTAATTGATTATGGCCTAGAATCCCCCATTTTTGGATTTCCGTGGCAGTAAACCATCATACATTGTTCCCATGTTATTCTTATGGGAAGAAAATAAAATTCTCTATCCTTCCTTTTTTTACATATGTTAATAAAAATAAAATTAATCCAATTTTAGTTAGCACCATTGAATTTAGCTCAAAAAACCAAACAATTTAGTATCTTAAATCATTGCTCTATGTCCATTGGTTACCGAGATATTATAAGTGGTAAACACAGAACGTTGTCCCAATGTTAACCTTATGGGAAAATAAGTAAAATTTTATATCTTGCTTATTTCTCAACTTATCTTAATAAAACTTGGTTCGTGGCTTCATCAAAATGAGATGTTATGTATTTTAGCCCAAAATCCCCAAAACTTCCATTTTTGTAGCAGGAAAACTGCATACTCATTCCCCATGTTATCCTTAAAGGAAATAAGGAAGTAATGTTATCCTTAGCTTATTTAATTAATCAATCTTTTTTGTAATTTTTTAAAGCCTATTCTTTGTTAGATTTTTTCTGTTGCGATGAGTCAGACAAGTGATAATATAGTTTTTTTAAACCAAAATATTAGAAGTATAAGGAGAAATTTTAGCTTATTGCTACATGATTTAGAATCAGCTAGTCTGTTTCCTGATATAATTGTACTAACAGAAATATGGATAAGTAAAGTCGAACTAAGTCACTACAAAATCACAGGTTATAATATGTTTGCTAAGTGTAATGAAGACTATAGAGCGGGAGGGGTATTAGTTTATGTCCGTGATTATTGTCAATGTAGTGGGATAAGGGAGTGGAACGATGTAAAATCAGCTGATGTGTTACAGCTTAATATTAAAGTCAGTGATTTTGAATTTACTCTCCTTGCTGTTTACCGTCTCCATTCTGGCTTACGTTTGAATTTTGTCAATGATGTTGAGTTTATGTTAGCATGGTTGAATGGTCGTACGGGTGATATGAATTTCGATATATTATCTCAGTCAGCTGAAAGTGACATTTATTTGAGTTTGTTGAGTTTGGTTTTTTTTGAGTTTTTGAGAAACTAAGGGTGGGTTTCAGTATGATTTTAAATCAAAAGTTTACCATTACAATATTACTGATCACTCAACAGTTGTATTTTCAATCAACTTTATGAAATCTATAAGTATAAAAGAGGATGTTGGTATATATATATATATATAGCATTGATAAACTCAGACACCGCTGGACCGATGGCCACGAAACTTGGTAGATACATGTAGAATTTCATGGAGTAGGTTTATAAACCTTCAATTTCGTGATAACTTTCAGGGCTTAGCCCTGGAACCGTCTTAAAGATACCCATGTCAGGGATTTTGAAAGAATTTGAGTTAGATTTGTGTACAAACAAAACATGTGAAAGTAAAATTTAAAACAGGTGATGTAAATTAATGGTATTTCTTTCTGCTATTTAATTGTATTTGTTTACATGAAGATTTGTTACTTGGTGCCAGATGGTTAATGAATTAAGACTTTTGAATATATTTTAAGTGCAATACACTATATAAAATGCTGGAATGTAGTATAAAATAAAATAAATAATAATTGATATTACTGAAGGACTTCTGTGATCACTGATCACTTATACTTGAAGGACTTCTTTTTTATGACAACAAACTGCTGTTTAAAGAGGAAGAGTGTGCTACTGTAAAGTATTAATTTTATCTACAGCACTTTAAAAAAATTGCCGAGACGGCCCATTCAATCTTTTTGTTCAATATAGAGCCTAAAAACGTAAGACAGCAATTTTTAATAATTGCTGGAGTGGAAATGTAACTTTTTGTTCAAGGTAGACCCTAAAACCTTAAGAAAATGATCTTTTACAGAGTGAATAAAATTTCAAGTCATGTTCTACGGTTCCTTTAACACGTATGCCTTCATGAAGGAAAGAAATAGGATTTCTAATACGCAGGTCTGCTGCGACGGGGGTGCAATAAATTTCAAATTAAGGGTAACTATGCTCAAGGCCCCACAGTGTGGCCTTGCTATGCTACATATGCGAGCAGATTCAAAGCCGTCAAAAAAGCCAAGGGTACCATTCCTTATATCGTGCCCCATGATCATCATCAGGGCAAGCTCAGATACCGAGCGATAAGCAGAAACGACCATAAATTCTTCCCGGCGTTTGTCTTGGGTTAGCCAGTCTCTGTAAATTCGCTTTGAGTGTGTGAGCGCAATCCTCTTCACCTGATAGGAAGATCGACTGGACAGCCGATACAAGCAAACAGCACTTGCAAGAGGAAGGACCGCCGATATTGGGCATGAGCCTACCCAGGGTAGCAACACCATTTCGGTGGGGCGCTGGATATGGTCACATTTTTTATGAAGACAGGCACTTTAGGCAGGAATAGAACACCCCCGTCGTAGCATATGCGTACTAAGAGCAAATTTCCAAAAACTTCGTTGTTTTATGGAAGTACATTTGATATGTTTAAAGAAGTAGATTTTACAACAAGAAAAATAAATGGGAAAGCAAAACGATATAATTGATGGGTGATAGTGTATGTTTAATTTTTATCGTGAGCGAAGCCACGGGTTCTTCTAGTCAATAAAAAAAAGATGAAGCCAGACATTGCTTTAAAATTGACATGGAAAAACTTTGCATAGAACTAGAAAATACTAATTTTGATGATTTTTATAGACAAACTACTGTTTCTGATGCTTTTCATTATTTTCTGGGTATATTAGATTTAAATATTTGTAATTGTAAATATCATATACGTGTAAATAATTCAATGTTGAAGCTAAAGCCCTGGACCTCCGATAGTTTATTAATTAGAATTCAAAAAAGGAAAAAAATGTATAAAATATTAACAAAAAATCCAAACAACACAAAGTTGAAACAGTACTATAATAACTTTAGGAACAAACTAAATCTTGATATTAAAAAAACAAAAGAAACTTATTACAGGACGAAATTTGAAAATTCTCATGATGTGAAATCCCAATGGAAAACAGTTGGCAACCTCATTGGTGAATGTCGCAAAAGCAATGATATTAATGAAATTATATGTCAGAAGGGTGTTTTGACTGATGTTAAAGACATTGCTAATGAATTTAATTCACATTTCTTAAGTGCCCCTTGTCAGTTGAGAATGCAAGTGAATAACCCTTATTTGAATCAGGTGCGAGAGTACAATGAAATTTTTGTCGAAAGTAACTTTCAAACTTCTTTTTTCATGCAACCTACTACTAACGGTGAAGTCTTAGCAACCATCTATGGATTAAAAAATAATAAAGCTCCAGGTTTTGATACAGTCAGCTCAACATTGGTTAAAAAGATAGCACCCCATTTAGTTAATGTGTTAACGTATCTCTTCAATTTCAGAATATGTTCGGGTGAATTCCCCAAAAGCCTAAAAAGAGCTATTGTGGTTCCAATCTTTAAGCGTGGGGACTGTAGATTACCAAACTATTTTCGTCCAATTTCTTTACTTTCTGTATTTTCAAAAATTTTTGAAAAAATTGTTAAGAAGCAACTTGTTGGATTTTTAAATAAAAATAACTTTTTTAGTAATAATCAGTTTGGCTTTCGAGAAGGTATATCTACTGAGGATGCATTACTTACTTTCATGGAATCAGTTTACGACAAAATTAACGACAGCAAAAAAGTATCTGCATTGTTCATTGATATAACAAAAGCCTTCGACACAATTTATCATGGCATACTGATAGACAAACTTTGGTTGGCTGGTATAAGAGGTCTACCTCTGAAATGGTTTTCCAGCTATCTGTCAGAAAGGGAGCAGTGTGTTAATTAGCATAAATGGTGTCAATAGCGATCCGGGAGCAATTGAACATGGCGTTCCACAAGGTTCTGTCTTGGGACCTATTCTCTTTTTAATATATATTAATGATCTTTGCAATGGTAAATTCAGTGGTAAGTTAATGGCTTTTGCGGATGATACTGCCTTCGTTTATGGATGTCATGACGTTGATACACTCTTTGTAGAAATGACTAGAGATTTGTACTTTTTAACTTTTTAAGATTATGGTTCGATAGAAATTTCATGATATTAAGTGAAAAAAACTAACTTTATGACCTTTAGTCTAAAAAATGAAGTTAAATTTGATTTGCCCCTAAAATTTCATGAGTATCAATGTTTTAATTTGAATGTTGTAAGTTGTGGTTGTCTTGAAATTGAAAACGTTAATAAGATTAAGTACTTAGGTCTGGTCATTGATAATCGTTTGTCTTGGAGGGAACACACTAAAACTTAGAAAGGAGCTATTTATTGCTTTGAGAAAATTTTATTTATTAAATCAAATGTGTCGTGTAAAGAAGGTATTAGTGAGTGTTTATCATGCTCTTATAGGTTCTAGGCTCTGTTATGGTATCTCTTGCTGGGGTGGGGCGTATAATTCAACTGTCTATCCTATTGTCATCATCCAAAAACGATTTGTCAGATTAATTGCAGCTAGGAAAAAATTTGATCATTCATGGCCTATCTTTGTCGACTTAAAAATTCTTCCATTGCGCCACCTATATATTTATAAAGTGTTAAAAATCTTTTTTATTATAAGCTCTGCATTCAGTGGAGTTCGTGTAACTACTTATAATTTGAGGAGATATCAAGTCGTTTATGCATCAAATGTTTTACAGTAGTGTAGCACCTAGGTTATATAATATTTTAAACTTAAAGATTGATGATTTCTTAACACATAGACAATTTTTGAAAAACCTAAAGAAATGGCTTTTTGAACAAGAAAATTCTGAAAATGCCTTGAAAATAATAGTATAGAAATTTTTAATTTGGCTTTGGAATACTTTTTTATGCCCACTGTCTCATCTTTTTTCTTTGCTAGGAGGATGATTTGTTTTGTTATACAGGGTTGGGCAAAAGTCTGAAATATATAAAATAACTTTTATATTATTTTGCAGAAAGTGATGAAACTTTACAGTTGTGTATCTAGTACAAATATGAATATTTTGGCGTGTTTTCTCAGTTCTTCTCACGATGAGGGGACGGCCCACGCTGGAAGTCTTGAAATTCTTAAATGTAAGCATGCCTCGAGTTATACCTCATATTAAAGGTCTTAATTAGTAGATCACAACAGCGCAAACCGCGCCTCAAAAGGTTGATCCAATCAGAAGTTACAGCTCCTCAAAGATTTTAATGTTGGTCTTTAACTCAAGGCTAAAATCAAGACTAATATCTTTATCAAGCTGTAACTTCTGATTGGATCAACCTTTTTAAGGCGCGGTTTGCGCTGTTATGATCTACTAATTAAGACCTTTAAAATGAGGCATAACTCGAGGTATGCTTACCCTTAAGAATTTTTGGACTTTCATCACGGGACGTCCCCTGGTCATGGGTATTTTTTTTAATCCGTCAAATTATCCTCATCAATGAGAAATTTATTAGCGTTCCGAGTGCTTTATTAGTAATTAGACTTTTTTCCCTGATTTTAACCTTGAGTTTAATGGCCAACATTAAAATCTTAAGGAGCTATAACTTCTGATTGGATCAACCTTTTGAGGCGCGGTTTGCGCTGTTGTGATCTACTAATTAAGACCTTTAAAATGAGATAAAACTCGAGGTACGCTTACATTTAAGAATTTCAAGACTTCCAGCGTGGGCCGTCCCCTCATCGTGCGAAAAACTGAGAAAATACGCCTAAATATTCATATTTCTACTAGATACACAACTGTAAGGTTTCAACACTTTCTGCAAAATAATATAAAAGTTATTTTATATATTCCAGACTTTTGCCCAACCCTGTATTTGTAAATCAATGTGTTGATGTAATGGATATTTTGGATTTTTTATTTATTTATTTTTATTTTGTAGTTTGCACAGAGATGTTGGTAATATATAGGCCTAAACGTGAATTTTTATTTGATTTTTCATTTTCGAGTTACGCGTTGCTGCTAGCTGAGTCCTTTTATTTTATTTTACATTCACGTGATGGCGATCCCAAATCAGGTCTTCCTGCAGGATCCCTATTTATTTTGCCTTAAAATCTGTTATTTCCCAGTATAGCTTGTATTATTTTGTATTTTATTTTGTGCTTATTTGTTGATTGTTAGTAAACTGTATATGATGCTGTGATATTTTCTCTGTCTAAATGTTGTATATTTTTATTTATTTTTTTATCATGTAAATAGTTCTGTTTTTTTCACAGTACTGTAGCTTAAACTTACGTTTTAGTTGGCTGTATAATATCTTTACCTGGGAAGTTGTATGCAATTGTATGTACCTTTGTTTTTTTTTGCGAAATAAAGATTTATTTATTTATTTATTTAATAAAAAAGTGCTAAATCTTCATAATTTCTTAACATATATTGATAAAACTTGGTACATAGCTTCTTCTAGTTAAGATCTTCTCGATATTAAATTAAAACCGCCCAGTTTTAACATACCTATAGCAGCAAACCTGCATTCTCATTCCCCATGTTATTCTTACGGAGATTACAAAAACATGTCATATCTCGCTATGTTGAATGGACATTTTTTTGCATTTGAAATTCGCTGAGTGTGCAGGTCTGCTGCAACGGGGGTATTTTTATATTAGGTTCTAGACAATATTGAACCATTAATATTCCCAAATTATATACAGCCATAAGATCAAGCGGATTTCCTCATTGGCATTTTTGGCCTGTTTTTTGCCCTTTGAATGTCTGTGGCGCAGTTCACATAAAAAATTATACTTTTATGCTTTTTACACTTTGGCCTGCATTACACTATCAAAAATATTTTATAAAAGATCTTTTATAAAAGATTTGATCTGACCAATCAAAATTCAACCCCTTAGTTTACAATTTACAAACTGGTCTAATTATGAGGTCCGTCCTATGAACGTATAATATGTATTCAATAGTGCGGATGTAACATATTTACACTTAGTCAAATATTAGAATCAAATAAGATAATAACAACAACAATAATTAATTGTAACCCTAAAATTAGTTGCATTTCTAAACTTTTGTGAAGAAAATAATGTACAGTTAAAGGAAATTAGGAAGAAGAAAGATCGGAAAATAGGACCAATATAGGGAAAGAAATAAACAGCTACCTCTCTCACTCTCCTTATCAGTGGCCATGGAGGGGGGGGGGTAGAGGCTGTTTACTCCAAGTAAGCCCGTGTCCCTGTTTTTTGTCACTGTCTGACTCAGTGGTGCGTGCGTATGTCAGAGAGCGTGAGTTAATTAGGTGATAAGGAATCCTTACCACAAAATGCAAAAATACAAACTACTTGTCATACAGCTATAAATGACGGCTCATAATTTTTGTCTTATTTTTATAAATCAAATGAGACTAAAATGAAACTTGTACGATATACCGTTTAAGAGATAAGCCATGATAAAACAATATACTTGAATGCTGAATTTCATGGTTCTCCAAGGTCAAATAAATATAGCTCCGATTTCCGTCTACATGGAGAAATATTTCTTGTTCCTTGTCAATGTCCTTTCGTTATCACTAGGGAATATTTTTTGTTTGTTTTTCGTGGGAGGGAAACGCTCTTCCGGTTTAACGTGTCCAAAAATAGATCGCAATAATTATCTTTCTGATAAGAACTCTCTTATCAAAAGCTTGGCTCGAAAGTCGAGCTTTTTCGAAAAAAGTCGAGCCGAGCCGAATACTGAAAAGCTCGACCTAAAAAACTCGACCGGTCGAATACTCCCACACCCCTAATGTGGAGTAATAATTCAATATGCTCAGGGCCGGACTCAGACCGGTATAGCCGGTACGATTTTACCGGGGCCTGGGGTCAAGGGGGGGCCCGGGGGGCCAGAATTCCCCTCCGAAATAGCGGAAAGCCCCAGACAAGGCCCGCAACGGCAACGAAGGGACCAAAATCGGCACGTGGGAGTAAAAAAAAAAAGAAAAAAGGTCAACACTTTTGACGAACCGGAAATCAGCTACGGTTTTGAGTGGAACGGGTGCAGTACCAGGACATGAGGGGCCCGGCTTCATATCTTCACCGGGGCCCGCCAAAGCTGGGTACAGCCCTGAATATGCTATATTATTTATATTTTTAAGCTGAATTCAATTCTGACCATTAAATTTACATAAATACACCTAATGCAGCAGACCTGCATACTCAGCGAATTTCAAATGCATAATAGCATATTTCAATCCAACATTGCGTGATTTTACATGTTTTTGTAAGCTCCATAATAAAAACATGGGGAATGAGTATGCAGGTTTGCTGCTACGGGTACATTAAAACTGGGTGGTTTTAACTCAGTAATTAGTAGATCTGAACTAGAAGAAGCCATTTACCATGTTTTATCAAGACATGTCGAGAAATAGAAGAGATAATAGAATTTTACTTATTTCCCATAAGGTTAACTTTACCACTTTCAATATCTCGGCAACCAATGGACATAGAGCAGTGATACAAATTACTAAATTGTTTGTTTTTGGGCTGAATTCAATGGTGCCAACAAAATTTGAAAAAAAAATTTATGTAAAAAACTCAAAAAACCCATTTTTGGGGGGGTTTGCCCCCCTTTACCCCCCCTTCCGGTAGTCCGATTGGGCTGGTTTACGAACTCGTCCGAATAGTTACTACTTTACATATCCATGCCAAATTTCATTAAGATCAGGCCATTTTTACGCGAGTTATCGTGCTTAACACATTCACTGCGTATCACATACCAGTATGTGGTCCGCGTCGCGACCCGAGTGCGGGCCACATACTGGATTGTGGTTGCACCATTCACAAGGATTCAATTTAATTACTGTGCCCCAGCACTTAGCTCGGGAACATTGATTCACTGCCCACATGTGGTTCGGAATACCTGCTTTTCAGTACCATATGTATATATGTGGTGTATGTACCCATATTTACCCCAGCACACGGGGTACATATAGGTATTTTGCTGCCGCAGTGAATGTGTTAAAGACACATAGATATATATATATACATGTATGAAAATGAACGAATAGTGTCTTTTTGCTTCTGGGGGCCCCAAAATGAAAAGTTATCATGGTCTCAAGCTTAGGTCTTACCATGAGTACTACGGTAACAGCTTCTTCCCTATAGGGAAAATTCGCTATAATAATAGAAATATGATAAGTTTTGAAAATAAATTTTATAAGGTCAAAAAACCGCCTAGAGTGTACCGATCTTGCTGGTTTTTGAACTTAAAGTCATGAATATTGCTATAAATGTCTGTTCATTTCATCATGATCGGACTTTTTGTACGAGAGTTATCATGCCTACGGACATATACATATATATGTATATATATATATATATATACATATATATATATATATATATACATATATATATACCAAAATGAGCGAACGTTGTTTTTGGGCTCTACATAAAGAAACAAAAAAATCTTCTGACCTCGAAAAAGAACATGGTCCCGGGCTTAAGTCTCACCATGCCGCCTACGGTAATAGCTACTTCCCTATAGGGGGATTCGTAGGATTTAGCTGTAACAGAAACAGTTTAAATTTATAATAATTATTTAAGTCCTATTTCTTAGTGGGCAAAAAAAGGAAACTTGTTCTGTTTGAAAATGAATTTGTTGAGCAAACATTTTTATAAACCTAAGAACAACATCGATACAAGATTAATGTACACAGCACACATGTGTACAGCACACATTGAAAAGTTTGAATTCCATGCCTTAAAAATATCCTATTTGGTTAGATACTGTAAGTTGATCATTCAAACTAGTAAAATTAGGAAACCAAATGTATCATAATAATAACACATAACTAAAGTTAGAGACTAATGAACATACAACGATTTACACTTAGTCTGATCAAA
Source organism: Flexamia atlantica (assembly GCA_035578135.1). Classification (NCBI taxonomy): domain Eukaryota; kingdom Metazoa; phylum Arthropoda; class Insecta; order Hemiptera; family Cicadellidae; genus Flexamia; species Flexamia atlantica. The sequence continues at coordinate 11,900,915 of JAQJVK010000001.1, forward strand.
AATCAGCAAACTCCTCTGGATACTTGTTTTCCTTGCCGATTCTCAGGGCCTCAAAATGTGTCTTTTCAAAGTTGGTGGTGTCGCCAGGGTTCTTGTACTTGGGTTGATAAGGAGCCGCAACTTTCCTGTTCAATACTGCCATCCAGTTGATCGGTCTGAACCATTTGTGGTCTTTAATGTCATCGACTCCGTTCTTGAGGTTTCCGTACCTCCTGGTCAAATCGACTTGTAGAATGTTCTTCACCAAGTCTTTGAGATCGGTGCTGAAAGACGGCGGCATCTTGTACTTGAGAGCGACGATCTTCTCGTATATCTTCATCGGTTCACTGGCGTAGAATGGAGGGTTTCCTGCGACCAACTCGTACATGAGGACTCCGATGGCCCACCAGTCCACAGCCTTGCCGTACCTGTAATCAACACGCACTTGATATAACTTTAAAATCTTCCTTCCTGGGTATGTATGTTATAAACCTGTCAAAGATATAACACTAATTAAAGCATCATGGTTTAACAGAATTTTGAACTAATATTACTTTTTACATTCCTGCTGATATTATTTCGATCCAACTGAAAATTCTGTTACTGGACCTAAATATTTAATATTATGAAAGTAAAAATGTATATTGCAGCGTGCATATATGTTAGTTACTGTGATATGTAAGTGTGTTAAGTAGTTTTTCTACAACTGTGCATAAACTGCCAGTTCACACACTAAAAACAAGTCATAAAACAGCTGTTTACTGAGGAGTGAGCGATAAAGTCTTTTTCACTCGCCAGCTGTTTACTTTATCGCTTGCCAGCTGATTGCATTGTTACTGTACATACTTCAGCCAATCACGGTCGTTGGCTCCAGCGCTTCCGCTTCCGTTTTGATTCAACTGAGCTTGACTTGTCTATAACCTCAATATCATAATGGCGCATACAGCTATGATGGACATAACTGTGATTGAATTTATTGTTAGAGAATCCAAACATACAGTTGTAGGAAAAATGTTGCATTTATTTCACGTGGAAAGTGTCTTTCTCGCATTCACTAAAATTAGCGGTAAGTGTAGAGGCGGAGTGGTAAGTATTTAGCCCAAGCGAGAAGGACCAACTTTACGCTCTTAATTCATAAATAACTATTACATTCAGTGTAAAATGGTTTGAACCATTGGTTTCCAACCTTTTTGAGCTTGCGTACCATCTACCACTTTTCAAATATTTTGGGGTTCCAAAGCAAGGACCCCTTCTCCCTTCCCATGACCACTGACGGATCCTGTCCTAATAACTATTCATTCCCTAATGTAGAAACATTACTATAGGCAGGGTTCCCAGATTTTAAAATCCCATTATCGTACGCCAGCTGCTTAAATTATCGTATTTCTTACAAAATTATCGTACAAAGGTAAAAATACGATTTAATCGCGAACAAAGTAAAAATACGATTTAATAGCATAAAAGTAAACAATCGTTATGGTATAATGTGATATACCAGCACATTTTCTGTTTTGTATGCATATGAACGAATTAAAAAATAAATTACACACATGGGAAGGAAAACAGTAAAAATAAAATTATGATTGATAAAAAAAGAAAAAATACCCCCGTTGCAGCAGACCTGCATACTCAGCGAATTTCAAATGCAAAAAATATTTCCATCCAACATAGCGAGATATGACATGTTTTTGTAATCTCCTTAAGAATCTTAACTAGAAGAAGCCATATACCAAGTTTTATCAAGATATGTTTAGAAATAATGAAGATACAGTAGAGCGCCGATTATCCAAAGTAATTGGGGACAAGGGGTGTTCGGATAACTGAATATTTGGATAATCGAACATGAAAAGACAAAATTCAAAAATTATATATGTAATGTAATTTTTACTAGTAAAAAGGCTAAAAAATGTTCAAACAAAAATTATTCATATAATTTTATCATGAAATCAATCAGAATACATGGGTATAAATTTTTAAAGAACAATTTATCATATATAGATACAGTACACTGTATACTTTTTATTTAGAAAAAAGTCCAATATTTGTATTTGCTTTAGCCCTGACACTTTTTTTTGGCATGCAAATTTGAATTGCTTGAGAATCATGTTCAAAATATTAATTTACGGCGTTCGGTTAACCGACCGGATGACCGACGTTCGGATGATCGGCGCTCTACTGTATATAATTTTTTAATTCCTATAAGGATAACATGGGAAATGAGTATGCAGGTTTGCTGCCACAAAAATGGAAATTTCAAGGATTCTACACTAAAATACATTAGATCTCATCTAGATGAAGCTACAAACCAAGTTTTATTAAGATATGTTGACAAATAAGCGAGATATAGAATTTTACTTATATCCAATTAGGTTAACATTGGGAAACATACTGTGTTTACCACTTTCAATATCTCGGTAATCAATAGACATAGAGCATTGATTTAAAATACTAAATTTTTTGTTTTTTTCGAGCTGAATTCATTGGTGCTTACCAAAATTTGATTATTTTAATTTTTCTATGTGAAAAATCCAAAAAAACCCCATTTTTGGGGGGTTTATCCCCCTTTACCCCCTCTTCCAGTGGTCCGATCGGACTGGTTTTCAAACTCGTCCGAATAATAAATGTGTTATTATGTAAATAAATAACAATCAGAACTAAAGTTGACGTTTATAATAATGATATTCATCTATGGTTTAACTCATTATTATTTCATCTTCTAAGAAAAAGTCATTTTCCTCTTTTTAATACAGGTGGTAGCACTATTTAAGCTTAAGTTTAATTTGTCTGAGCTTATTGTTTGAAAACAAATGAAAAAATTCTAATAAACCCAAATAAACAAAAAAAATATAAAACCTACTAAACACATAAACAAAGACCATTCGCTCGCACGCAAACTAGAAACAGACAACAGAAAAGCCGAGACTCCTATGGATGTTTTTCTACAATTACAATGCAAAATAGCTGGTCTAACAAAATAAGCCTGGTTTTCATTTTAAATCTTATTTTCTTTCAGGCAGTCGCACCTATTCAAAATTATCGTACATTTTCGCGTATGATAGGAAGTCGTACATCGTACATTCCAGGGAAATTACCGCACAAATACGATAATTATCGTACATCTGGGAACCCTGACTATAGGTTCAAGATGAAAAATCATCTCAGTCATTTGCGATTTTACATAACATTAATATTTTATATTAAAATATTTCAAACACAAATAAACGTGATACTGGTATTTTAGTACAATGTACTTACTAATATTTTGACTGTTTAAAGTAAAATTACTCTCTTCAAATGAACTTTATTTTAGTCCTACTACTACAACAATTCTGATTTAAGTAACACCAAACAATCATTAGTTAAAATATTTTCAATACAAAATACAAAATATTCAATTAAACTATTTTTTTTAATAACTGCTCTTAACATTTTCATGAAAGAGTAACAATATCAGGCGTAATTGAATTGGATAACTAAATATAGATACCATAAAAATTGCAATGAAATGCTAATGAACTTGCTAAGAAAATAAGTTAACAAATGTAATAAATGCTATTAAAAGTATATTTTATTTAGCGTAGCTGACTTGTAGAAAAATTTTAATTCTACATGAAAAAGGCCGAATAAAAAATCCTGTTAGAAGAGGTTTACAAACCTCTCATGGGCCAAAAATTTCAAAATCAAAGATATTTAGTGAAAAAGGTTCTCTAGGACTTGAACTACACCCTGGTGTCTTTTGTTTTGAAGATTTTTGAGTTGGCAGCCCTGATTTCGTCTGTCAAAGTTTGCGTGCTTCGCGGGACTGCACAGAACTTTCTGGGGAATAAGTTCTATTTGCCGAAAGATGGCTTCCCCTCTGGTCGTTGTGTCGTCGCCCAGCGACCGAAATCGTGTAAATAAAAATAAATGACGCGAAGTAAATATTGGAAAGTGGAACTATAAGACCAGGAATGAACATAGAAAGGCTAGATTACCCTATATTTAGAGATCCAAGAATCCAAAGCCTGAAACATTGCCCCCAAAAGAAGTGAGAAGAATAACGTTTTAAGCACCACATTTGGATAACTTTTAGCAAAAAGACATATCACATAATGTAACAACATTACATTTTTGTATTTTTACATCAATAAAATTGTTTTACATTCAGTTTTATTTTTGTTAAATTCCTAAACTCCCTGATGTTTTATTCCAAAGCAGAGGAGCAGTCTGTCAGAGAACGTTTCAAACGCCAGTTGTTTATAACGTTACAGCCCCCGAAAAAACACATGAAATGAATTAAAATGCTCAATGGCAAGTAAACATTTGATATAAGGCTATGTTATTTTTGTTGCTTAGAACGTTTTACGGGGGACCCATTCATTTTTTATTCATATGGTATGACTATGACTAGCTTTAGCACCATTCTTTGCTTGGTTTGACTGGAATATAATATTAGATCCCATGGAGACCAAAGAAATGCCCAAAATCCCAAAATTTGAACTTAATATATTCATAAAAAGCTTACGGGGTGTAGCCCGATGAGATTTTAAGAATATGAATTGGTCTATGAGTTGGCTGGGATCATAATCTAATGTGCAAAATTTCAAATATGTTGTTTCAGTAGTTTTTGCGTTTATTTCTTACTTAGTTCAGTCAGACAGACATTGAACAGAAACCACTTCTTCTTTATGAATGTAAAACTGAAAAAAGTAAGCCTAAAAAATAGTAGGCCTAAAAGAAATAATGTAGTTTAACTTTGCTAATCACATTTGATTGTTTTAAAGAGTAATAAAAATAATTATTATGTTTACTATCATAATTACCCTTTGCTCATAATCACTTCAGGAGCCAAGTATTCTGGAGTTCCGCACAGTGTATAGGTACGATTCCTCGTCAGTCGCTTGCAAAATCCAAAGTCAGTCACCTTCAGATACCCTGTGTGGTCTATCAAGATATTCTCCGGCTTTAGATCCCGATAAACCAGATCCAAGTAGTGAAGATATTCCAGTGCCAGAATCACTTGGCTAACGTAAAACCTTGCTTGGGCTTCGTCAAATTTCCCAAACTTTCTTAGATGCCCGAACAGTTCTCCTCCTGGAATAAAAGGCATGACCATATAAATGTAGTTGTTGTCCTTGAAACAGAACATGAGGTACACTGTGAAAGGGAAGTCTATGCACTGCAGAATCATTTTTTCATTCTTCGTATGTTCCAGTTGCTTGTACTTGATTATTTTGTCTTTTTCTATCGCTTTCATTGCATAAAACTTGCCATTCTCATTGTGTTTGATCAGTATAACATTTCCAAAAGATCCGCTTCCTAACAAAGTCACCTGCTGGAAGTCGCTCAGAACCTCCTTGTGTGTAAGGGGCTTGTTCCATTGTTCGTTAAATCTTTCTTTTGCTTTTGGCAGAAAATCATCCCAATCTTCAATATCACATGCCCCGAAATCCGGAAACCTTTCCTTCTTTTCAGTCATGTTGATTTTAGATAATAGGCTCTTCATTAAAAATTGGATTATTTTTTCCACCATATGTTGTTATTGTTAAAAATTTAAAGTACAGTAAGAAAGAAACAAATTAGAAAATCATACCATGATTTCAAACACTATACAATTTTAACTCAGTTTTAAAAAAATCATATGGACCAGTCAAAAAGGTTAAAAAAATTATTTTTATTTTAAAAATATTTTTTCATTTAGTATTTAATCCATCATGAAGAAAGCTTTTTCAATACTCAATTTTGCAGTACTATAGCTCTGGACAGCTTTATTGGCGGGTGGCGAAAATTGTAATCTCCCAAAATGTCTGCTAAATAAACACATGTTTTGGTAGAACTGTCAAAACTTTGTTTACGTTTCACCTCATTTACACTACAAAAGAATGCCCTGCAATATTTCACCAAGAGATTTCTTACACAATTAAAATTTCTGGAAAATATTTGCGCAATGCATCAGCTGGTCTTTTAGTTTGGCAACCTTTCATCTTAAATGGTTTGTTTACATTTAAGAATGTGTTTCCACACTTTTGTCGTCGTACTTCATGAATTGTGTTGAGCTTGCAAGCATTTAACATTAGTTGCGCTTGCGGTTGCAGCAAAATATTTTCTTGTGCAAAGTACCTCTACATAAACAAATGACCATGTGATTTATTACCAAAACATTGCAGATAATAAACGCTAATTCCGACAACAGCGCACTCACTCACCCGCCAGTAAGGCTGTCCAGAGCTATAGATGTCATAAAATTGTTATGTTCAAAATTACTTTAACAGCTGGTTGCCAGTTACAGGTATGTTATGAAGAGTGCAATTTTTTCAGGCTTGTTTGTAGAGTAGGATTCACGTAAGTTGGTCAGAGCATGTACTAATCATCTCATCAAAAATTTGTATACAAGTCACATTGAAAACATTGTTGTGGTTACACATGGTGTCTGTTTACATTTTCTCAGAACTGTCAAATCGCCACATTGCGTTTGTTTACAAGTTGTTATAGGTAATAGAATGTTTACAATATCGCCTATTTTTAACTGACTTCCCCCACCAACAAAAGGAGGAGATTCTCAATTCGTCTTGGGAGATGTTTTTTTTTTTTTTTTTTTTCTAGGGATGTTCACCGATTTCTCTGCGATACTTTTACCAATCAACGTGATTCTACCACCAAAATAACCGGAATGGTTTCCCGTAGGTCCCATATATAACATTTTGTTTCATTGAAATATTTATTTAGGAGAAAAATCCAAAAAACCTCAAATATTCAACATTTTCAAATACTTGTTGTTTACAAAACAAAGCTAAGGTGAACAGGGATAAGTCAGGTTTATTTTATTACAGCTGTTACATCCTTCAAATTAAATTTATAATAATAGAGCAAATGATCAGCTGCTTCATGTTTATATAATGTCAAAACAGTTTGTCTTCTAGGTTATGAATTAATTATTTGTAGATTCAAACACAGTCAATTCCATTGTGATTATTATTTCTTAAATAAAAAAAGTGTAAACCAAAAAACATGAATGAAGAAGAGCAAGTCTAAATCTTAACGTTTTAGTGTGGCCTAGGAATACCTCAGAAATACATCGGAAACTTGGATCTTGTGGAAGAACATACCTACATAACTTAAGACCATCATAGATTGCTTCTATAGCATACCAGTTAATTTTAAATGGCCAAAAAATAAATGTCATCGTCGTACAAAGAGGAATTTTTTGTGACTTGTCATATGTGAGCGCTCTTGCAGTTTCCACTGAAAAAATCCCCAACAGGCTTTGCAAGTCATTGGCACTTCTCTGAGTTCGTGTTTCACAGGTTGAAACATGCGAAAAATTATTTTCATATATATCTTATTGGACAACTTATAGTGCAAACGTGCAAGCATCGTAATTCGAGACTAGATCGATCTTATGAGTGAGCCCCTGGACAGTTTTGCGAATGTACTTAAATTAACTCATTTTCCATTTTCCAGGTGCCAAGCACATGGTTATCTTGTAATAAAAACCTCTACAGTAAACTGTCCGAGAAAATCTGTCGCCAAATTCGAGGGTTCAATAGAAGATTGTAATTGTGCACGTGAGATAATTCATAATATGACCGCCGCGTATCAGAATTTCAGAAATGTTCCAAGGCTGTGCTGAAGTGATAAGGTTTTTAATGTTTAGTTTATCTGCTTTAAAAATTGTTTTAAGTATTCTCCCAAAATTACAATGTTGTGGTCGTGAGTTTGTAAAGCAAAAAAAGCGTAAAGACATTAAATAGTAAACTTTGTCTGATATATCTGTTTGTGTCTTTAGGATAGAAACGCGCAAAAACTAATAAATAGATTGAGCTAAGCACAGAGGCAATCTATTCCAGTTCTTAAAATACAGTTAAAAAATGCCACTGGCGTAGAAAGACACAAAATAAAAAAATATACACCTGAAAATATTTTGCATTAAGCAGGATCAAGATCAGCTGTTTCGAGCTAATAAAAAAATTGACTATACATTAATATCTCTTAAACGGCCAATGTTGAAGAACTGGAACATACTCGGTGTCAGACAATTTTACACCCTCAATATCTTTAAATGTGTGGTGGCTTATCTATGTTATATAGAACAACTAACTGATAAAATAATTTTTTTTGCTCACAGTACAGTAGTGAAATGCTGTGAACATTTAAATATTGTTTTATAACGTAAATATGGATCTGAATATGTCAAATGTGAAAATTACGAACCTATTAAGCTGAGAATTTGCCAGTAATGTATTTGGCCCATATAGGACTGATCTGTAAAGCCCATGTATAGGCTTTTAAAATCCCTTATAAAATGAGATGTTTACAAACATGTGGCCATATGCATAGCGCATAAGTAATAAATAGCTAGAGACGTGGAGACTATAACAAATTATAATGTGTACTATATACATTGTCATTTACCTGAGACTTCGCTGTCCAATAGACTGTTCTAACCTGTCCAAAAAATGAGTTCAGCAAATACAGTAGTACAGTTTAGAAATCTATTAAGTGATTGAGTCATCAGCGAAATGAACTGGAGTGGAGTATTAATGGTATCCTACAACTATTATTGAATAAATCGAAATCAAACATAGAAGACAAAAACGTCCACTAAAAAGTATGAAATAATTTATTTTTGGTAAAAAAAACAACCGACTTCAAACGCTCTAAAAAGTATGAAATAATTTTATTTTATAAGTCAAATTTTGTAATATCCAAGCTCACGTATATCAAGTCGGCGCGGCTCTATATTGCATCTTAGTTATGTATCTTCTTGGCAGAATAGCTCGAAGTTTTAATAACATTTGAAGTATGTTTTTGTTGTATGGCTTACCGGTACTTGAATGTAACATTACAATAGAAATTGTGTGTTAATTTCATATGAATAAGAGAGGAGAGTTTTAAATTTAGACTAGAGAATGTACTTGTGGGTCTTGGGTCTACAATACTGTAAAATTTGTATTTTAAAGCAAAATGTTCGAGTTGACGACTGAAATTTTATCCCGCAATTATTATAATTGAGATCAAATTGAGATAATTAATCACTACTCACAGTTTATTGTTTCATATATTGATAGAGCCGCGCCGACTTGAAATACGTGAGCTTGGATATTACAAAATTTGACTTATAAAATAAAATTATTTCATACTTTTTAGAGCGTTTGAAGTCGGTTGTTTTTTTTACCAAAAATAAATTATTAGAAGTTTTTATTTCCATTCAACCTTTTTACATAGCTGCCAAAGTTTAATTTGATTCTATTTCATGATTTTCAAGTATTTTAGTTTATTTAACTGCTTGTTTATTTTTCCTGGACCAATTTTAATAAGTTTTGACCGCAATATGAAACAATCTCTCTTTTCAGATACTGACTTGCAGCAAGTAATACTGGCTATTCAAAAACTCGCCTATATTTCTTTGTAAATATTATTTCATAAGAAAATCTTAGACTATTACCATGCCGCATCCATGACACATCATCTCCCTGTTAATACATAATTTATTTGGAAAAGCCCCTTAGTAATATTTTAAGCAGCGCAAGTGAACTGCCAGTCGCAAATTGCATCAGAACTTTCCCTTTATTGCAAGTGCTATACCAAACAGATGTTCGTTGACAATGTTTTCAGCACAGCTGGATTTTATGGTTAAGTTCGTAAGAAGATAATAGTTTGTTTACTTTCGTTTTGGCCAACTTAGGTGAATCCTACTCTACTCAGGTCTTTTGCCTCTTATCGAAGTGATCGTCTACTGAGAATGATTTATTTTTCTCTGATCGAGTTTCACCTGAAATATTGTGTAGTGCTATGGGGCTTTGCAACAAATGCCTCTCTATATCCATGCTTTTAAAACTGCAAAATCAAGCAGTTCGTATTATAAGCAGGCTTAAAGAGCCATGATTCCTGCAGAATTGCATTTAGACACTTGGGCCACTTGGGGCTGCTACCTTGACTTGTATATACCTTTTGGAGGTAATAAGTTTTGCACGCTTTCACAGTGCAACTCCTGATGGCAGCCAATTCCATCATTACCCCACTAAGTCAGCCATCCAACTCTGTCCTGCACAGGTAAGGCTGAATATTGCTGAGGCCCTCCTACAAACGCAGGTGCACTTTATTTCAATAAATTACCAGCCAGAATTGCTGGTATTACAACTGAGAGAGACTTTAGAAAGGCCCTCAGAGCAGACCTCACATAATACTTTTCACTCTGTGGGGGAGTTTTTAGCTAGGGTTGGGGAGTGGCTGCAGGATGCGATATAGGTTAAGTTGTAATAGTGTAATTATTGTAATACTTTACTGGTAGCAGTTAAGAAAAGTATGAATATTTACTAGTTTAATTTTTTTAGAGATGAATTTTTTTTATTTGTATGACGTTTGTGATATGTAGGCCTACCTTTGGTATCTTCTTTGTTACAATAAAGAGATTATTATTATTATTATGATTATTAATATTGTTATTATTATTTTGTAATCTTAAACCTTTCTTTCCTTAAATACCCCCGTTGCAGCAGTCCTGCATACTCAGCGAATTTCAAATGCATAAATACATAATTAAAAAGTAAAATCAATATACGCTCCAAAGGAAGCGTGCAAAAATACTCTCCACTAGTAGCTTTTAGGGGCAAAAGGCTAATAAAACAATAATAAAAAAATAATAATAGCCTATACCAGGCACGAAAATGCAATGTTCAAAACTTCAAAACAGCTGGCTTTTCCAGCTGTTTATGTTTGTGTAAAAATTATCATAAACATCATTAGTAAAAATCTGAACTCCTTATAGTACATTTATTTGATAGTTATCTGGCCTTTAAATAAACCAATGTCTGAATCCACCATATAGCTTTGAATGAAACATCAGCTCACATGTTTTAATGTAAACAAAGCAGATGTTTTAGATCCCAATGCTACAGTTCACGCAGTTTGCATCTTCGGCTATGACTGAGTCAGCTGATTGTAAGGTGCGGGGGGGGGAGAGGGGGTACTTTTCTGAAAACATTTTCTAAAACACTGCTACCTGTCAAATGCTGTGTTTTCCAATATCACATGACACAGGTAGTAGCGCAGTGGTAGTAGCACATAGCCGGAGATATAATGCGCGAACATTTCTTAAATGGTAGATATTTTATATTTTTTTTTTGTTCTCTGATAAACTTTAAGAAATTCCAGTACTTTTTCTGAGTCCCTGATATTAAAACATTTTACTTGAGCCCTTTTCCCTCATCCTTTGAGTTGCTGAATGCCCACAATTGCTATTAAAAACAAATTATCCTCCCAAAGATTATTACAGGAAAATGCAGCTTTGCTGCCTCAGAAATTTTTTATATTTTATGCTGCAACTTTTCTTTACTACCCATAAGGTTAACATGAAATGAAAAATGAAATGAAAAATTGTTTATTTATACAGGCAAAGTTAGGGCCTCTTGGCCCTTTCTTGCACTTAACCTGATATAATAGAGTACAATAAATACTTATGCATCATATTTACAAAATAACTTAAAACTATATTTACAAAAAAGGAAAAAAAATAAATTTTATTCAATCACACAACCTTCCATCCATCAGCAACCACGCATAAGACACACCCCATAGGACGCACCGGCCAAGGACATCCGCTGAAAGTAAAATTCTCTCAGCGCCACCATAAACCGACGACGACTTTCCAGGGACTTAATGGATTCTGGCAAGCCATTCCAGAGGCGACAAGCAGTGACGACAAAACCGCGGTCATATATTGCCGTTCTATGATGAGGCATTCGAAGTGTTAGGGAAGCAGAGGGTGAAGTTCTTATACTACCCTGAGACACAAAATGAAAGTCATGCACAAAATAATTTGGTAAACTGGTGTTTAAAATTGAGAACATGAATGAAAGAATTTTAACTGCTCTTTGATCATTTAATTTCAACAATCTCGTCTCAAGGTAGTATGGTGTTATGCGCTCCACGCGTCTCAGATCATAGACATATCTCAGACAATAGTTCTGAGTCCGCTGAAGCGCATCAGAAAGAGCCACAGTCATGTCATTGATCACAGTGTTACAGTAAGTAAAGTGAGGAAAGACAAGTGATTTTACGAGGTGGAGTTTGATATGTAATGGTAAGAAATTTTGCAATTTCTTAAGTGAATGTATCGAGGCAAAGACTTTCTTTCGGATGTCGACTACGGCGTCATCCCAAGTGAGTGTTGAGTTGATAGTAAGTCCGAGGTTTTTCACTCTGTCGTAGTAAGGAAGAATATTTCCATTGACTGTTAGTGAATTTGTAGAGTTGAAGTCAATTGATTTTCTTAAACGTGAATGGCAAATGATTATAGGCTTGGTCTTTTCATGATTGAGTCTAAGTCCGTGTTTTTCAGTCCATAAAGTGATTCGCCATATGTCTTCGTTTATCCTCCAGACACAATTATTAATATTGTTGACTGAAAAAGGTGCATAAATTCGAAGGTCATCGGCATACATGTGGTATTTACAGTGAGTAAGAGTTGTGTTAATGTCATTCACATACAGTACGAAAAGCAGAGGCCCAAGGATAGATCCCTGGGGCACACCGCAAGTAACAGTTTCCCAGTCAGATCTGATGTCATCAACCTCCACACACTGCCGCCTGTCTGACAGATAAGATCTCAGCCATTTGAGAACATCCTGTGAAAACCCTATGGCCCTTAATTTTTCAATTAAAAAGTCGTGATTAACACAATCAAAAGCTTTAGAAAAATCAAAAAGGGTTAGAATCGTGCCCTGTCGGTGTTCCATTGAGAGTCTTATGTCCTCCGTCACACGAAGAAGTGCAGTTTCAGTACTATGAGCCGTCCGGAAACCGGACTGAAAGTCAGATAGTATGTTATTTTCAGTGATGTAGTCAGTCATTTGACAGTGCACGATTCTTTCGAGGCCTTTCGATAGTGCGGGCAAAATGCTAATCGGCCTGAAATCCTGGCAAGACACAGGAGCTGAGATCTTGTTTAAAGGGCGAATAAGAGCAGACTTCCAAGGAGAGGGGAAAGAAGAGTGCCTTAAAGATGTATTGAAAATATGTGTAATAGTTGGAAGAATGGCAAAGAGAATATCTTTAATGAAGCGTATAGGTATTCCATCAAACCCAACAGCATTGCTGCGGATACGACGAATAGCATTTAACACATCAGACTGGATGACAGGCTTGAAATTAAACTGAGGATAGTTAAAGTTTTGGACTGGTGAATTTACTAGCTCATTTAAATAACTATTTACTTTTTGCTGATTTATACTCTGATTACTTGAAGAAAAGTATTGGTTCAAATCATTTAAAGGAATACTGATTTGCTGTGTATCAGATTGCTTCCCAAGCCCAAGGCTTTTTAAGTTGCGCCTTAAGACTCTAGATGACTGATTACTGTTTTGGAAAAGATTATGGATGTATCTCAATTTGGAATTTCGCAACATCTGTTTCACGCTATTTCGGAGATGCCGATATTCATCCATAAGCATTTGATTTTGGATACGTTTTGCTCTCCTGAAGAGAGAATCGCGCCTAGCCATCAGACTGCGTATTTCAGGAGTCATCCAAGGCACCAGTTGTCTTTTAGTCAAACGCTTAGTAATAACCGGGGCATGTTTATCAAAAAGACTCAAAATTACATTGTTAAGTTCATGAACCATTTCATCAACAGAGTTTAGATTTTCTATTAAATGCCATGATGTGTTTTGAACATCAAATAAAAAGGCAGCCTGATTCATGTTTTTAAAATCTCTGTACTTTATGAATTTAATCTTGGGCTTGGGTGCTTTTATTGAACATGATGGAGAATGACCCAAAATGAAAAGTTATCATAGTCTCTGGCTTAGATATGAGACTATACAGTCATGAGACCTACTGTAATAGCTTTTTCCTTAAGGAAAATTCGCTAATAAAATGATATATCTCACTTATTTCTGAAGATATCTTAATAAAACTTTGTACGTGGCTTCATATAGTTGAAATATAGAAGATTATGGGGCCTAAAATATCCTACTTTTACATTTTCATGGCAGCAAACCTGCATACTCATTCTGGATGTTAACCTTATGGGTAATAAAAAAAGTTGTGTAGTTTGCTCATTTTTCAACATGTATCCTGATAACAACTGGCATGGGGATTCATACAGTTAATATCTACTTGATTATGGCCTAAAATACCCATATCATCAAATTCCTGAGGCAGCAAACCTGTGTACTCTCTTTCCCAATGTTAACCTTTTAATAGGTAAATAAAATTGGATAGCTTTCTTATTCCTCAACATTTCTTGATAAAACATGTTATGTGGCTTCATATAGTTTATTATATTGGATTGTAGCTTAAGATCCCTCATTTTAGCGAAATTCCCCTATATAGGGAAGAAGCTGTTACTGTAGTACTCATGGTAAGACCTAAGACCCCGACCATAATAACTTTGCGTTTTTGGGCCCCCAGAAGCAAAAAACACCGTTCGATCGAATTTTTATGTATATATCTATATATATGTCTGTTAACACGATAGCAGCATGTGTTAGTACAGACGTGTAAAGTGGTAATCACTCGGATGAGTTAGTGAACCAGCCTGATCAGACCACCGGAAGGGAGGCTAAAGGGGGATAACCCCTAAAAATGGGTTTTTTGAGTTTTTTACCTAGAAAAATAAAAATTATCGAATTTTTGATGGCACCATTGAATTCGGCTGAAAAAAACAAACAATTTAGTGTTTTGAATCACTCTATGTTCATTGGTTACCAATATATTGAAAGTGGTAAACACAGTACATTGTCCCAATGTTAACCTTATGGGAAATAAGTAAAATTCTATATCTTGTTTATTTCTCAATATATCTTGATAAAACTTGGTTTGTGGCTTCATCTACATGAGATCTAATGTTTAATAGTCTAAAATCCCCGATATTTCCATTTTAGTGGCAGTAAATTTGCATACTCATTCCTCATGTCATTGTTATGGAGCTTACAAAAACACGTCAAATCTCGCTGTGTTGGCTTGAACTTTGTTCTTTCGCATTCAAAATTAGCTGAGTATGCAGGTCTGCTGCAACAGGGTATTTATTTTATCCAAGCAACACTCAGTCTCCCAGTACTGAAGTGTAAAGTGCACATAATTATTATACACTTGTATTAATCTACATAAACTTATGTTATTGGTTGGTTTAGTAATAAGAACATATGATTCACTGAACATATGAACAATCTCTGAAAAATATTGTTTATCTTTCAAAATTTTATTTGCACAGATTCCCAATGTAAATACAAATTTTTGCTACAGTAAATTGAAATGTTTTGCTTTTTTGTCATTATTTTTTAATAATAACTACTATGGGTGACGATCTAAATGTAGCCATAGGACGAGCTGTTCTTGCAGCCTCCTCAGGGTTTTGCCTAGTTCAGTGCACTGATATGAAGTACGTATGTGTAGCCTTCGGAGTTTATCTTGTGGATGGCATCATAGGAGTTGTGGATTATGGTATGTATTCTAAAATGTTTGTAAAGTATTCAAATTTTTTTCTAATAAAAAAAATTATAAAGTTCTATGAAGATAGAAACCTATATCGCATGTGTTAATTGTTCTAATGCATTTTGCATTATCTAAATGTGAGGCAGGCATTTGAGTACAGACTTTACTTTTGCCTGGAAGTGAATAGTGGACATTTTGAGCTGTTAATCTAATCGTGGTAATTTTTCTCTTTTTTTCACACGAATAATCATTATTTCTTCATCATTTACATAAGTAAGGATTTCATTAGATTTTCAAAAAAATAAAACTTCAACTGCCATAATTTTTTATAGAACTGACTTAGAGACCTCTAGTTTGCACCATTCCTTTTCTTTGATCATGACCTTTAAATTATGTATAACTTGATAGGGGTTTACATTTAATATGATGAATGAGTAAAAAAATAAGCCAAAGCTTGTTTTAATGAAATTTTAAAAAATAGTTATTTTTGTCGTGAATATTTGATACTTCATATATGGGGGTTTTCCTTAAAGATAACGCATAGACGACCCTCCGCAGGTATCGACCTTTGCCGCTGAGCCAAAGGTCGCATCAAGGCAGATATGTATTAATAAATTAGTTAAATAATTTTGACACTAATAACATTTATTTATTTGTTACAAATAAGGTAACTTTTTTGAAATTTCGTTAAAACAAGCCTTGACTTATTTTTTTACTCAGCAAATTAAAATGAGTGGTCATACGATGTGAGTTGATATTGGAGTTGGTTGGACAAACCCCCCCCCCCCAAACCATTTTGGAGAGTTGAGCCTTGATGATGAGAAGAAGAAATTGTTATTTTTGTATCTTTTAAATATTTAAAATGTGTTCTGGTGTTCTTATTCTTATTCAGGTTTAAAATATATTAAACCTGACCTGTCTGGGACACACAGTATATTGATATAGTTTTATGTTGATTTAGTTTTGCAAAGGCTCAGAGACTTTTCATGGTGTACATGCCAAGATTGCCTAGAGGTAGTGAGGTATAAGGTGAAGCTTGGGTGTTTACAAACAAACCCAGATGAACTTGGATTTTTCCAGGAGAGGAAATAAATATTTGCATATGATCAATTGATTCAACAACGAATTTCTTGTGTCAGTCATGTGTTACATGCTAAACAAAAAACATATGTGACCTGTTTATTATTTGTTATTCAAAGAGCAAAACATTGTTTCTAATATCAACCCACTTTTTTTGGTTTAGTATTTTTTATCTACCAGACTAGTAGCGGAATCACATGGCTTTGTTTACTTCCATGTCATCAATGATTTCTTCCCCTCCTCTGTTAAAACTTAAAACTCAAGCTTCTTCTCATACCTCACTACCTCTAGTCATTTTTATCAGATTTTACAAGGGGGGGTAACATAAACACTAGTAAAAGCAGTCCAAATAAGTCATGCCTTATTGAATGAAGATATAGCATACTATTACAATATATATATAGATAGTTATAGATTAATTATAAATATGAGAACTAATTGTTCTAATTATACCACTACCCCTTTAAGATTTAAGTTTATTCAAGCCAAGTTCTTCTCTGTATACCGTGTGTCCCAAAAGTCCCACCTTCCCTCCCCTGTTATTTTTTTATTAAGAGAGATAAAAGTATAATATTCGGGAATGTATATATGATCAAAAAAGGAAGTTTTGGGTCTATGCAAATTTTCACCCCCCCCCCCCCCAAAAGGGGTAGTTTGGGGGTAAGTCAAAATATTTAATGAGTGGTCATATGATGTGAGTTGATATTGGAATTTGTTGGACAAACCCCCACCCCCCAAAAACAATTTTGGAGGGTTGAGCCTTGATGATGAGAAGAATAAATTATTATTTTTGTATCTTTTAAGTATAGTTAATATGTGTTCTGATGGTTCTTATTCGATTTAAATGTGAATTGCCGAATGCAGAAAATACTCAATTTTAATTGACGGACGGCATTTTTTAATTTTTGAATGGCCGCTATTTTGGACTGGAGCATGATATCGACCTCCGGTTTGCGGAATTGTGTTTCTTTTAACAAGCCCTTTAAAATAAGCAGTCACACGGGGGTTTACATTTAAAATTTTGGGGCTACCACCCAAAATCCAATTTTGGGGGCAGGGGCAGAAGTGACACATTCATCAAAAAGTAGTTTTTTTTTAGTACTAAAAGGTATACAAAATATTGTTTTGATATCTGGCTTACTTTGAAAGATATTAAACCAGTCCGGGGCTTTTGGGACACACAGTATATCAACTACATAAAACTATATCAGTTGTGTTAATACCTCATTGGATCATAATTAAATTTAGTTTGATTTCTATAAGCATTAGTCCAACATCTGTTGGGGTCAAATTAGAAACTGTGATCATGAATTCACTTATAAAGGCCATAATGAATAAATTTTCCAATATTTTCAGCAAAAAATACCATTCAATAAGCTAAGCTAAAAAGGGTAGTGAAAATAAGTTAAATTTTCTCCCTTATTTTTTATATTTAATTATTAGGTTTTAGAGAAACTTTTTTTGCAGTGCTGCCCAAAAAGAACCGCCATGTGAGGAAAGTATTGGATTTTGTGGATAACATTGCAAGACCGTGTTACACTCCACTGGTTGCAGCTGAGGCATTCCTCTATGCAGGAATGGATGAGAAGTTTGCTCTTTGCCACCTGATATTCCCTGTTTGCTATATAGTGCTGGTTGATTTACTCAAGAAACATATCAATGCAGAATTGATCGATCTTAGCGTTATTCTCAATTCATGCTCAATCTGCTTTTCTGCTTACAAGAAGGAAGACTACCCCTTTGGAGGGGCAACGGCACTATTCAACATCGTAGCCTTCTTGGGTGTTCGGTTCAACACATTGGAGTACTTCCTGTGCATAAGTGTCGCTAACTTAGCGGCCTTGCAGTTCTTGAAGCAAGCAATCAAGTTATAAGTAGTAGTTATAAACATAAGTTTGTTATTGAACTATTTAACTAAAATGTTGTTCTTTTTGTTAGTTTGTTTGATTTTTTTAATGTTGAATTGAAGTTGAACTTTAGTCTCCTTTACAGTATTATAATTTTATTTTAAATAATAAGGGTATAAAAGGGGCACTCCTGCTGATTTTCAGTAGTCAATGGTACCTATTAAAAATAATTTAAGGTGGTTACTGGCTCAATAAATTCTTTAGAAAGTTATAAATTCTAGTATTAATATAAAAAATTTTCTATTTTTACTTGTTGCCTATTCCTCAGATATTTAATTACATTTAAAGCACATGCTCTTCTAAGTAAAAAAATTTTGATACTCAAACAGCTGACAGGAATAATTTCCCGCTCTTTAGCAGTATAAACTTAATTCTAAAAATGTCCTTTTTCTTATCACAAGAAAAAAAAGACATCTTGGAGTAGCCTCATTTACTTCTATTGTGAAGTCATAATTTATAACAGCTATTGAGTATTTAGAAGAGAGTGCACAAAATAGGGTTGATGGCAAAAACTGTGAACTCATAAAATTGTCCGCTAAACCTCAGCTCAAAAAACAGAATTAAATGTTTTTTTGTCCGGTCAAAACTTTGTTTACATTTTCCAGGGCCTTTTATATGTAAATTTGAGTTTACTTCAACATTTTATCATATAAGTTGATTAACTATGCAAACAAATAATAAACAATAATTTCCCCAGCAGCGCACTCACTCGCCCGCCCTTTTTGGTGCCCGCGATTATAGTTGTTCTTAATAGCAGGCCAACTTACTAAATTTTCAATGCTGAGCAGTTTTTTAAATAATTCTAGTTTAATAAAATGGGTTTTTGGGTTGTCAGGTGAAGTAGGTTTAATTGAAAATCCCAATCTAATATTAAATTAATCAAGGATCGTATGTCAATCTTGTTTTGATGCCAAACATAAATACAGTATATCCTGAGGATTCGCCATAAAAACAAATTTAAAAAATTTAATACTCAATCCTACTTATTTTTAAATATATATATATATATATATATATATATATATATATATATATATATATATGGATGTTTGGATGTTTGTGTGAATATCTGTCTTTCAACTACATGAAAAATACTGGACCAACTGAACTGAAATTTTGCAGGAATAGAGCCACTATAAATATCAGGAAAGGACGTAGGCCTATTCACTTCCTTAACCCTTCCCGGGCGGCGTTGAATTGTGCTCATGGCCAGAATTATTTTAAGCCAAAATTTGAAAACTAAAGTTGCTATTTTTTGTACTTTATTTGTTTAAAATAATTCATAGATCATGAAAAAATTTATCTTACCGATGAAATAATTTTTTTAAACTAGTTATAAAGTAAATAAAATTTGATTTGACGGATATATCCGTCTTTGGCCCGCTAAAAACATAAGGTAAACGGATATATCGTCCGCCGCCCGTTACGAAAATCACAAAATATGAAAACTGCCGATAATCTTGAGTACTTTTGTGGGCAACAAACGGATATATCCGTCTACCTTAGTTTGCCCCTTGTTTTATTTATTATCTATCAAAATATAGGTTATTTTGTCCAAAAAACTGCACTAAAATACAAAAGGAAAAGAATTATAAAATTTCCATGAAAGAACTTTTTTTTATTGTAGCCAAAATTTACAAGAAATATTCAAAAATAAAGTTCATTTAGTTGGACATTTATAAAAAAGTTTACAGAAATCCCTCTCAGACACACTTTTATTTAGCATCTCAATTACGTCCACTTCAAGTTTCGTCAGTCGAAAACAAACTAATGTATCTTTGGGCTTAAAACTATTCCTAACACATTCAAGAGCTTATGGCAAGTTTGGATTTAAATAGAGTCTCTTGGCAATGTTACAGAAATGACTATTGAGAGTTTCAGCTATTTCTTTTTTGTCTGAAATCACAACATTAGTTTCAACCAATTCGTCAATTTCTATTTTCTTATCCTTCCCACCACTCACCACTCTCCTTTGTCACAGCTTCCCACACAGCTTTAACTTTATTTTTTGATTTTGATATGAAATCACTGTTAGGTTTAAGTTTTGATGCTTTTACAACCTTTTTGAAAATTATTTTATATTTTTTCACAAAAGCAAGAAAATTAGGGTCTTTACACCATTTGCTCCTCTCATGCAGCTCCCTTTTTCTTTTACTAGAAATGTGGATTCCCAGGGTAATCCAACTTTTAGGACCCTTCTAAGATGGCAATACCTTTGAGTTTCTAACAGGAAAGGCTGGAGAAAAGTGATTGTCTAATTTTGCCAATGAAAAACCTGAATCTTTCATTTGAGTTTAGTGTTTCACTATGAATAATGGTAAATCTTCCGCCTGCAGCTCGGAAAGAAATTTAGAATATTTCTCTCTGAGAAGCAGCGCCCTGACATTTAGACATCCCCACTCTTTGGGGTCTTAAGATCAAAAGTCACAAAGATATTTAAGTATATTTAGAGATATTTAAGCCACAAAGATATTTAAGTATGTTTTAGTCAAAATATATGTATACAAGTTACATTTTCATATTCTGAAAGAATCCAGCCAAAATATCCTGAAAGTGTGAAATTTGGACCCAAACTACTATAAAGTGCCATACTGAAAATTTTTCCTTGGGAAATTAAGGTCCCTTTTCCTGTGGACAGACACAAATAATTGCTAAAGTAAATAAATAATTTGTTAAAAAATTAAAAATAAATCCTTTATTTTTTTATTTACATAATTATTACAACATTACTAGTGTCCAAATCCAATATATAGTATTAAAAATCACAAAAGCAATTGGAAACAATAGCCTACTTTTACGATCAATCCAATTAGATATTTCTTGAGGTGTCATGGTGAAAAGTGTTTTGGAAGGTTCTTTTTCTTTCTGGATGGGCCCTGTCAAGTTTAAAGTGGACTGCTTATCTTGCATGTAGATCGAGGAGGCAAAATCTTGGTTTGAACGTTCCAAAGACGATCTTCGACTGTATTTCTAAAAAAGGTAGTTGTTTACAATATGTTATATGGTCTTAATTTATTAGTATTGCTAATTTTAAAAGGGGTATGACATTTTATTTTAACAAAATTACATTAATTGCAATAGAATAGCCCACACTAAAATTATATTTGAGTAATTGAAATAAGAATATATTTAAGAATAAGAATATATTCTTAAAATATATTCTCAAATATTAAAAAACTTTCCAAAAACAATGCTGTTTCAAGGTTTGTGTCTGATTAATTCAAGCGATTAGTTATTTCCAGGCTTAAAAAAAACCGTTAATAAGCTATAAGAATTAAAAAATACACCCGTTGCAGCGGACCTGCATACTCAGCGAATTTCAAATGCAAAAGAACATATTTCAATCCAGCATAGTGAGATTTGACATGTTTATGTAAGCTCCGTAAGAATAACATGGAGAATGAGTATGCAGGTTTGCTACAACAGCTCCGTTAAAACTGGGTGGTTTTAATTCAATATTTAGTAGATCTGAACTAGAAGAAGCCATATACCGAGTTTTACCAAGATATGTCAAAAAATAAGGAAGATATAGCATTTATTTTATTTCCTATAAGGATAACATGGGGAATGAGTATGCAGGTTTGCTGCCACTTAAAAAAGGAAACTTCGGGTATGTTAGACTATAGTACATCGAATCTCATCTAGATGAAGCCCCATACCGAGTTTTATTAAAATATGTTGGGAAATAACCGAGATGTAGAATTTTACTTATTTCCCATAAGGTTGACATTGGGACAAAGTACTGTTTTTACCACTTTCAATATCTCGGTAACCAATGAACATAAAGCAATGATTCAAAATACTAAATTGTTTGTTTTTCCGAGCTGAATTCAATGGTGCAAGCCAAAATTTGATTATTTTTATTTTTCTATGTGAAAAACTAAAAAAAAACCCATTTTTGGGGGGGGTTTATCCCCCTTTACCCTCCCTTCCTGTGGTCCGATCGGGCTGGTTTACGAACTCGTGCAATTGATTACCACTTTACATGTTTGTACCAAATTTCATCAAGATCGGACCATATTTACGGCCGCTATCGTGCTGACAGACACATATATATATAGATAGATAGATATATAGATATATAAAAGTTCGAACGAATGGTGTTTTTTGCTTCTGGTGGCCCCAAAACGAAAAGTTATCATGGTCTCGGGATTAGGTCTTACCATGAGACCTACTGTAATAGCTTCTTCCCTATAGGGGAAATTCGCTAATAGTATATTTCGTCACTAGGATCAAAAGTAAACCTTTCCAAACGAGCTCCAGTGTTTAGATTATTTGTAATCAAATGGATATTGTTCGATTATTTACCTAGATCAAATCAAAAGAATCAACAATGATCTTTTTGATCCTAGGACAATAATAATCATCAAATCATATGTTATTATGCAAGGACTAAAAAGAGCAACTTTTGAATCTCATAACGTGTGTCAAAAGCAGCTGTTTTTGAAGCAGTTTGATGAAAAAACATTTTTTCATCACTCTTTACATGAAAATTGCGTGTTACCGTACAGCTGAGATCTACGAAAACTCTCAATTTCCTTACATCAAAATAAATAATAATCACCTGCTTCTTTGGTACCCAAACATTGCATTCCGTACCCAAACAAACCATTTCCGTACCCAATCAAACCATTTCCGTACCAAAACAAAATTTTGCTATACCCAAACAAACGGTTTTCCTATTTTGGCAATTCAACTAGCTGACTCTAAACTAAAATAGACAGTTCAGCCGTATTGTGTTTGGTTATAGAAAAATAACTGAATTATGAAATGTTGCAGTGACGGATCTAGGGGGGGCAGCGGAACTGGTTAAGTAAAAAGTGAAACAATTTAATTTAAAGTCAAATTTTCGTTTCGCGGCCAGCAAATCTCTCAGTAGTTTCACTGCCGGAAAATCTCTGTCGCATCGCGGCCGTCAGAACTGTCTCTGTTTTCGTGACCGTCATATTTCTTGTTGTTTGATGGCAAGAAAGCCGCTCGCTCGTTTCGCGGACGGAGAATAGCTCACTCGTCCCCACGGCCGAAAATTCGCTCGCTCATTTCGTGGCCGGAAAATCGCCTGCTTGTTTTACGGCCGGTAGATCTCTTGGTCGCATTGTGGGCGACAAGTCTCTCACTCCTTTCGCGGCCGTCACATCTATTTGCTATATGCTATGTCTTGTCTAGATAATCAGTCGCTGCTGGCAGGCATATTTCTTTGCTGTATCACTGCTGTCAAGTATTTTTCTCTTTTCGAGGTCGTCATATTTATTGGGTGAAAAATCTGTCGTTTAGACCACGCACGGCTGGCAAAAATCTGTCGCATTGCAACTAAACCGCTTCCAAGCCCTTTTCATGGCCGTTACACCTTTTGCGGTCACATCGCGGCTGTCAAATTGCGGTCGTATATACCGCGGCCGGCAAGTCTCTTGGTCGTATTGTGGCCGGAAAATCGCTCAATGTTTCTGTGACCAGCAAATCTCTTGGTCTCATTGCGGCCGTTAAATATGTGTTGGACATATAGCGGCCGTAAAATCTTTCGGTCGCTTTGCGGGCGTCAAATAATATACTTTACATAGATTGGGCTCAAGAATTCGTTTTAAGAGGCAATATGGCCGATTTCAATGGTCGGGAATCGTTTTGAAATTGTCGGCAAAGGTCAGATAAAAGTCGGATGATTCATTTGTGAAATCGGGTAGACACCTTGCTTTGGTTTTACCAGCGGCTGGCAAATTTCTCGGTCACAATATGGCAATAACAGCTCTTGGTAGGCTGTATCGTAGCCTACGAAAATTGGTGTTTTAAAATCATTTGAATCCTATATATAAGACGCATTAAAAATATATTTCTTGTGTTTGGTGCCCGGGGGGGGGGGCGCCAAACACCGATTTTGCCCTGGGCGACAGTAAGTGTAGATCCGTCACTGAAGTGTTGGATGATATTTTATAAGTTTGGTTACTTATTTGCATCGTGATGAAAAGTATTGTTCACAACTCGTCACTAAAGTCCCATTTCGGGGCTCGATTGTGTTTTACCGAGCTAGGCATAGCCGAAATAGGCTACTTTCGTGACTAGTAGAGAAATATACTATTTCGGTACAATATCCCGTTTGTGTTTTCAAATAAGAATGAAAGTTGAATTAATATGTACTTACTGGTTCAGATATTGTCAAATTTTCTGGGACTGGGCACATGGAAGGGAGTGATTTTGATGAGTTAAGGCCAATCTCCCTGCGGTATGTTTGAGGAGTCAGTGTGGACTGCAAGATATGCTTGCCAGTTACTTTCTTCAAATTTACATTTTTTCTGAAAATGTTTTAATACATTATTTAAGTAAAGTAATACATTTACCCATTTTTATTTTCTTCATGGCATTATCTTCTATATTATATTATATAAAAGAGGTTGTTGGTTTGTATTTATACTTACATGTTTGAAGTTGATGGACTGAGACACTGAGACACCACTAGGCCGTCGGTCATGGAGCTTAGAAGACTTATGTAAAATTTCATTGGGAATGTTATTAAACCATCTATTTTGTCTGAACTGAATTAGTTCCCTCCTAAGGCCCAAAAGGGTTCCCATAATTACCTTATGTAAAGATATTGTTTATATACAAGCTAATATATGTCCAGTTGAACAGGTGGTATTTGGTAAATATTCAAAGGCATGACGACGTCTGCTGGTTTCAGCTAGTATTATTCTAAAACATTTGATTTGATTTGGTTAACTTTGAGTTATTTCTAGCCAAATTAAAATATAACAAAATTTGATGAGACTGCTATGAACTGACTTTGTTCTTCTGTATCAAATACTAGCAGTTGCCCATGGCTTCGCTCACGATAAAAATTACAGCTGATCTTCAGGGCCGCGACAACGGCCATGCGAAACATGCGGCCGCATGGGGCGCCGACTGGGAGAGGGCGCCACCGAAGCCGGTGCAGTGTTGAGTCCGCAGCGGCGCCCGAGGAGTCTTTAAAGTGCTGAACATGTACTTTGGCAAACTTTGTTGACACACGGGTAGTATTTTACAATTTTGTTTAACGCGCAAAATATTCGTCTTGGGGGCGTTTTCCGGCGCCTGTGGAGCATTTTAAATTTGTTAAAGAGCTAAATTAATTAATTGGTGTTTGCCGACTTCAGGGAGTCTATCAAAATTGTTCAACTTGACAAATTTTAATTTATGTGGCGTTCTCCAACTACCGGGGCTCGTTGAGCATTTTTATATGGTTCAAAGTGTAAATCATGTAATTTGGCGAGTTTGATTGGCTACCGGGGGAGCATTTACAAATCGTTCAACGCGATATAACATGATCGAGTTGTCGCCATTTTGGAGGTGTTAGCCAGCCCCGGCGCCTGGAGCCCTTTTTAAATTAATCAAGGTGCGTAATGTGAGTTTTGGAGGCGTTTGCCGGTGCCGGTGGAGACGTTTCAAACCATTCAAAGAGCAAAATATTTTTTTTGTTGGAGCATACTGGCACCTGTGGCGTCTTTTAAAAGTGTCAGAGTCAGAAATACTTTATTCATGATTTATAAAAACAATGTATAAATACAGAATGGCGTCAATTATTAACTAAATACTAGCTTAAAATAAATATTAAAACTTAAAAAAAAATAAAATACATTTGCGTTTCATTTTAATGCTCACCAAAAAATTCTTTAATGGAATAAAAAGATTTTTCTATCAAAAACATTTATAGTTTCTTTTTAAATGGTTTTATGTTCTCTATTGCATAAATTTCCTTTGGAAGGTGATACAAAAATCTTGTCCCTGCTGCAGTTATGACCACGAATGGCTGGATAATTTTTATTTCGAGTGTTGTAATTATGGTTCATTCCTCAATTCGGCAATGTATCTGAAGATGTTTTGACACTCATTATAGTTTTTAAAATGTATAGTCCGAATACAGTGAGGATATTTAATTTAGAAAAATGTGGTTTAGCAGATTCATTGGGGCCTAAATTTAACATTATCCGAATGACTCTTTTTTGGAGAGCTAAAATACTTTCCAAATTTTGAATATTGGCCGCACCATATAACTCAATCCCAAAAGTAATATGTGAGTTTATATGAGCGTGATAGACTTTTAATAGTATATCCAATGAGCAATATTTAGGCAATCTTGTCAATACATAAAGACCAGAGCAAATTTTATTTTTCAGCTTATGAATATGGTTTGTCCAGGATAAATTTTCATCTAATATTAACCCTAAAAATTTTGTCTCTTGTACTTGAGTTATTGGGACATTTTCTAATTTTATAGAAGGATTAGAGTTTTTCTTTTGTGCTGTGCAAAAGGATATAAAATTGGTTTTATCTACGTTAAATATTAATTTATTGTTTGTCAAAAATTCTTTAATCAACATGAGGTTGTTTTGGGCTACAATTTCAATTTCATTCATGGATTTACCAGAAACCAATAAATTTGAATCATCGGCATAGAGGCACAATTTACTGTTTTCATGTTTTATTGTTGTTGGGAGACCTTTAATGTAACAGAGGAACAAAATTGGACCAAGTATAGAGCCCTGAGGAACTCCATATTTGACATCCATAAAAGAAGATTTTACTTTAATTAATTGATTAAATTTGGTAACATGATTTATTTCCACATATTGTTTTCTATTTTCCAGATATGACTGAAACCATTTTAGAGAATTATTGACAATACCAAATTTTTCTAAAGTTTTATTCAAAATTGGATGTGAAACACAGTCAAAGGCCTTACTGAGGTCCATGAAGATTCCAACTGTGTTCTCTCCCTTATCTACTGAATCGATTATGGTCTCTACCAAGTCGATCCCTGCCGTAATGACAGATTTACCCGGTCAAAAACCATGTTGTTCAGTATCAAATAATTTATTTATTTCTAAATAATTGACTAAACGCGAATGCACTGCCTGTTCACAAATTTTTGTTATAGTTGGTAGGATTGATAACGGTCGATAGTTGGATGGTTCTGTTACATTATCGGTTTTGTGCAAAGGTCTAATTCTAGATATTTTTAATTTATTAGGAAAAGTACCGGAAATGAATGAAGAATTTATAATGTGAACAAGCGGTTTGATTAAAGATTTTTTTGCACTTTTTAATATAGGCATAGGAATTTCATCAAAGCCAGATGTATATTTATTTTCAAAAGACGATAAAATTTGCTCAATTTCTTTATCATCCACTGGTTTGAGGTGAAACATTTTACTATTTTCAAAAACTTGGAATTTGCGAGTGGTATCTGATGGTAGGTCTGTTGTTATTAATCTATCCACTGCATCAATAAAAAAATCATTAAATATTTCACGTATTTCCTCAGGTTCTTTATATTCCTTGTTGTTTACGTGTAATTTAATTTCTTTATTACTAGGAGTGCTTTTATTTATTTCAGTGTTTATTATATTCCATGTTGTTTTAGTTACATTTTCAGCATTTCTTATATTATTTTCTATGAAATTTCGCTTAGCTGTTATTAACTGCGCCACATACCTTTTTTTTAATTCTTTTAATGATTGACATAATGTTCTATCTTTGTTTAATCTAATACTTTGACTGAGATTAATTATTTCATCCTTTTGTTTCTTTAATTCTGATGTCATCCAATTTTTATTCTTTGTGTTAACACGGGACTTTACTTTTGGGAAACAAATATCAAAATAGAACATAAAGGTATTAAAAAACACTTAATATTTGTTTTCACAGGATGCATAATATAATTGAGACCAATTTTCATTTTCTAGGCAATTTTTAAAATATTCTATGTTGTATATTTTCTACATTCTTTGGTTAAAGGTTTATTTTTCATTTCATTTTCCACTTTGAGATCTAAAATTTCCAATAACTGAGCATCATGATCTGATAACTCAGTTATTAAAACTGTTATCAAAAGTTTATTTTTAGGGATTGAAGTAAATATATTATCAATAGCACTCGCACTTTCCAAAGTTACCCTTGTGGGAAAATTGACCAAGTAGTGCATGTTAAATTGTTTTAATGTATTACAGAAAGTCTCATAGCCTTTTGATTTTTTTAAGACATTGATGTTTATGTCACCGAGTGTCTAAAACTCGCAAACATTTTAATTTGGTGGCCGTTTACCCACGCCCGTGTAGTAATCACTGTTTTCAAATAACTCAAAATGCAAATTTTTGGGTATGTGAATTGTAGCTGCAGTAATGAACAAAATAAATGTCAATTTGAAAAGAATGGGTGAAGTTAATGAGTTCCGTTTTCACCACAGTTTCATTTTAGCAATAGGCCTACCTTTAAAATTAAATTGAATTTGCAATTTGGTTTGTAAAATAAATTTCAAGATTCAAAACCAAGACCTGGGGAACTAAAAACTTCTAGAAACTCAAACTCAACCCTCGTCCTCTGGGACTTTTGCAAGTGGTTTAAATGGGCCGGGTAACGAACAACTGTGATATTTTTAGCCATTTAGTATATTCCTTCTTAGATCGGTCTAATTTGACTGGGCTCTAATGTTAATTTTTTTTATTTTTAAGTTGAAGCAAGAATCGCCCGATTAGCGGTGTGCCTGTTCTTACTTAGATAATTTAATTTGTCTTAATATATCCAGCAATACAAAACCGTAGTCTATCCATCAATAAAAAACCTTTAAATATGTGATGAATAAAATTTAACACATTAACTTCAAAATATTCTATTTAATTTTGCAAATTATAGCTTTAATCACCCTGAGCGGTGGTGTGTAACTGATACCTAAATCTAGTGAAAGGGTGCCAATGTAGGCTCTCGCATGTCCCAGAAAAATCCCTTGTCGCGGCCCTCCTGATCTTACTTCTGCTATTTGCACTGTCAAACTGTAGTATTCACAGCTGATTACATTTCGGTATTTGAATGTTTACATCCTTATAAAATGTAAACATTGAAGCTAAGGACGTTCACGGGGCATAGCCCAAGGGGATTTTAAGGAAGTGAATAGGCCTATATGTTTCCCAGGTTCAAGATCTACCTCTGTGTGAAATTACAACCCAGTCGGTTCAGTATTTTTCGAGTTCACTTATCCAATACATACATACATAAATACATATATACAGAAACCACCTCTTCTCTAAAATAGTATAGAAGATAGATAGATAGATTTTAATTCACAAATAAATATGGGGAAAGAGTAATCTGACGTCATGTTAAAAACTTAACCCTTGAGCGGGCGCTTCACCGGCCAAACGCGAGCGGGTGCATGCAGAGTTTTACTCCGCAACACTAGATTGCACAAATTTAACCCATTATAATTGTTTTATAACGAAATATTGTATTTAAATGTTGACAAACTTCATTAGAAATCACATTTCATCGTCGATTCAATTAATTGTTCAACTTAATAGGTGTAATATTTTAATTAAACATATTAAGTAATTTTCTAGTATAAAATATGTATTAAATATTATTTACATTTTTGGACTTTTCCTTTCGCTTCTTTTTTTCGAAAGCAAAAGGAAAAGTCCAAAAAATTAATAATAATTACAAATCCATTGCTATTATGAATTTTAAAAATAGGTATCTGTGTCTGTGTAACGGGAGAGGGCGCGCCGCAAACTGAGACGATATCACTGGCAAATAACGAGGTACAAAGAGGGGGGTGGGGGGTAAAAATTGCTTTAGGAAATTCCTGGAATGAGGGACACAAAGTACGGAGCCGGACACGACCACCGACAGCCATTATGTCTGTTTATTTTTACACAAAAAACACGTGCGGAGGAAAACTCCGCTTGCGCCCGCTCGAGGGTTAAGGGGTCCCTCATGGATTTGTCCTCCTACCAGTTATGCTTATTGTATATACATCAGGCCTGGAAAATCTTATCTTATTGTACTTTGTACTTCTTAGCTGAAGACTCATCAGTCCTCATTTCCTACTCAGCATCACATCACGATGTGGATCTAAGGGCTCTTTCACACGAGGCCACTAGTGGCCGCCACCGGTGGCCGCCACCGGTTACCAGCCCGGGTAACTGCAGTTGACGGTACAGGCAACTAGCAGGCCACTCCACCAATAGCCACCTCCGATTTAGTCGAGAAAATGCTGATGAGTAATAAACAACTCATTCTTCTCGCATCACCAATCAAGAAAAGAAGGCGGAGATGCAGGTGGATATGTTCCATGTTCATCCAGTACTAACGAATAGGAAGGACAATGGCCTTTATTACACGTTGAATGACGAACTATGTGCCGCCAGAAATAGTTTTTTTGAACTATTTCCGGATGTTCCTGTTCCTTTTTTCGACTTTTACTTTCTCCCCCCTATACATAGTATTTTGGGAAAGTATTGTTTTCGTCAAAATTTTCGAATTTGAGTTGTTAGTGGAAATATTCGTTTTAGTTCTCCCTGAATCCAAAACGTGGTTTTCGGAGTGGTGCCTGTCTGTCCATGTGTGTGGAATCCACACTGTGGATGTGCGGATGTATGTAAACAAAGCTTGAGACGACACCAGTGGCCCAATTTTCATGAAATTAGGCATGTAGGTATAAAGCCATGATATCTCCAGGCGAATCCAAATTTCTCAAAAATGGCTCTAACGAATTTGATAAAAATTTTATGGTTTTTAGAGCTTAAGATGACAAATAAAATGACACCACTCGCATGGCTGTATCAATTCAGGTTTAGAAGATAATATGGGAAGTGTTAAAAAATTCATATTTTTCAAATTTCACAAAATATGGAACTACTAAAGAAAATATACTTGAAACCATTAGATTTGACTTCAAAAAGGAAATAATTCAGTATTTTGAATTATTAGTCTATGTCAACTGGTTGGGGGGATAATTGATATTTTTGTTTGGCGGTAAACACAGTACGTTGTCTAATGTATTTGCGGAGTGATTGTACATTAATTTTATTTTATTGCAGATTTTCTTACTTTAAGGGAGAAAGTATTGTTTCAGTTTTCTGATACCATTTATTTTATTTTTTTTCTTCTGTTCACTCATTAAAATAATAGAATAAACAATTAAAACTCGTTTAGAAAAATCATTTCCCAACTTTACCTGCCTCCGCACATGAACTGCTTGAGTTTACCCCAAAAAACAGGTAATGCGCGCGCTTTCGTAGTCGGGAGTGGCGGCCACCGGTGGCTACGTCTGAAAGCTCCCATTTCATTCAATGCCCCGCGACGAGTTGCCGCCACCGCGGTGGCCGACTCGCAGTTGCGCGAGTCGGCCACTGCTCGGCCACTGTGTCCCGTCGGGCAACCGCAGTGGCCGCGTCTGAAGGCCTCCATTTATAACAATGTTTAAGCTGTGGCGGGCAACCGGTGGCAGCCACCGGTGGCGGCCACTAGTGGCCTCGTGTGAAAGGGGCCTAAACTTGTGAAAGAAGTGATCTTTCAAGCTCTAAGCATGGTCAATAAGTCATGGCCAAAGGCTAACTTTTAGCTCATTGAAATGCTCTGTTATCGAATTTCCCCTATATTAGCGAATTTCCTCTACAGGGAAGAAGCTGTCACCGTAATACTCATGGTAAGACCTAAGCGCGAGACCATGAAACATTTTTTTTGGCCCTCAGAATCAAAAAATACCATTAATTTATTTTCATATTGAGACAAGACAAAATAATGCTGCAAGTTCCTCATGTGAGACTGAATTCTAGTCAAGAGGAATTCTCATATTATTTATATTTTAAACTAAATTCCAAATGATATCCCAAAGAAGGTTAACATACTCTACAAAAATGTTCTCTGATAAATTTTTCATGAATTTAAAATTTTAATTTAATTTCACACTGCTGAGCGTTATTTGAAAAGTAGTCAATGAAACTGAAAACCACTCTTAGTAAAGCCATTAATCCGCAGGTCGGATTCAATGTCCTAGGCCCACAGCCTTTTCCAGTCCCATTTTCTTACTTTTGGACTAAAAACAAAATATAGATAATCTTTAGAAAATTGTCCCTTAATAGTGAAGAAGAAGCTAAAGACATGCAATATTCATTTAATCTTTTTTTATTTTACATGAATAAGATGAGAATGTAAGTTAGAATAAGGAAATAAATTATGTGAAGATCCTATTCAATCCAGGAATGTTTCTTAAAAATCATAATGAACAAAGCACGATATGTTAACCAATTGTATAAATAGTCAACTTTAATCCATACACAACACACTTACCTTCTCCTCCAGATGACATTGACAAATGCAAATTCAGCGAGGGAGCTAAAGAGAAAACCAATGCACCCGAGATACCATATTTCAGAGGACTTCACATATGACACTTTTGGAAGAGAACTCCCTATATTTCTTGACAATGTGATGAAGGTAAGCAGGGTGCTTGTTCCTGCCAACAAGACAAAGTTGAACCAAAACTTAGCCTTTTACCTCCAAGCAATCCAGGAATATATAAATGTTACTTTCACCGCATAGTATCGTCTATCGGTTCTAAATAACTATAAGATAAAAGCCATGTGTTACTCAGCTACAGTAGATATAATGAAAAAACTATTCCGTTGAGCATCCCTAGATTCTTTTAATGCCTCAAATCAGAGAAGTAATTTTGTGGAAACCTGGTAAAATAAATTCTGATTATAATATACTTATGTAAAACTTTTACCCTGTCCAGTTACAAAATACTGATGACTTGTGTAATACTTTACAAAATATTTACTTCTTACCTAAAATTGTTCGACCTGGTGTGGAGTTGGCATCCAACCAAAAAGACACCCATGAAACCATAACAATCAGACTACTTGGAACATAGTAGTCCATGATGTAAAATCCATACAAACGTTTCAGGGCAAAGTACACTGACAAAGTACTAAAGTTTCCACCTGGAAAAAAAAATTTTAAACATTCTAAAAATTGTAAAATTAATTATAACGTGTTTCAAATTTCAAATTTATTACTGCAATGTGTTTATGACAGAAAATGTGTTAAACTGGAATTTTTCATTCCCAAATTAATTAGAGCTGAGCTTTCTCAAATGATTGAAATTTAAAATTGTATTCTTGAAAGGACCTTAGTTCATTGATCGACCAAATTTGTCATAATTTATCTACTCGGAGCATGCTATTTTAATAATCACATAATTTTATGAGCTCAAAAACAATTACAAGCCAAATCCATGGCCATAAAATTGACATTGGCTGAGAATTATGTTTACTAAACCATGGTATAGAAATAAAGATAGTGTCAAATACAAAAGAAACTGGCGATTAAATATGCGACAAATATTTTTTTTTTCAGAGAAAAGTACATCACATGATTGTAAGACTACTTTACTTACGTATAACAGCTCAATAATTTTCTTGTTCAGTCAGAACATGTTTCAATGTAAAAACATCATCATCAGCTATACATGAAGTTTATTTACCTACCATAATATTTTATGGTGTCACCATCAAAATTAAAAACAACATAAAAATCATCGATTTAAACATCACATAATGTTTGGTTGACAATTCTCCAATTAATTTTGAAAATGGTTTCATAATTAATTCAATTTTCTAGTGGAAAAATTAAAATGTCTTCACTTAATTATACACAATAATTCTGCAAGAGAGCAGCATCTGATTCCCATCGATGGTGCTGAGACTGAATTCCTTGTTTGAAGTGCTTTTACATTTCTGTAGCATTTATGGATCTGGACACTGAGTCTTTCATAGATAGATAAGATTTATATTAATCCTTCCTTTAGTCTTAGTTGATTAACATTTTGAAAATTTTAGCCCTAAAGTTTTAGGAGAACTATCCCCATGCCCCGTATTTATGCCACTGATTTTAGCAGAAGCATGACGACTCAAAGTAATGGAAACATCCTCTCCAACATACCTATAACCTTTTTCCTTTCTACTGGCTTATCATAAGATCTTTCTGGACTGGCTAGCGAGTGGATAAAGTGAACATCTCATGACCTAAGTGTCTCCAGTCCAGTCATTGGGCTATGAATAAACAATTCTGTCCAACAAAAGGTTGGCATTAGATAGTAACAAGACCCGTGGCCATAGTTGGCTCTCTGACTGATCTATACCAATACAGAGGTCGACAATAGCTACAGTAATTAGAAGCTGTCATTGTTCTGGTGGTTCATTGGACTGTTTGTTCTGGTAAATTGGCTGTCCAGATTGACCAGCTTCCTGTTCACCTTGGTTCCTCCTTGTCTCTCTGGGATCTTTAATTCCCAGCTGAGCTTGGATACCCAGTCAGGTATGAGCCCTGTAGGGAGTTGCGGATAGTCCTAGCCTGTCCATCTGGGAGGGAATGAGGGACCCTTATCCGACAAACTTCTAAGCGTCTGCCAGTCTGGAGAGCGAACCGACCTGGATGAGACTTCACAACAAAAAGGGCTCCCGGGGGAGAGGTCTGAGGATGCTTGGGAGGTCTCGGGTTAGAGGGTGAGTCATCCCCGGAAGAGCCTGGAGGATGGGTTAGAAATGGCTCTCTTCCTTCAGGGGCGAGGCTGACTGACCACATCATACCTTTCCCATCCTGACAATCCCTTCCTTCCGTAACCTGCACAATATCCCTAGGGAGATGTGCCTTGTTGGCAATGCTGGGGTTTTCATTCCTCTAACAGTCTAACAAGACCCGGGTTTAGACTGTCCCTGATCGAAACGTTAAAAAATGCCACTAGCGTAGAAATGTAATCATCTGCACCCACCGGTCTTGCCGTACATGGGCTGGTTGTGGCCGGCCGCGCCGTGGCCGTAGCTAGCCGTGGAGCTGTTGGTGACGACGCCCAGCAGCAGGTACTCGGGCAGGTGCAGCTGACTGTCCACCGTGACGGGCGTGTCCTCCTCCCACTCCAGCCGCAGCTGGCTCGTGTTGTAGCTCCCTGCGGCACGACGTTTCTTCATGTATCAGGTTGAGAATCTCTTTATTCATTGAATTATGTACAAAACAAAGAATGACATCAACTTAAAATCTACTACAACTATACAATTTAAACTAAATATTTACAAGTGATACTTAGCAGGATGTGAAAAGTTATAGCTAATCAAAACAGTAAAGGGCCTTATCAATTAAATACAGATTTAAAGCCTTCTTAAATTTATGTATATCAGGAAGCAAACATATTTCAGTTGGAATTTTGTACAAAAATGTAATGCCAACAAAAAATAATGATTTTTTGTTGTCAACTCTAGTCTATGTTTTTGAATGGCAAACATGTTCCTATTTCTTGTCTGATGATGATGTGTATCGCCTAATTTTGGTAAATCGGTTTGAGAGTTTTTAGCCATCATGACTGTTTCTAAAACATACACACTGTAAACTGTAAAATACCCAATTTAAGAAAAAGATTTTTGATTGAAATATCAGAATTCAAATTGAAAATTATTCTTAGTGCCTTTTTTTGAAGAACTAAAATTTTATTTTAGTAGAATTATTAGTCCCTCCAAACATTAATACTATGCCAAAATTGCTATGGCAATGAATGTGAGCAAAGTAGTAAAGAAAAAAGGAAGGTGTGTGCCCAGTTACCTGGTATGACTTAGTTTGGCTCATGCAACCAAGTGGACCTTGCAGTATGAAAGCTGAACTAAGATCAAACACATAAATATATTTATTGAGTTGTGTAAACTGGTTTGCATTGTATTCGTCATAAGCGCTAGTTGCATGAGCCCAACTACGTCACACCAGCCGACTGTACACACACCTTTCTTTATTCCATACACCATGATATTTGGCCACCTTAATCTCTGTATTATATTCTAGCATCATATCTGACCCAACTGTTTATTTTCCCTGTTAATTACAAATTTAAATACAAATTCTTATTTTTTCCATGACAGAGTACAGTATAGAATTTCACTGAATTAGAGAAGACAAGCAAGAAAAGTGTTTCAAGAATAACATTCTAGACCAAATTTCGTGCAAAAAAAGTGTTATACTTACAACTTTCTATAGTTAAAGGACAATGCTGTCTGTCAAATGGGAATTTTTGTAGATTCATCTCACATCGTAAAGTTATTTTTTTCCTGAAATTTTAAAAGGAATAAAATTTATAATAAAAGAGACCAAACTATCATATCTGATTTTATTTAAATAAAACAATCAACCATACTATTCGATGATTTTAGTTAGTGCAGCTATGCAGCGAATTTATGTTTTGCTATTATTATAATTATTAATGGCTGACCAGTAAATAGTGATATGAATACAGGATGCATCCACATCGATACACAACAAAGTTAGAAACAGAATAAGATAAGTTGTAAAAAAATGTGGAAAGGAATTCACAAAATGTTTAAATTGTTTATTTCGTGAAGAAACTTGTGAATTATAGTATTCTTAGAGTGAAGTATGAGTGGTATTAAATCATACAAACTCATTGGTATATCTACATTTTATTATTCGGTAAATAGTTGTTCTGCAAGGCCGTGGTCCGAAACATGGCTTTAAAACAAAAGGATGTTTGATTTTATTAGGTTAGGTACAAGAGTAATTCATCATGAATAAGTAAATGAACTTATTTATATGGTCAAACAATATAACTTTACCGGATCACACTGACAATCGTCCCATCAGGCCAAATAGAGTTCATGACATCTTTCTGAGGAGAACCCATCACCGTGGAAGACAATTCGTTAGTGATGTACAGATGAGGGTGCCATATCTTGTCTCTCAGCTCTCCCTCGTGGCGCAACACACTTGCCTGCCTCAGTCTCGGATCACTCCATCGGTACCGTAGCAAAATCTGCACTGTGTACGTCTGGGGAAATATACGGGGTGTCTCATCTAAAGTGAACCAGTAACTAACTTTTTTACAAAAAGTATCACATCAAACTAAATCGGGAATTGCCCTTTACTTTTTATGCCAATTCTTTGGATGGATTTGAAAAAATAATTGAGAAATGCATAGGAAATTGAGAAATGCATTAGATATACATTGGACAATGAGATAAATGTTGCCAAATTGTGGCTCTTATGTTATTTAAAGTGAATGAACTGAAATTTATGATGTTTGTACCGTTGTGGTTTTGAAAGTTGGCGGCCGTGTTTTTTAAAATTCAAAACCACTCTAAAAATCTGAAAAAAATAAAGGGGAATTCTCCATTTAAAGTTTGTTCTCAGATTTACAGTCAAAATGTTAGCTATTGGTTCACTCTAAGAGATACTCCCGGTATATATCACTGAGATGAACAGGTTAACATTTCTTCCCCTTGACAAAGTATTATTTGTCTATGTGTGGAATTAGGTCAATTTTAACAGTCACATCTTTTCCAACTCAAATTTTTTAATAAGTAAATTAAAAATTTACTTATTAAAAAATTTGACGATCATATGCGATCGTCTTTTGCGGCAAATTCTCCGGCCGATTACACGCGATTGTTTTGTGCGGCGAATTGTCCGTCCGATTACACACGATCCTCTCGTGCCAAATCTCCGGTCGATTGTACGCGTTTGCATTTTGCGACAAATTATCCGCCCGATTACAAGCGAAAAAAAAATTCCTTGAAAAAAAATACTCCGGCTGATTACAGACGATCTTGCCGCAGAAAGAGGTCCCGGAACACCGTTCCGCCTCAATTTAAGCACTATATATATATATATATATATTTATATTTATATTTATTCCAATTATTTACTCTTACAGATAGAAGTTAAGATTTAGAAAGTATAATATGAAAATTGGCAGGGCCATGAGTTATTCTGACCATACTAAGAAACCCAAAATTGAACATCAAACTTTTATTAAAAGTATAGGAACAAGTTGTAGTACAGTTTGTCTACGCTTCTCCACTGAAATACACACAGTGTTACAAGATCAATGATAAGTCTGTGAAGTAGTTTTTTCACAGCTAAAACAAATATTTTCTATTCTCTTATAATTTTTCTACTAAAACCCAGTTTATATGCTTTCCCATATATTTTAAAAGATAATCAAACTAGGCTATGATTTATATTGAACATTGGAGAGAAAATAATTAAAATAAAATGTTACTCTGACCACATTAGTTGTTTGCCAAAAAGAAATCCCTGATATTTGCATAGTGTAAAATTGTTTTTTATTGTTTTTCTTTGTCACTTTTTTTAATTTTGGTCGAATAAATGATTCCTAACAATGTAAATAGAATGATTGCACGTCACGTCATTGTATGGTCTCACAATAGACCCAGAATCAATTTTTATCCTTTTAAAATTCAACACGAGCAAACTTTGACGGCCCCAAAACAACGTTTCAATCAGTTCATTTGTATTCAACGGGATCTTCAATGGACACTGCCATTTTAAAATGCTAGAAGAATGAAATGTGTGGTCTGTTGGCAACGAGACTCAGCTTGAATTATGGTCGGGAGTGGAGCTTTCGGCCTCACACTCAGTTAATGAGTAGGACTAGGGCTAGATGTACAGTAGAACCTCGATAAGAAGACACCCGATAACAAAAAACCTTGATAAAAAGTGGACTTTTCAAGTCTTCTTTTGGTACTGTAATGACACAAAACACAAACCTCAATGTCTTCTTGTTAACACAAACCTCAATAAGAAGACTCCTTTGATAACAAGACTCTTTCCAGAATCTCCTTGAGAGTTTTCTTATCAAGGTTCCACTGCAGCTACAAAACATTCTTTACTTTCTGGTATACACATAGATAATTTACTAAAGAAATTGTATCATGTTCTCCCTTATTCACTATGTTAGTCTGATTACATTAGATTGTGTGTTACAAACCATTTGCTGAGGATCAATGTTTACAATTGAGTAAACATGTATATGCGTGAAAACAACAGTTTTATTTTGAGTGTTTGGTCGACGCCATTTGTCATAGCGGCAAGGATCTGTGATCTGGTCCAATATCTCCAAAGCAGGTCCTGAGGTATCCAAATCTGACTTGCAAGTTTCTGAAGATACTCTAGAAAATCATAAAAATAAATATTCATAATATAATCTTATAGTTTCAATCTTTGTCATGGGGTGTAAATGAATGGTTATGATAAATAATTAAAAGTAGTAATTCTTTATATTTAAAACAAAGTTTTATACGATTGCGAAAAGATGTAACATATTTTATTTGAGTAACATAATTAAACCTATCACCAGCCAAGGGACATACAGCTGTAAAGACCTGAACATTTTAGAAGATTCAAGATCCTAGTTTCCATTAAATCTAGCATATAAATAATTAAATTATGAAGCGGGAAAGTGAGGGTAATTTATACTCGCCACTCCCCATTGGCAGGCCCCCCACAAAGGCAGACAAGAGGAATCCCAAAATCCCCAAAAATTCCAAAGTAAAAGTGCACTATCTAGCAATCAGCCAACTTTTAGAAAATATAAGTATAATATAAATATAAATATAAAATCACAGACATTTAGTGCTCTTTGGATTCTAGAAGGAGGAAACTGTTCTTCTTCTTCCTTCCTAGTGACCAATGTACTCTCTACAATCTGAAGAAGGAGCCAGTGGCTCTGAAAATTAATTTTGTTTATGTGTTTTGTGTTTTTTGTGTGCTCTTCAGCTGCCTTAACCACCAGGTAAGCCTGCTGATTCCCCTGTCCTACCCTGATTTCTTACAACTTTTAGAAAAGTTAAATCAACAACAAACCCTACGATTCATCCAGCATAATTGAGATAGTGCAAACAAACTAAAAAACTTCAGCTAATTATTCAGGGTGTTTTTTTTTTTCAAAAAATTCTTCTTGATTTGTTCAAAAACTATAAAATAAATTTTAATGTTCTGTTTGCTGGAAACGTCTACCAACACAGGGAGAAGTGATTTTCACATGAAAATTTCATCTGCCTAACAACCCTCCTCTCACCCCAACCCCTAACTTAAAATTTTAAATGGCAACAATCTTTGTGACATATCAATTTAAAGAGCCTAAAAAATGAAAAATTTTGGTGGAATAAATATTAAAATTGCTTTTTGCGTTCTTCCGATAATAAATTAACGTCAAAGAAAGCACGTTTTCACCACTGTAACCTTTGTTAGATATTTAAATGTTGAAAAAGTAAAGTGATTCTGGTATGCTGATTGAGGGAAACAACTATCACTACTGTGGCAGACATTTTTCATTATGCAATTTTACACCCTCGCTAACCGCTCTCACCCACAACCCTAATTTAAAAATTTCAGATGCGATAGTTACCCTTGTGACATATCAAATTTTAAAAGGGATTAAAACAGAAACATTTTACTGAAAGCAAATTAAAAATCTCATTACTCAAGATATTGATGGATCAATGATTTTTATCAGATTTGTTTCCATAGTTCATCAATATCTTGAGAACGTGTGATTAGATTTTAAATTTTTTGTATGAAAAATATTTCTTTTTATCATGTTTCATTTTTTCCTACCACCAACCTTTTTCACTTTTTAAGCTCTTTAAATTGGAATAGAGCATGTGAAGACAAGACTTATCTTCTTAGGATATAAGAGTTTTATCCTATTTATCTAAATAATACACATTTCTTTCAGATGAAATTAAGGAATTATATGTAAAGATAACTTGTCAACTAAGATGAAATTGATTAGGTTTCATAAAGTGCTTTAATACTCACCGATAAAAATAAATAAACACTAAAAGTAGAACTGAATATACTGCACAAGTTTGGGTAGTCATGGCTTCACCAACTAGAAGAAGATCGAGTCTAGGTGCTAAATATTTGCGTAAGATAATGTTACTTAAAAAGACCTTGAGGTCCTTTTGAGTTATAATTAGAGCAATTTTGGGTTGTATGACCTTAAAACTACTACTACTACTACAACTATAACAATGGTTCTAAATGATAGTAAATAAATTGTGGAACTCAAAGCAATCCTTTTGAAATACACTGCTGCTGCAAAACTAAACATACAAATCCCCCCAAAAAATACTTAATTGATGGTTTCTATGAACAAAATTTTATGATATGGCTAAAACTCGGCGTGAAGATATAGAAAGATGTTATCACTATTACAAAAAAATTACTTAAATTTAATTTTGTCACTAAGTTTGTAGATTAAGATTGGAGTGAGTTTGGATTTTTCATATAGTGAGGTGTAGGTGATAATTATTGCTGTTTGAGGTTCAATATTAAATGTCAATAAAAAAGGAAATTAAAATGTAATAAATAAAAATATTTATATGATTTCTAGAGAGCAAAAAATATGTATTTTTAATATTTAATATTTTTGTTAGTTTTATATAAATTCAAATTCATTGTCAGTTTCAGATTTAAATTTTAAAAAAATTTAGCATTCTGAATCATTACTCTATGTGAATTGGTAACTGAAATATTGGATGTGCTAAATGCAGTAAGGTACATTGCCCATTATTTTTTTGAATACCCTCAAGAGATTAGAATTGCCCTGATTTCTAGGGAGAATCCCCAAATTCTCTATTAAAATAACCCTTAACCAGTATAATTACCGTCCCCAAAAAGAAATTTTAAATTATAATACAAATTATATGATTGAATGTTGCGGTTTTGCATGTAATTGCGATTGATCTAAGTAGATTGTAAACTATTACATACTTCATTTATTTCAAAATTTGTAGCATTTCTTTATATTGTTCGCAATTTACTTCAAAGAATTAACAAATTAAAGTTACTTAAATATATAGAATGCTTTAAACTTCAAAACCCACGAACAGTGTTTTAATTCAGTACATCTCTATAAACAGTATTGTTTGATTTGTTGTTTTCAGCCAAGCTGTGCTCACTGTTTTTAATTGAAACCCTCTAGAGTAGGCAATCAATATAAAGCTATCTGTGTGAAAAGCATGGATTCTTAAATGGAGCCCAGCCACTAGATTAACAAAGTATTTGGCCTTGCACTTTATTTAACATCACGGTGAATGCCAGCTTGAGTGGAAAATTAAGTCTTTTGAATAAAGGGTAGTTTATTGGGCAACAAAGGTATAAGTTGGATTGATTTCTTTTATTTATGTGGCCTTAAATGTGACCTGCCAAGGAAAAAGGGACCTTATCTTCCCAGACAAAATTTTACAGGACATCAAGTTTTAGAGGTTAGGGTAAAAAAAACACCCCCAATCTTTCTGATTTTTATTGTTTCTTACTCTATATCTGCTTCCAAACAATATTTGGTCCATCTTGCACTTTAATTTAACTTTTAACATGGTTAAATTAAGTTTTTCCTAAACCCTTGCGATCTGGAGAAAGGGGGCCTTGACTTCTCTAATGTTATTTTAACATTCCAAAGTTAAGAAAATCAAAGAGTTTTGTGAGGAATAAACGAAAAACTTGCTAAGCCCTGATGCAGAAATTAGAACCTGAAAATATACAGGATCTTCCAAAAGAAGTAGTTTAGTTGATGTCGTAGCTCCTGTACAATAGTGAAGTTTCAAAACAAAAAATGTACTAGAGGTTAAAAAAATAAATAAGTAAAGGCTCAGACAGCTAATATAATCTCATATTTTGTTAGGATTAATTGTAATAAATTTTTATATGAGCAAAAAATTTGAATTTACTTACATTGTTATCATGTAACAAGACATTTTGTCTTTAAAATTTTGCGTTATTTTTATTACTTCCATCTATTTAAGCAACATTCGACAAAAAATGTGAACAATTATCACAAATTCAATTGTTGATTCATAATCGGCTTTAATTTTCTGACAAAATTATATATGAAACATAGACAATAATACATGTAGTAACTAAAAAATCCTTATAAAGTTATAAATTCGCAAAACTTTGGACCGCGATTTCCTAAATTACTGTTTTTAAAATTTCAAACCCAAATATTTATAGCTCAGGCATTTTTGAAGATATCTTGAAGATTCTTTCAGTAGTTTGTTTGATTTTTAATGTAGATTAAGGATATACCATTAACTCAATTTCTAAAAATGGAAGTTAAGGTCCCTTTTCCCTTGGCAGGTCACAAATATACACCTCAACCCAATCACAAGTAGCCTTGTACCGTTGCACAGTCTCGGTACATTCAGATTGTGCATGAGGAGAACTCCAACATTCAACTCAACAACATGGGATGATACCCCGGTCAGTTCGAAAGTGTTCAGAAATTCCAATGAGTATGCAAAGATGTCACTGTTTTCCATTACTGTATCAATTGATTTGTACACTTTAAACCCCCCAATCTATTGCATTCCAAATTTTACTATCTTATTGACATAATTTTTTTTGGGGGAGAGGATAGCTTTTTCATACAACCACTCCTGTGTTTTATTCTCTATTGGTACTCTTAAATGCCAGTGTGAGAGCTCCTGTACACTTAAACTAAAAAAACACTTAATAAAATCCTTAAGACTTCTCCTGGGCCGACCCATTGGGCTTGTAAATTCAACAAACATACGGGAAAATAGCTTTTAAAGTCCATACCAATTTCTAAGGCCATTGCTGAATAGTACTTTATTACCAGTTATTTACGAGTACTGAAGCAAATTATGATATTTTCGCTTTGATGAACAGCCGTCATATTGTAAAGTATCAGTCTTTTGTAGTGTGATTTCTGGCGTTAAAAGCACATTACTGCTGGTCTTCACTTGCCCACTTTTACTGAAACTGTCTGTACACAGATAACAATTCTAGGACGGTGGCAGATGAGTTTCTGTTTGTAATGTGTCTGTGGAAATGATGAATATACTAATACAAGTCATAGTTGCCAACTTTTCTCTTTTAAATGTTCCTAACCTAAAACGCAACTCAATTTGCCTGATTGAACTGATAAAACTGATTGAACGAGGCGAGTACAGGCGAGAAGCAACTCGCACACCAACTCGACCTTTATAAAGTGCTCTTTCCTTCGACTCCAACAGTCCTTTAATGACATATAGATATCAACTTATGGTTATTTAAGAACAAGTGCTTACCTCTACAGAGGGCTGTCTTCCAGTTAGAGTAATGAAAAATGGCAATCCTTTCAAAAATTTGCTTTTACATATCTAAATTGAGGACCAAGTTAGAAATCTTGTAACCAGTTTTTCCCCTCTGTTTGTTTTATACCTGTTAATTATGAAGTTTCTATTACCCATTGCTGTTTTGGTGTGGTTAAATCATTGCTAAGATTCGATGGCGATTGATTTTCTGTTTATTAGATTAGAAATGTATTATGGATCAAAATTCAGTTCTTCCTTCAGTTCTTTTTTATCTT
Organism: Flexamia atlantica; assembly: GCA_035578135.1. Lineage (NCBI taxonomy): Eukaryota > Metazoa > Arthropoda > Insecta > Hemiptera > Cicadellidae > Flexamia > Flexamia atlantica. The sequence continues at coordinate 11,945,273 of JAQJVK010000001.1, forward strand.
TGATCCAAATAGAATTAAAAAAATTATTCTTTCTTCAAAAGACATTTTTTTAGGTGTGGTATTTGAATTTTGATGAATATTTATTGGGAAACTCACCAGTTATAGGGCAATTGTGAGGCGATCAGCTCTGGTATGGCTCTTTAAACTAAATTCTCAAGGTTACCCTCAATATTGTAAAATGTTTTTTATGGTTTCTCAAAACCTCAGGTTATGTTTTTGTGGCGTTTTGATGTGTCTTTATGTGTGTGTATGAGTTTCATGTGTTTAAGTTTTAACAAGAGGATTTTACCATCAAAATTTTCAACATGAGGTCTAACGACTTAACCCATTTATGCCCAAATTAATTTTTTTTTCTTGGATTTCGTTTTCTGCTTAGTATTTTGTTGTTAATGGTACAAAAACACAGATTTTGATTGTTTTTAATTTTTTATAATCATGTTATATAAATTATGGCATGTCGACATATGTCGACAGTGGGCACGTTCGGGTACAGTGTGTAAGTAGCGAAACAGCCGAGAGCGAGCGTCATCAGGTTTGTCAACTCTCACATCTCTGGCCCAGACAAATAAAACCTCAAGTCCATCCGGTCTTGAATCTAGAATTTAATGAGTTAATAAATTAAAGAAAATGTTCTCCTTCAATTGTCAAGCCTAATAGCATAAATAAAGGTTACATGGTTTATTAATGTTACCATGCTTGTTTTGCAATAAAGCTGTGCATGTGAAGTTGTAAGGAGATTGAGCTAGAAATTTAACATTCTAGCTGAAACCAAAACCAGTTTATTAATGGTTAGTATTGTTTAAAGTTTTGGATCTAAAAGTTCCAATGGATATCCACGATGCAGTAAATCCTCAGGGGCATGCCGACGGGGGGGGGGGGGGGGGGACGAGCGGGACCGGACCCCCCCCAGAGCTAATGTTTTATGAAAAAATAAAAAACCTATAAATATTTCGTACAATATTTATTATTCAATGCCTCATTTAATAGATATGTTATGGCATTTCTGCTCAATTCTCGCGTCATTCCTTTCGATTTGGCCAGGAATATTGAACACATAAAGGCACCTTGCACACCGATGTTGTGGACGCGATGTCGCTGACTTTTATTCTATTCAGCCAACCGTCTATTGTCTTTACGAACAAAAATTATGGTATGATACTGGTGTTCATCGTATATGCAGATTGCAATCTAAAGGGATGCAGGAAACCGTTCTTTGACTTTGCGGCAAGAAATATCCTGCTGTTTCTGTAACGGCAAATCTTGGCCGTGACATCATGTCCGCGACACCGGTGTGTAAAGCTCCATTTCATAACATTGGTTGGTTTTCGAGTGGCATGTCACGGACAAGAAAATACATCGTGTCCATGGGGCCGTCCATAAATTACGTCATCGATGTTGGGTCATTTTGTGACCCCCCCCCTCCCTACAATCATCTTACCGTCATAATCCGCCTGACCCTCCGCTGCCATTTTAAAATGACGTCATAGGGTTCAAACTCCTAAAACAATACTAGTCTTTGGGAAAACCCAATTAAAGAGTTCCTCTATTGATTTTTTAAAAAACCTAAATTAGGTTTTAAACTCATTTTCGGCTAATTTTATGTTAATGAATGATTCAAACCAGATCTTTTTGAACTTTGTAGAACTAAATTTGCTGTAGAAATAGACGCAGACGCTGCCTGCAAATCCAAAACCATATTTATCATTGCACTTACTGCAGCTTAGTTCTGACCTGAAGCTAAAATGACCATTTTAACGGATATTTTAAAAATCGAGGAATATTTTCGAAACCGTGTTTCTTTAGCTTAATGAATTAACATGCTTAGAATGTTTACAATATTCCTATCTAAATTGGTATTAAAACATAATTTGGAAAGTGATGTCATCCCAGCGTTTACCCTCTCCCCATGCACATCATTCTACCGTCATTTCCATTTTGGACCCCTCCCCCAATTTTCAGATGACGTAATTTATGGACGGGCCCCCAATTTGCTTCTGGTTTGACCTCCCCCCAGGGCAAAATCCTGGGCACGCCACTGTAAATCCTACTTGTAGGGCTTGCAACCATTAGCCCTTCCCGTATAGGCATGGACACATTCCCATGATACTGACCAAGTCATGATCACTAGGTTATTATAACGAGTGTGGTAAAGTGTGTTTCACTCTTGATATGAATTCCCTGTTTATGTTTTTAAAAGATGTATTCATTACTGCATAGTTATGTTATCTTGAGTTAGTTTGATATAAACTAACAGGTTCTGTATAATTATACATCAAAGAATGGAAATAGTCACATAAGCTTTGGGATATCTGGAATTTTTTTATCGAGCATGGCCATCGTGAGTATGACCTGATATGTGAGAGTTTACTGAACTATCTTTAATGAAATTACAAAAGAAAATAATATACTTTCTATTTTAAAATATAATAACACAACTCAGAATTAATTATTACTATACCTTATGAATACAGGGTGTCTACCTTTGACTGTCCGAAACTTTTCTAGCTAAACAGGTCAAATAACCAACAATTTATTGGGCAAAGGTCTATCCTGCTCCGTTTTCTGTCTGTCAGTCAATACATATTTTTTACAAGATTTATATAACTGAAACCACTTGAGGCACCAGCTTCAAACATGGTATAAGAATTATGACATACAGGAAATCACTTTGGCAGGACTCATTTTGGCGCAAATTATCAAGTTACTACGTTGTACCATTTAAAAATAGCAGCCATTTTGATTTTCAAAGCTTAGTATCTTGAAAAGTATGAGTGTTACAAACAATTTTACTGGGGCTAATTTTAATTTCCAAACAAAAGGCTGATTTAAAATGTATAGTTTTAATAGAGTCATATGACACAAATGACCGAGAAATTACAAATATTCCTAATCATTTGTATATTACCAACAAGTTTGAAGCCGGCACCTCAAGAGGTTTAAAACTATGATTAATTATTTAAAAAATACGCTGTAGGCGGGCAGATAGGAAACAGAGCTACAAAACCATATTCTAAGTAAAATTTTGTTGTGTTGACCTGACAAATGACCATAAAAAGTTTATGGTAGTAAAAGCTGGCTCTGTATATTTCTTTAACATTATCAACAGGATGACTGTTGGCATAGTGATTTCTTAGTAACAAAGCCATGACACTAGTAAATGACAACACCAAAACCTTAGGTTTGAATACACAATCCCTTATGGTACCATCTGTTGTCTCTTACAATCAGCCAAATCTGAAGGTGGATTTTAAAATATTAATAACACTTGTAAAGCAAGTTGCCAGTTTGAATGCAGCAGCCTTCTTATTAGAGATGGCTATGCCTTTGGCCATCACGCTTACTATATGATACACAATTTTGGCCAGACTGTTAGCATAGGTTTTAAAGGAGATCAATAACATTCACTGTTTAGAATATTTTGTATGTCAGAATAATGCTCAACTTATTTCCAACAATCTGAATAGATTTTTTTGGGGTTTTTTATCAACCATCTTTTTTTCACTTTTTACCTCTATTAGTTTATAGTTCTTGGTATTCAGTTAAAAAATATTAATACCCCCGTCGCAGCAGACCTGCGAACTCAGCGAATTTCCATAGGATTTATTTTGTATATGTGAGCATTCAACTTGTTTGAAGGAAAGTGTCATTTGAATACGTTAAGTAAATGATATACTAAAAACGCATATTTAATCATTCATGAGCTTAAACATGAGGAAAATTAACAAAGAGACCATATTGGTTTTCATTAGTAACACATACACTTTTGTTTTTTATATAATTCTTAGTCTTTTAATTTTTAATAACTGTAATCTTGTTAGCTATAGAATATAAATGTAAACAAACATATAACCAATGAACTCAAAACTCTAAAAACAAATAATTTAATCTCATGAAAAAATTAAATTCAATCATATGGTCAGTTTTATAGTAATTAAAACATCCCTGTTGCAACAGACCTACATCTCCAACCAATTTCAATAAAACATATTATCAATTCTCATAATTGTAAACATATCATATATTATGCTACATTTTCAGGCAGTTTAGACAAAGACATCCCCCCCTCCAAATGCTCTTACTTTCTATATTAAATTTAAAAATAATTTGTATTTTTTGATATAGTATATATTTTGTGCAAAATTGATCAATGAACTCTATTCAAAATAAACACAAATAAAATATTCAACACCTGCAAATTTAATCATATGTCCAGAATTGTATTTTTAAAAAACAATCTCAAATCAGGGTGATTATACTTTTTGGAGGGAAAAATTAAAAACAAAATATTGGACAACGTACTGTGTTTAGCACATACCATCCAATATCTAAGCAACGGACTGACGTAGAATAATAATTCAAAATGCTAAATTGTTTGTTTTTTAAGCTGAATTCAATTTTAACAATTAAGTTTAAAAATAATTAGTAAAAAGGTGTTAAATCTTGAAAATAAATTTTATTTTGTGAAAAAAACCTTCTTAGAGTAAATCAATCTTGCTGGTTTTCGAACTCGAAGTCATGAATGACGCTTTACACGTTTGTTCCAAATTTCATCAAGATCGGACCTTTTTTACAAAAGTTATCGCGCCTACGGACAGGTATATATATATATACAGGGTGTCTGTAAAGTCCGCCACCAAACTCCATAAATTGGTTTATTGGGTCAAAATAAGCAAAAAGGTTCCGTGAAGGTATGTCCTAAAATGCATATTTACCCAGATATCCGCCATTTTGTATTTTTCACAAAATATTTTTTATCTCCAAAGTTTGTGAATCGATTTTTTTGAAACTTAGTATGTACCTATAACTAGTCAAGATCAGTTTATGAAAAAATAATCAGAATGATCGAATGGTAAATTTCAAAATGGCGGCCGCTTAAAATTTTTAATTTGAAATACCAGAAAAACGATACGTAGTACAAAAAATATGAAGAATTAAAATTTTTAGAAAATTTAATTTCCAGTTTAATGACACCAGAATTATGAAAATCGGTCAATAAATAACTGAGTTATGGTCGAATTTATCCAACGAGGCAGCATAAATTGGAAGGAGAATGGCCCATTGTTGCATTGAGTCATGCGCTGACATAGGTCAATTACGCTGCCTCAGTAGATAAATTTGACCATAACTCAGTTATTTATTAACCGATTTTCATAATTCTGGTGTCAATAGACAGGAAATTAAATTTTCTAAAAATTTTAATTCTTCATATTTTTTGTACTACGTAACGTTTTTTCCGATATTTCAAATTGAAGGTTTCAAACGGCCGCCATTTTGAAATTTACTATTCGATCATGCTGATTATTTTTTCATAAACTAACCTGGACTAGTTATAAGTACATACCAAGTTTCAAAAAAATCGATTCACAATCTTCGGAGATAAAAAATATTTTGTGAAAATACAAAATGGCGGATATCTGGGTAAATATGCATTTTCGGACATACCTTCACAGGAACTTTTTTGCTTATTTTGACCCAATAAACAAAGTTATGGCGTTTGGTGACGGACTTTACAGACACCCTGTATATGAAAATGAACGAACGGTGTTTTTGGGGTCTAGGGACCTCAAAATGAAAAAATAACATGGTCCCGGGCTTAAGTCTCACCTCGCCGCCTACGGTAATAGCTACTTCCCTATAGGGGAAATTCGCTAAAAAACAAAAACAGAAATAATCACTGTCTGTGCCAGATTGCTGGACCTTATGGGTCAGCTTTAAAAAATATATTTTTAATAGACTTTGTCTTGTTCTAGGAGGGGGTGTATCAGGACCCCATAACATATCTATTAAATAAAATAGATAAAAATAAAATACTCAAATGATGTGTTCATCCCTATGTTGTCGTAATTTATACTTGTAACCCTTTGTTATCCCACAGATTACTGAAAAATACCTAGTAATGGGTGGAAATCCCTTTAGGAGAAACATGGAAAGCTGGTGCAGAGGCAGAGCTGGTCGAATCTGGCACAGACAGTAATTTATTTGTTCAGTTTCTTTTTGATCAAAAAACTTATCTGACCACCCTCGCATGATCAGCCCTTGGTGTTAGGCTCAGTGTTCTTTTCTTTTACAGTCCCACATGTTGTGAGTTATCCTTAGAGTCATTTTCATCACTCCAAAGATAAAGTTCATCACTTTACATTGATAAAGTTCTCACTTTAAAGAAGACATGTTTGCTTAAAACTTTATACACTCACTCTTTGGAAAAACTATTCACTTAATTTGAAACCTACATAGTGACAAACACCCAGTAGAAAAGATTGAAAATGATGAAGGCGAGAGGGAACACGACTCGACTCCTGCGATCGATCCAGTTGGCGATCTCCTGAGGAGTCATGGTGAAGAAGCTCTTACTCGGTTGTTGTTGTTGCTCATGAGGATCATCGAAGTTGATGACGGGAACGGTCAACGATGTCACACTCGTGTCCTTCGGTGGCTCCCGGACAATGGAGTCCAGCGACATCACTGTCAACTGGCTGTTGTCATTTCCCTGAAAATTTATGGAGGTTTTAATATTTAAATTTTATATGGGACAGAATTTTTTATTTAATTTCCCATTTTTCAGAGAATTCTTCAACCGTTTATCACTTTTACTTTTTATTGTGGAAATCCAACCATTTGTTCATTAAAAATAGTTTTAAAAGTTTATCTGGGACCCCATGTTTTATTTTCTAGTAACTTATAAAGCTTAACCTAACAGACTAAACAATTTAACAATAACTTCTTTTACTCCTTATGTAGTTCAATAGTGTCTAAATTTTATTTTAATAGTTGTAAATTAAAACAGAGTAATGTGCACAACTGTTACAATCAAAAGTACTGGCTGAAAGTGTTATGAATCACTTTGCAGTGTAGTCTTACCAAATTGAATTGTGTAGGGATAGATTACTTACAGTACTTACTGAGTGCAATGCAGAATCATACTGAGAATCAGTTAGCGAAGACATTGATTTGCATTTAGGTCCCAAGCTTGAATTATTATTATTTCTTCGGTTCAGTTGTGGTGTCAGAGTTGATTTCAAAATATATTTACTGGTAACTTTTTTAAGCTCAACATTTTTCCTGAAACAGATTGTTATATATTATAAACTTTCCTTTTGGAGTTTTTATAACAATCTAATTAATGAAAAAATAAAAATATTGTGCTCCACATTAATTAAAATATTTAACTTCATTTAAAAATTCATAAGGAGTACTTAATTGGATAAAAATGTATTTGAATTTTTTTGGATTACAAGAATATTAGAATGATAACTAATATTAAAGAAACCACTACAGTTTAAAATTTTAAGTTAAATTTTAAAATAAACGAGTATGCGGATCAATCTGACTTCTCCGCTATTAACATTAAACAGAGGAGGTCGTGAAGATAAAGCATGTAAATTAATTGAGGTGCGTCAAAAGAACCCTGATTCATCATAACAATTTATTTATGTTATTGTGATAGTAATTAATTGCTTTTTTTGTACCAAGTTTATATCATCAATTTGCGATAGGTAAAATTGAATTATTATTCTCAATTCCAAGCTGAGCAAATAATTTGTTTCCATCCTAAAAGTTAAAGATTTAAAACTTTCTGTTTTCAACAAGTTCAAAATATGAGGTATGCATGGAAAAACATATCATAAAATTACTGACGGTCATGTGAGAAAATGACCGTTTTTACATATTAATGATAAATAAAAGCAAGAGATACAGGATTCTTATTCATTCAGTTAATTTAAGTTGAGCCAAAATTCCACGTGAAATGTCTCCCTTCATCTTATATCCCTCCAGTTTTGCCCGGTTTATTTCTTATCACGTAGGTTGATGGACAATGTAAGACTCACTTTCTTCTCCAAATGATGTTTACGAAAGCAAACTCGACTAGAGATCCGAAAATGAATCCTGTGCAGACGATAAACCAAATCTCAGTTGCCTTAATATAAGACACCTTTGGTAATGAGCTGCCAATGTTTCTTGATAATGTTATGAATGTCAGCATGGTACTTGTCCCTGAAAAATTTTCATTGGTATTAATACTTTATCAAATAAACTTACCACTATAGAATGTGGCAACTCAGACTCCAAACAGCAACGAATGACTATTATTTAATTTTTTACAAAGACAATGCAACAATAGGATATGTTATGTTATTTCTTGTATTTTAGCGAATTTCCTTAAAGGAATAAGCTATTACGGTTGTACTCATGGTAAGACCTAAGTCCGAGACCATGTTAACTTTTCATTTTGGAGTCCCCAGAAGCAAAAAACACCATTCGTTCAAATTTTTATATATATATCTATCTATCTATATATATATACTATCTATATACATACTACATATATATTTTTATATATACTATCTATATATATATGTATACAGGGTGTTTCACGATAACCCTGACAAACTTCAGGATATGGTTGCTTGGGTCAAAATGAGAAAAAAATTTCCAGTAAACATAGATCCTAAACTCAATCGTTTTCTATCTATTAAGGAAAATAGGATTTTTTCGGATTTCAGTGTACCTAATGAACATTTTGACTCCTAGATTGAAAAGTTGGCAATATATTTTGATAAAAGCTTCATAGCTAGATAGAATATTAAATTTGAAAGAGATTTCATAACTATTTTATGCAAAAAAGATGAGTGTGACTGAGAAAAAGTTGTCTAAAAATCAAATTTTTCCTTAAAATTTAAGATCCAAAAAATATTTTTTATTTTTGACAGCGCTTCATACTGTAACCGCTCGAGTGTTTTGCTTGCAACTTTACCAAAAATTTTAGAATTTAATGGAGAACAAAGAAATATCAATTTAAGTATGCTTTATATGGGGATTATTTTTGTCAAAATCCAAAATTCCGTGAGGTATCAAAAAATACTAAAATTTTGAGAAACTTATAAATTGTATAATTTGATTATTTTTTAACAAATTTGAATCAAACTTGGAATGTGGCTTCGACTACCTAATTATGGTCTAAAACCCTCCAGATTTATATTGTTATGGCACCAAACCTGCACACTCACTTTCCATGTTATTCTAATTAAGGAAAATTTTAACTTGCTTATTTATGGATGTAAGTTTATATTCCTTGATATGAAGTTTGATAATAATTATTAAATAAAACATTTCAAAATCACTGAGTATGAGTAAGTAGCAAAGCGGGAAATATTAAGATGTATCGAGATAAGGAAGAGTGGGATATTTATATTTTTCCCATAAGGTTAACAATGGAAAGTGAGTATGCAGGTTTGCTGCCATAACAATGTAAATTTGGAGGGTTTTAGACCATAATTAGGTAGATCCCAACAAGATGAAGCCATATACGAAGTTTTATTTGAATATGTTGAGAAATAACTGAATTATCATATTAAATGATTTCCCCATAAGGATAACATTAGAAAATGAGAATGCAGGTTTGCTGCCATAAAGTAAAGGAGGAGGGGATTTTGGGCTATTAACCATAACCTCTCAGCTAGTCGAAGCCACATTCCAAGTTTGGTTCAAATTTGTTAAAAAATAATCAAAGTATACACTTTTATAAGTTTCTCTAAATTTTAGTATTTTTTGATACCTCACGAAATTTTGGATTTTGACAAAAATAATCCCCATATAAAGCATATTTAAATTGATATTTCTTTGTTCTCCATTAAATTCTAAAATGTTTGGTAATGTTGCAAGCAAAACACTTGAACAGTTACAGTATGAAGCGCTGTCAAAAACAAACAAATATATTTTTGTTCTTGATTTTAAGGAAAAATTTGATTTTTAGACAACTTTTTCTCAGTCACACTCATCTTTTTTGCATAAAATAGTTATGAAATATCTTTCAAATTTAATATTCTACCTAGCTATGAAGGTTTTATCAAAATATTTTGTCAACTTTTCAATCTAGTATTCAAAATGTTCAATAGGTCCGAAAAAATCCTATGTTTCCTTAATAAATAGAAAACGATTGAGTTTAGGACCTATGTTTACTGGACATTTTTTTCTCATTTTGACCCAAGGAACCATATCCTGAAGTTTGTCAGGGTTATCGTGAAACACCCTGTATATACAGGGTGTTCAAAAAATGTGGGGCAATAATTTACGTAGTGATTTATTGGGTCAAAATAAGCAAAAAAGTTTATATAAACATAGGTCCTAAAGTGCTTAGTTTTCTGTCTGTGTCTGTTTATGATTTTTACATATTTAATCATATCTCACGAAGCGCTTAACATATAAACTCCAAACTTGGTATATGGGTAACCACTATTAAGAACTATTTTTGTAAGAAGTATCAAATTTCTACTTTGTACTATTTCAAAATGGCGACTATTTTTTGTTTTCAAAGCTAAATAAATTAAAAACCGTAAATTTTAGAAAAACTATACAAATGACAAAAAAGTTTCAAAATTTAATCTTATTAAAGATGATATTCAGATTATAACAATCGGACCAGTAATAATGGAGAAATTTTAAATTTTCCAAATGAAATCATGCAGATATCAGACATAATGTTCTAAGGAACCATGTTTTTATGCAGAAAAGTTAAAATTACTCCGTTATTAGTTGTCCGATTATCATAATTTTAACATCAGCATTAATTAGATTAAATTCTACAACTTTTTTGTCACTTGTATAATTTTTCTAAAATTTATGGATTTTAAGATATTTAGCTTTGAAAACAAAAAACAGTCGCCATTTTGAAATGGTACAAAGTAGAAATTTGATATTTCTTAAAAAAATAGTTCTTAATAGTGGTTACCCATATACAAAGTCTGAAAATTATATGTTAAGTGCTTCGAGAGATATGATTAAATATGTAAAAATCATAAACAGACACACAGACGGAAAACGAAGCACTTTAGGACCTATGTTTATATGAACTTTTTTGCTTATTTTGACCCAAGGAATCACTACGTAAATTATTGCCCCACATTTTTTGAACACCCTTTATATCTATATATCTATATATCTATATATAGATATATATATATATATATATATATATATATATATATATATATATATATATCTGTTAACACGATAGCGGCCGTAAATATGGTCCGATCTTAATGAAATTTGGTACAGACGTGTAAAGTGGTAATCACTCGGACGAATTCGTGAACCACCCCAATCGGACCACCGGAAGGGGGGGTAAAGGGGGATAAACCCCCTAAAATGGGTTTTTTGAGTTTTTCACATAGAAAAATAAAATTTATCAAATTTTTGTTGGCACCATTGAATTCAGCTCAAAAAAACAAACAATTTAGTATTTTGAATTACTGCTCTATGTCCATTGGTTACCGAGATATTGAAAGTGGTAAACACAGTACGTTGTCTCAATGTTAACCTTATGGGAAATAAGTAAAATTCTATATTTCGCTTATTTCTCAACATATCTTGATAAAACTTGGTAAATGGCTTCTTCTAGTTCAGATCTACTAAATATTGAATTCAAACCAACCAGTTTAACCATACCTGTAGCAGCAAACCTGCATACTCATTCCCCATGTTATTCTTATGGAGCTTACAAAAACATGTCAAATCTCGCTATGTTGGATTGAAATATGTTGTTTTGCACTTGAAATTCGCTGAGTATGCAGGTCTGCTGCAACGGGGGTATTTTATGATTTACTTTGACAGTGTAAAAAGCACTTTTTCATTCATTACTACTAAATTAAACTTAGAGGGCAAATATCAACTCAAAACTACAAACATGAGAAGTTTTTTTGTATTAGAAATATGCTCATAGTAATTTCTTAGGCCCTGTTTATGTATACAGTTTTGTTGCGGGCTGGGAGCCCACAATGCTATGCTATGCAATCGTCAACCAGTGAGGTTTTTTCCAGCCCCAGTTTTCAACCCCACCAACATGTATTTCAAAACTGAAATGATTTTTCTCCTGCAGCGGTTTTCAACAATGGTACATTGAGTCAAATGAGCCTATTAATGCACTACGGCTCCTGCTGCGGCTGTGGCCTGGGTTGTCAACCTGACCTACCTATCTACACTCACGTGCTCGCCGGCTAGCATAGTACTGTGAGTTGGCAAGACTTTTCCTCCCTCTCCTTTGCCACAGACCACCGACCGAGCATCAGTGTTGGCAATTTGAATTTAACTGCACCAGTTTGGCAACCGCAAGCTCAATTTTCTCTCCAGTTTCAGTCCGGCTCCCAGCCTGTAACCGGGCCGAAATAAGTCCTGTTAACTCTCCTACTTTCATAAGGAAGGATAGAAGTTCACCTAGAGTGGTGCGGCCAGGCACAGCGTTAGCGTCCAGCCAGAACGTCACCCAGGAGACGACCACCAGCAGGATACTGGGTACGTAGTAGTCCATCAGGTAATGCCCCACCTCTCTCTTCAGAGCAAAATTTACTATCAGCGTGCTGTAGTTTCCAGCTGAAAATTAACACAGTTTTATAAATTGTACAGGAAAGTTTATTTTACCACGTGGAGATAGAAACAGTATTTAATCCCCATTTGGTATAAAGAAGAACAAAATCAGGAGGCTTTGACTTTTATTTCAGTTGAGAAGGAATTTACTATGAAAGTGGCAGAATTAAATAGGTATTTGATTACCGGTAGCTTTATAAATATACTGATTTTCGATTGTTCAGTCGTCCATGTTTTCCTATAATGAGCCATAACTTTTAAAGTAAAATAGCAAATAAGCTATACTAGAGGTCATAATAAAATGTCTTTCTTGGAAGGCAAGAAGTTATGAAGTTATCAAGAAGTTATAATTAATAATAGCATATTGGTTATTCTATCTGGTTCTAAGCTACAGTTGTAATGAATCTTCTTCTGACTGATTACATGTTCATTCAATTATAAATATCTGTAAATTATTTAAAAGTCCAACATATCCTAAAATTCAGATTGAGTGGAGTTATGTGAAGAAAAATCCTCATCACACCTAACTTATGAATTCTGACACTGATTGCACCTAAGAATGATCAAAATCAACAATCCCATAGTTTTATTTATCTCTCTCTTGCTAAGTTCAGGATAGAAAATTGGTATAATTTAAAGTATCACAAGACACTTCAAATTCCACCTCTATAACTCACTCTAAGCCAATAAAATTTTCTTCTGTACTTCATACCAAATTTGCCATAGAAGTTGAGCGTGCCGGTGGAGGCGTCGGTCTCGTCAATGGAGTACTGGGCCTCGGTCTTGTTGGGCGTGACTTCCAGCAGCGCGTACTCCGTCAGCTGCAGGTTCTTGTTGACCATCACCGGACTGTCGGCCTCCCAGTGTAGCTCCAGCTGGCTCGTGTTGTACGTCCCTGCAACCGTCACTCGTCAATCACCGATACGGTTTGTAATGGGTTGTGTGATTTTTAATGATAGAGTCAGGAGTAGATGAGAGTTTTTGAGTTTGAAAAAATTCGAAAGGTGTTTTTTATGTAGGTTCCGTTTTTGGGTAGAGAAAAAAAGGGAGGGGGTAGAGGAGTTTGGACATTGACATTGGGTAGTCTGGCGTTGACTCATTTGAAGTCTGGGAGTAAATGATGGAGGTCGATGGGGCTTTATTAAGCTCTCTAACTCAAAGAAAAGGCTGCCACAATCTGCAGTGTCATTCAGCTCCGCCACTGCAGTAAATATTCATGCTGAGCAAGAAGTCCATTATCATTTACTTTCTCTGGGTGAAAAAAGTTAAATTTGATTGGATATCGATTGGTTTTGTATCAGTTTATGGTGAATAAAAATGAGTGATGTTGCAAAACGTTTGCAATGGTACCGTTTGCTTAAAGAAAATCACGCTACTGTTTGCGTTAAAGTGAAGAGTGGCCGGCCTTGAGTTACTGGAAATTCACTATTATACTTGAATTAATACAACCATGAAGCGCTAGAAGGAGGGAAATTTATAATTATAAATAGGTCACGTACCTCCGTCTTCAGCTTCAAAAAAATCCAATTAAATCTGGACTACCATGGTTTCGACAAAAATATTGTCATCATCAGGTCCGTTTTCAATAATCCAAACATCCGTTGTTCATTGTCAAAAAGATAGAATTCACAACACGTAACACATAAACGAATAAGTTAAACGTTTAAAAACAAGTAAGTGCACTACAACGTGCACTTACTTGTTTTTAATGTTTAATGTTTAATGTTTATTAATAACAACATGAATAAGGAAATTTATATACTTATCATTCGCCAGCGACAGGCCAACCCCTCGAAGGCAGACAAAAACACATGAGGAGTTCCGAAACAACCGAAAAGTCTAAAGTCTAAGTTTTACTATCTAGCGGACAATCAATAAACTTTTAAGGCAAGATCAAAACGACAACAAACTAAATGATTCATCCAATAGGAAACAACATTGTGACAAGTAAACCAAAATGATAAACTTAGTGAGATCTTAAGAATAATACTTGCTGGTTTTTGTTTGTTTTCTGAGGGTCATGCCTGGCGCTGACCAACAATAAGTGAAATTACTCTCCCTCTCGCGCTTCATAGCTGTATTAATTCTATATAATGTTCCATCTGAGTGTTTCTCTGAAATTTCTGATCAGATCAAAAGTGAATCTTTTGTTTTTCGAACTTTTGGCGATGAGATCATCAGTTAACCACATACATATGGCCGCTCTTTTCTCCAACACGATCAATTGTGTGATTTTCTTAAGGAAAACGGCACCATTTTTGTACTACTCTATTATTCATTATTGTAATCTTTAAACTTGGCACATTTTCAATTTAACTTTTTTCAATCCAAAGAAAGTAACTTAAATATGATAACGCACTTCTCGATTAGAATTTTTATTTACCATGTCATCGGAACTGGCAGAAATGCAGCTTCAGGCAGCCAATTTTTCCGTACAGCCATAACTGCCCTAACGATTTACACCTCAAACTGACAGACTCCTAATGAGTCTATCTACCCAATATCAATGCCCAAGTGCCTCTACCCTCACCCCTCCCTGCTCTATTAAAAAATGACACTTTCTTGAAAAACTCGCCTCGTATATACTTGTTTGCTGATTCCATAAGACCATTCTTTTTTTCTTAGCAGCCAATAAAATTGTAATAAAATTCTTAATTAATTTTTTGCATTTGCTGTAGGCTTATGTTTTTTTTAAAATTACATTTGTAAAGCTGTATATTTTTTTTGAATAAACGTTTCTTTCTCTCATTCATTAATAAGACAAATTTTACAAAAAAACATTGTCCTAACTTTATGGATACTCTATCTCCTAATAAATAGGCTATGAAACATGTTCAAATAAATTGAGTTTGTAAGAATGAAGTAGACCTAGTGCAAGACATTATGGTTTACTCAAGATTTCTTGGGACGAGGGATAAAGAGCTGATTTGTTCATTGGTCTATGAATAATTAATTATTCTATTTAACCAAAGTTGGTCTACTGGATATAGATCAATAAATCAGAATGAATACAATTTACAATGCAGAATATTTTGATCAAACACAATCAACGAATTTAAGAAATTAATTGTTGAGGTTTAATATTTATTTACATAATGCTACACACTCCCCGACATCTCCTGTAACTGTATATAAAACTGCCTAAACCCTTCCTCCTCCTCCTAGGGGCTAATAAATATAACTATAAAGTATTTTTATTGCCTTCCTATTGTACTATTTATTATAGTCCTATATTATCAAACTAATTATAAGCAGATGAGGGGCCAATCCTAAACGCTAAAAATTGGCCATAAAAATTGGCCTTTTCAACCCTCCTTCCCTCACCCACTTGCAACAAACTTGTAACACTCTCCAAAATTAAGAAACACATTGTGTCATTACCCACCCCCCTTTCCAAGTTTCTAGGTTCAACCAATTTGTATAGACATATTTTGAAATTCTTTGAAGATAAGAGTGGTGAAACATGAGTTTTAGTTAAAAAAACTGTATAACTCAGAACTACTGGCTCTTTTTAAATAATGTTAGGGAAAACAGAGAAATTCTTGAACGAATTTAAGAAATCATAGTTTAGGTTAAAATTATAATGAAACCAATTAAAAAAAACTATAAACCATAAATCATAAACCAATCTACTATTAATTATAAAACTATAATTAAATCATTGTTTAGATGTTTTAAACTAAATTAAAAATAAAAATAATTAAATTAAATAGTTAAATTAAATATTAGTTAGTTAATTAGTGCAATTAAATAGTTACATAATGCTATGTCACACCCCCGACAGTTCCTGTAACTGTATATAAAACTGCCGAAACCCTCCCTCCACCCCTAGGTGCTAAATACTTCAGGGGCAGCCCCCAAGTCATACAAATAGCACTCACAAGCACATGTGTCATCTACATAGAAGAAGGGGTTTTAAGGAGTTTAATTTTAGTACAAGACTTAATACTTACATTTTAGTGTGCTGTAAGAAAAATGTTTTCATAATACACTGAGTTTGTTAGAGAACTATATGTGGTACAGTAAGAATATTGAGTGTAAATTAACTGAAAATAAATTTGCCTACTTATTAGAGTTTTGGTTTACAAATCTTTAGTGTTTATAGTTAAATGATCACATTTTAGCTATATTATAGTTTTCAATTGAAAATGAATGTTGACTTACAACTCTCTAGAACCAGCGGGCACACCTGGTTATCAAATGGGAACTTCTGAAGGTTCATCAAGCACAAAAGAGTGACTTTCATCCTGAAAAAATGAACAGTCATTAAGTTAAGTTTTCATATATGAATCTTATTTTAAATTTGGAACTAGAGAAGAGTTCATTCCTGAATTTGTTAATCATTGATTGCTTTCTACGAGACTTTGAGGTTTTATTGACATATGGGGCTAGTTTGACTGGCTATTCTAAGTTGTGTGTAGGTTGCGAAAGAATGCAACCTGCAGAGGGTGGATGGAGATGAGCACGTCCTGTCGCTCAGAGACATCACCTTGCTCAGCACCGAGTGAGTGTGGAGGCTCACCTGGTGGAGTGGAGGAGGGTGGATGGAGATGAGCACGTCCTGCCGCCCGGAGCCATCACCTTGCTCAGCACCGAGTGTGTGTGGTGGCTCACCTGGTGGAGTGGAGGAGGGTGGATGGAGATGAGCACGTCTTGTCGCTCAGAGACATCACCTTGTTCAGCACCGAGTGTGTGGAGGCTCACCTGGTGGAGTGGAGGAGGGTGGATGGAGATGAGCACGTCTTGTCGCTCAGAGACATCACCTTGTTCAGCACCGAGTGTGTGGAGGCTCACCTGGTGGAGTGGAGGATGGTGGATGGAGATGAGCACGTCCTGTCGCTCAGAGACATCACCTTGCTCAGCACCGAGTGAGTGTGGAGGCTCACCTGGTGGAGTGGAGGAGGGTGGATGGAGATGAGCACGTCCTGCCGCCCGGAGCCATCACCTTGCTCAGCACCGAGTGTGTGTGGAGGCTCACCTGGTGGAGTGGAGGAGGGTGGATGGAGATGAGCACGTCCTGCCGCCCGGAGCCATCACCTTGCTCAGCACCGAGTGTGTGTGGTGGCTCACCTGGTGGAGTGGAGGAGGATGGATGGAGATGAGCACGTCCTGTCGCTCAGAGACATCACCTTGCTCAGCACCGAGTGAGTGTGGAGGCTCACCTGGTGGAGTGGAGGAGGGTGGATGGAGATGAGCACGTCCTGCCGCCCGGAGCCATCACCTTGCTCAGCACCGAGTGTGTGTGGTGGCTCACCTGGTGGAGTGGAGGAGGGTGGATGGAGATGAGCACGTCTTGTCGCTCAGAGACATCACCTTGTTCAGCACCGAGTGTGTGGAGGCTCACCTGGTGGAGTGGAGGAGGGTGGATGGAGATGAGCACGTCTTGTCGCTCAGAGACATCACCTTGTTCAGCACCGAGTGTGTGGAGGCTCACCTGGTGGAGTGGAGGATGGTGGATGGAGATGAGCACGTCCTGTCGCTCAGAGACATCACCTTGCTCAGCACCGAGTGAGTGTGGAGGCTCACCTGGTGGAGTGGAGGAGGGTGGATGGAGATGAGCACGTCCTGCCGCCCGGAGCCATCACCTTGCTCAGCACCGAGTGTGTGTGGAGGCTCACCTGGTGGAGTGGAGGAGGGTGGATGGAGATGAGCACGTCCTGTCGCTCAGAGACATCACCTTGCTCAGCACTGAGTGTGTGTGGTGGCCCACCTGGTGGAGTGGAGGATGGTGGATGGAGATGAGCAGGTCCTACCGCCAGGAGCCATCACCTTGCTCAGCACCAAGTGTGTGGAGGCTCACCTGGTGGAGTGGAGGAGGGTGGCTGGAGATGAGCACGTCTTGTCGCTCAGAGACATCACCTTGTTCAGCACCGAGTGTGTGGAGGCTCACCTGGTGGAGTGGAGGAGGGTGGATGGAGATGAGCACGTCTTGTCGCTCAGAGACATCACCTTGTTCAGCACCGAGTGTGTGGAGGCTCACCTGGTGGAGTGGAGGATGGTGGATGGAGATGAGCACGTCCTGCCGCCAGGAGACATCACCTTGTTCAGCACCGAGTGTGTGTGGTGGCTCACCTGGTGGAGTGGAGGATGGTGGATGGAGAAGAACACGTCCTGCCGCCCGGAGCCATCACCTTGCTCAGCACCAAGTGTGTGGAGGCTCACCTGGTGGAGTGGAGGAGGGTGGATGGAGATGAGCACGTCTTGTCGCTCAGAGACATCACCTTGTTCAGCACCGAGTGTGTGGAGGCTCACCTGGTGGAGTGGAGGATGGTGGATGGAGATGAGCACGTCCTGCCGCCCGGAGCCATCACCTTGCTCAGCACCGAGTGTGTGTGGTGGCTCACCTGGTGGAGTGGAGGATGGTGGATGGAGAAGAACACGTCCTGCCTCCCGGAGCCATCACCTTGTTCAGCACCGAGTGTGTGTGGAGGCTCACCTGGTGGAGTGGAGGAGGGTGGATGGAGCTGAGCACGTCCTGCCGCCCGGAGCCATCACCTTGCTCAGCACCGAGTGTGTGAGGTGGCCCACCTGGTGGAGTGGAGGATGGTGGATGGAGATGAGCACGTCCTGCCGCCCGGAGCCATCACCTTGCTCAGCACCGAGTGTGTGTGGTGGCTCACCTGGTGGAGTGGAGGATGGTGGATGGAGATGAGCACGTCCTGCCGCCCGGAGCCATCACCTTGCTCAGCACCGAGTGTGTGAGGTGGCCCACCTGGTGGAGTGGAGGATGGTGGATGGATATGAGCACATTTTGCCGCCCGGAGCCATCACCTTGCTCAGCACCGAGCGTGTGTGGAGGCTCACCTGGTGGAGTGAAGGATGGTGGATGGAGATGAGCACGTCCTGCCGCCCGGAGACATCACCTTGCTCAGCACCGAGTGTGTGAGGTGGCCCACCTGGTGGAGTGGAGGATGGTGGATGGAGATGAGCACATCCTGCCGCCCGGAGCCATCACCTTGCTCAGCACCGAGCGTGTGTGGAGGCTCACCTGGTGGAGTGGAGGATGGTGGATGGAGATGAGCACGTCCTGCCGCCCGGAGACATCACCTTGCTCAGCACCGAGTGTGTGAGGTGGCCCACCTGGTGGAGTGGAGGATGGTGGATGGAGATGAGCACATCCTGCCGCCCGGAGCCATCACCTTGCTCAGCACCGAGTGTGTGTGGAGGCTCACCTGGTGGAGTGGAGGATGGTGGATGGAGATGAGCATGTCCTGCCGCCCGGAGCCATCACCTTGCTCAGCACCGAGCGTGTGTGGTGGCTCACCTGGTGGAGTGGAGGAGGGTGGATGGAGATGAGCACGTCCTGCCGCCCGGAGCCATCACCTTGCTCAGCACCGAGCGTGTGTGGAGGCTCACCTGGTGGAGTGAAGGATGGTGGATGGAGATGAGCACATCCTGCCGCCCGGAGCCATCACCTTGCTCAGCACCGAGCGTGTGTGGAGGCTCACCTGGTGGAGTGGAGGATGGTGGATGGAGATGAGCACATCCTGCCGCCCGGAGACATCACCTTGCTCAGCACCGAGCGTGTGTGGTGGCTCACCTGGTGGAGTGGAGGATGGTGGATGGAGATGAGCACGTCCTGCCGCCCGGAGCCATCACCTTGCTCAGCACCGAGCGTGTGTGGTGGCTCACCTGGTGGAGTGGAGGAGGGTGGATGGAGATGAGCACGTCCTGTCGCTCAGAGACATCACCTTGCTCAGCACCGAGCGTGTGTGGTGGCTCACCTGGTGGAGTGGAGGATGGTGGATGGAGATGAGCACATCCTGCCGCCCGGAGACATCACCTTGCTCAGCACCGAGCGTGTGTGGTGGCTCACCTGGTGGAGTGGAGGATGGTGGATGGAGATGAGCACATCCTGCCGCCCGGAGACATCACCTTGCTCAGCATCGAGTGTGTGTGGAGGCTCACCTGGTGGAGTGGAGGATGGTGCCGTCGGGCTGGATGGAGATGAGCACGTCCTGCCGCCCAGAGCCCATCACTTTGCTCTCCTGCTCGTTGACCAGGTAGAGGTGCGGCGTCCAGATGCGATCCATCAGCATGTTGTCCCCGATGATGAGCGAAGTGTTCCGCTGCAGCCGGGGATCCCGCCATCGGTAACGAATCAGAATGTGCGTCGTGAATTGCTGGAAGAATGGCAGTGTTTCAGTTTAATTGGAAATTTAAATTTGTGTTTTGTAAGAACTGAATACGGTAAAGATTTTTTTTAACTTTTATGCAAAAATATATATTGGGATGATATTTTCATTTATTCTGGTCGGTTTCCTAAATTTTATAACTTATATTTGGTGCAGTTTTTTTAATTCGTGTATTTTATCTACTGAAATTCGCTAAGAGGGTGGTTTGCTGGGATGGAGGTATTTTCAGTATTTAAGTATGTAAATACAGGGTGGAATAAAGTTATATTTGAAAATGTTTATGCCTTAAGCTCCTAAATATTTTGTTGAGAAAGTGGCACTATAATAAGTAAATTAAAGGCAAAATAAGATTTTTTCATCATACTGTCCCGAAAACAGCCGTTTTTAGTTCTCTAAATCGTACGCAAAATGATCGTTTTTGGATCACTTCGAATAGGAGTACTGAAAAAACATATGGTAAATTTTGCCGTACTCTAATGTCAAAATTTGTTTATGTTACGTTTGAAAGGTTGAACGATTTCTTAACTTGTGTTTGTAAACTACTAACAGATGTGTAAATGACGATGACTATTTTGGATAACCTCAAAATTATGTAGTCTAATTTTTTAACGATTAAATGGTTATTTATTCATAATGATGAAAATAGTTGTTCATCACACGGAGCAAAAGTGTCTCCTTGGTACTCGATCGCATTTCCAAGCTCGGCTGCGCCTCGCCTGTAAATTACGATCTCGTACCAAAAAGAGCCACTTTCGCTCCTAGTAATGAAAACTACTATTAAGATGTTTGACTATGCTTGCAGGGATGCCAAGATGAGCACGGTATGGGCAGGAATGTTGTTTTTATTTTGGGATTTTTAGTTATTAAATGACATGTTTTATTTAAAAATAAATAAAATTACGCAGCAAAAAAATAACATTTCTAACGCAAATTTCTTGGAATGTAAATCTCACACAGTAAAATGGAGGATCACAGCAAAAAAGCATAGTGATGCTTTTTTGCTACACCTGGAATTGTCAAGTCACGTGACAATTTGAAGCAACGTTGTTGGCCAGATGGAAAGGCAGCTTTGTCATGAAAATGAAGCGTTTTGCTTGGCTGTTGTAACGAGTAATCACTCGTTACAACAGCCAAGCAAAATGCTTCAATGGAACAACAAGACCCCTAAAATAAGTCAGGTTTTGGAAAGATACCTGATTTTCTACATTAAATTAAAAATAGAAAAGGTGTGTTTTGGAAAGGTTTCATGTTAAAAGTCAATGCAGATTTTTCCAACAAATCCAGTGATGGCAATATCTCAAAATCTAACACACTCTTTACAGTGTGTCATGCCAAAACTCAATCCCTGCAGATTTTGAAGCTCAATTTCAGGTAAACGGCATATTTGGCAATAGAAATTGAATGTTTCAGAAGGTCCCTCAGGTAATGTGTCTCCAAATTAACCCCCTAACATCTGGAAAACATGAGACTTAATTACAATCTAGAAAAGTTTTTTTTAATGTGTGTAAAGTTTTTCAAACTGCGATGAGTGAGTTTTGGAATGGAACGACTCAATTGAAGAAAAAGCTTGAGCGGAAAGACAAGTTAAAGCTTAAATTGATTTTACGCCATACTAGATTTACATAGAAACAACCTTTTTCTGTGTCTTATTGGTACTGTAGCAGGAAAGTTCCTCTTTCCTGATGAGTGCAGGGTAAATTTAGCAAAAAAATCTCCGTGCCCTTAGAAACGCAAGTAAGTAGTTTGCAACAATGCCACAAATTTTTGTTTTTTATAGATTAGGTTTAAAGAATTAAGAAACTAATGGCCTAGTGGTTTATGCGAAATAGTTTAAAGCACGCTATGTAAAGTGTATAGTATGCTATGCATAGTGTGGTTTTATTTTAGCGATGATGTATTTATGAAAATCGTCAACTTTTTCTATCAGACTCGATATGTGGGAAAGTCAGGGTATAAGTTGGTTTCTTTATGTTTAAAGGACTTTAGTTTTGTTTCATTGCTGCAGTTTCCACGGAACATTTGTGAAGTTTTACGTTATTTGGGTTTTTGGTGATTTGAGCCGTGAATATAATAGATGAAAATTGGACATTAAACAGATATTATCTATTGTGTTGAATTCAGCAAGAATTACAACACAACCATCAGTTTATCAGTTTATGGACCATTGTAAAATAATAGGCCTACACGCTATTTTAATTTCATTCTTCTACTATATAGTTATGCCTCCATAAACTAGTATGACTAACATGTTTTTGTTCAAAATTTATGACCATAATTTGCTTCCTTTTAAATATATTGAACTCTCACATGTCGCTAAAAATTATATTATTCTGTTTCTAAATGACATGATTTTAATTGAGCTAATCTCAGAAATTGTGAAAGAAAATGTTAATTATTTGCGAGACATCTGCAAATACCAACGCAACACTGCGGTAATATAATCGCGCGTTATTCCTACCCCCCATGTGTAAGCGTCCATTTATACACCAGCCTCCTGCGAAAATGACGCAAAGCACAGTGGTCATTTTTGCTTATTACCCTAAAAATGTACCCTAAAAATGCGGGTACCCTAAAAATGTTTTAATATTACACCAAAGTTATAATTTAAAACATTTTCATGACGTGCCTGGACGTGCCACAAAAGTTATAGACTAACACAAATTAAGTTTTAACAAAAAATACCATAAAAATTGAATAATGTGTTTTCTCCAGGATAAAATGTATTAAAACTCTCGAAACTTATCACAATAATAGTTAATTAGTTTATATTTAACTTCCAACATTAAATATCAACCTTGCTGTATCACTGCTGGTAGAGACTGAAACTATTTGAACGGGTAAAATCATACAACGGTAATGGAGATTCCAAAACTACCTGAAAATGTGACCTGCCCACAAGAAATGTGATATCTTAGGTGGGTTTTCTCAGCTCATTCATCATCTCTAACTAGTTAAAAACAACTTCAATGGTGCTTAAGGTTATAATAAAATGTTTATTATTTTCATTTTTGTCCACCTTAATAAGCAAAAATGACCGCTGTGCGACGGCAGCGGCAGTTTCGCCGCCGTGATAAAAATTCCGTGTCTCCACCCTAGGCAAAATGTATGCCAACATATATCTGGTTGGAGTTGGTGAAGTTTTCCCTGTAAATTAATGCATATTTCAATCTAACTCGAACTCATATTATAAATGGAAAAGTTTGGATGGATGGATGAATGTTTGTGACTCGATCACGCAAAAACTACTGAACCGACTGAGTTTGCATACAAAGGAAGATCTAGAACTCATGCAACATATAGGCCTGTTCACTTCCTTAAATTCCCTCGGGCTATGCCCCTTGAATGTCCTTAGCTTCCGCTTCCATGTTTATATTTTAGGGGAATATAAACATTCAATATCGAAACTTAAACAGCTGTGGATACTGGTTTGACAGTTCAAAGAGCATAAGTAATATCAGCTGTAATTTTATCATAAGCGAAGCCACCGGCACTGCTACACTCAGTTCCACGTTCACCTTTCCGTATGGAATTTCCATAAGCTGTGTGTATGTATTTCATATGGAATTGTAAGTTGTACTAGCAGTCGCCCGTGGCCCGTGGCTTCGCTCACGATAAAAATTACAGCTGATCTTACTTTTGCTCTTTGAACTGTCAAATTGTATTACTCACAGCTGTTTACATTTAGGTATGTGAATGTTTACATCCTTATAAAATGTAAACATTGAAGTTAAGGACGTTCACGGGGCGTAGCCCGAGGGGATTTTAAGGAAGTGAATAGGCCTATATGTTCCCCAGGTTCTAGATCTACCTCTGTGTGAAATTTCAACCCAGTCGGTTAAGTTTTGTCGAATTCACTTGTCCCATACATACATACATACAGAAACCACCTCTTTTTATAATAGAATAGAAGATAGAAGATAGATAGATGGATAGATAGATAGATAGATATAGATAAATAGATAGATGGATTAGTTGTGTATATGTTTGGAAAATAAACATTATTTCATTTCATTATTATAATGTATCTGATCGGCCCCGCTTTGCTGGTAAAGGTAAACAAATATTTGTAAATAAAAACATGCAATAGCTGATTCAGTTCTTTGCAATAGCTGTATATTTTGTTAACAAAAAACTTATATTTTCCCTGGGATTTCTCACTGAGACCTTTTATTCAAGAACAGGGTTGATGGATTTTATGGTTTTCTCAAAAGTTACGGGTAGTTTGGGCTTTATAGATTTGTCATTCGCTCTTTTGGAAGTCCCGCTCCATCGTCAGTGATGTTTTAATAACAGACATAACTGTTAATGTCAAAGAAATAATTTTGAGGTTGAGGAACTGATGTAAAATGACAACAGGAATGGATAAATATTAGGCCTACCGTCCACCGCTGGACTACTGCCGCTGATTCCTATCGATCAGTGCAAATTCTCTGTGTGGTTGTGGCATTAGTGTGGAAGATTTCTGGCCATGATACAATTTGTTCTGTTGATTACGATCTATTTCTCAGCGGAACAACCTATCATAATTACTTCAACGAAGTGTTAAAGCGGAAAATTTATCCAAAATAAACTATAGTTATTATGGTTGATATCTTACAAAATAAATGTAATGACGTGGGCTGCTGATAGGAATTTCTAACACCAGCAGAATGGAAACAATTCAAGGCCACGTTATGACAAGATGGTGCTAATCAATTCAACCAGTACTAATAATATTACATGCTGCCGTGATTCCCAACTGAGGTTTATTACAGCTCACAATAGCAAAAGAGATGTCTCTAGGTTACATGTTACCAAAACGTTTCTTTACTCCAGAATTAATTTTATTGTAGCTCTCAATAGAAATATATGTCTCTAGGTTACGTGTTACCAAAACGTTTCTTTATTCCGGAATTAACTATACGCAGATACATAGTTTTCGCTGTTGAATTAACCGATCATTATCTTGGCCTAAAACCCGGATGAATATAACTATGTATAGAATACTATTGGTTTGTAAACGTTTGGCATGAATTATACCAAACTATCGCCTTTTGAAATATGCTCTTGAAGACATGAGTACAGCGACCACAGATGACCAATATGGGCTAGAGTCCTATGACTGCGTCCGCAGTCCTATTGCAGCAGTTGGATTGTTGGACGAGTAATAAAAAAGCTCAAAGGTTAGGAAAAAAGGGAATGTAAATAAAGACTAAGTAGTCTTATAACTAAGGCCTAAGGACTTTTGTTGAAATTTAAAATTTTAGAATTATTTAATATTATCATAGAATCCGCCTTGAGTTAAAAACAATTTTACTTGCGGATATTAAATTTAGGGATGCTATCAATTGATTGAAGATATGTGACAATGCCTAACCGAAACAGTTTGAGACCTGAATAATGTGATTCTATTCAAACATTTTGAGTGCTTTTGTTCCTTCTTTTAAGTTTTATCTGATTGGTGGCAAGAGGTTTTATAGTTTTGGGATTTAATGGAAGGAACAGATGACAGATTTAAACATTGAGAATTTTTCCACCGGATCCTTGCCCGGATTCATTGCCAACGCCGAGCCTCTCTGACGGTGGTTCCGTCACAACGAGCCGCGTGTTTACCTCGCATCTGATCCAATATTTTCCTCCGTTATGCGGCTAACCTGTTTCCGCGAAAAGATCTAATCTCTTGTCGTTGAGGTTTATGGTTTAGTCGGCCGTAATGATTATACGACCGTACACCCATACTTTCTTACTGTTCTTAACCTGGATATGAAAAATTGTAATGGTTTATGAATGTGAATAAATTAATTAGCACAATTTTATCATAAAATCACTGTATATACCAATCTTTGTTTGGGATACATTGTAAGAGATGGTGAATATTTGTTTTGCTTTCGATTTTTGCGGTCATTTGCCCTCACTGATTAGAAAATGAAACTTCTTTTTTCATGGTGGCTCATGTCCACAAAACACATCAAATAATGTACTGCATCCCGATTATTTCATAAGGCCATGTTGCGAGTATCCGCAAGTGTCCAAAATGACACAATTTTTAGTTATTAATAAATGGTCTATTATTTCACTCCTTATAAACTACAAATTAAAATTTTAAGTCTCAAAATTAAAAAAGTTAGGTTTATCATAGTTTACAAGTCGGTAAATAAGAATATGTGAAGAAAAACTCAAAAACAGCATAGGCGAACCTACGGCTAGGAATTCAGACCCTTGAAAGTGGCTCATTGGCTAAATTAATGGCTTTCATTTTAAAGCTTGAAGTTCAAGGAAGCTGATGAATTCATCAGAAGTGACAAAAAATTATCTGTGCTCTGCATTTCTGGCCGTCAAAAATCCAGTAATTGTAAATTGAAGTAATGTGTTTCTATTAGGGCCTCGGTATACGGGCGTTTCGTTGCGCAGTTTACGCGCAGCATTGACGAATCTTGACTTCTGATTGGCTGACGCATTCCTTGAATCCCATCAGAAGACGAAGCTGAGCAGTTGCTACACAGCATAAACGCCCGTCTACCGGGGCCCTTAGTTGTTGTATATACCTGTTATATAGCTGTTGTCTGTTGTGTAAACATTGCATAAGTTGTTTAAAATATACAAACCGGGGTACAAATTTGCGCTACATTAACTAAAACAGCGATTGCAGCTATGAGCCCTTAGTTTTGAATGTTATTAACAATTAAACTATGCAAAGACATCAGTCAAAGCATGAAAATGCTTTGACAAAAAAGCAGTCAGCATAGAGTAGTATGTTTTACAAGCTACTATTGTATCTACACTCTGTCCTAGAGTAGCAGGCTGCAACTGAAATCTGTTAAGTTTGCGAACTTCTCTAGCTGAAGAGGCGAATGCAAGCCGAGCCACAGAGCCACAAGCCAAAGATAAAAAATGACCTTCTAGAGCGGTTTGTTTCTGCCAAAACCTATTTTGGAAAAAAGGCTTTACTCTTCCTACCACTTGAGTAACGGATCCCTTCTGGGCAACCGATCTCTTTCGGGTAAAGAATTTGAGCAGCCAAGTTGCCTATCAAAAATGGCGCACAAAATGGGTTTGGTTTGAAGAAGATCCCAGTTTGCCGTGTCTCTCTGAAACCGATACCGCCTAGAGAAGTTTGCAAACAACAGATTTTAGTTGCAGCCTGCTACTCTAGGTCAGAGTGTAGATACAACATAATAGCTTGTAAATTGTAATTAAACTAAAGAAAGTTAATACTGCCACCATTAATAAGTAGTCGAGATCCATACCAGGTTCTGCGCCTCGATGGAGCCGAGGAAGTAGACGTAGATGCGGGTGTGGACCATGGTCTTGCCGTGGTCGGGCAGCGAGGGGCGGGTCCAGCGGTCGTAGCGGCAGGGGTCCGTGAGGTGCATCAGGTGCTCGGTGTGCGACCCCGACAGGTCCAGGGGCGCCTCGCAAGAGTCGGCTGCGGCCCTGCAACACGGGAGTCAAGGGAATAGAATGGAATATAAGGGCTCTTTCACACGAGGACACAAGTTGCCGTCACTGGTGGCTGCCACCGGTTACCAGCCGCAGCTGGGAACTGCAGTTGACGATACAGGCAACTTGCGGCAACTCCACCAATAGCCGATTTATACCTCCGATTTTTCGAGAAAATGCAGACGAGTAACTTCATTCTTCTCGCGTTACCAATCAAGAATATAAGGCGGAGACGCAGGCGTATGTTCCATGTTCATCCAATACTAACGACTAGGAAGACAGTGGCCTTTATTTCACGTTGTTTGACGAACTATGTGCCGACAAAAAAAGGTTTTTTCTTACAACCGCGCGTAAAGTGTCAGTTTACGCACCGAAACCCAATCGTAAAACAGCTGTTTACTGAGGAGTGAGCGATAATGTTTTTGAAAGTCTTTGGAGCGAGCGTTAAAGTTTTTAACGCTCGCCACGTGATTACTTTTACGCTTGCCAGCTGATTGCATTGTTACTCGGCGCGCTACAGCGCTCCCTTCCGCTTCCGATCGGCTGAGCTCGTCGTTTTTAAAACCTCAAACTGGCGCATTCAGCTACGATGTAAATACTAAGTGATGACGAATTCGTGTTCCTATTATTTATACGCTAAAATATGTATTCATTAACGTGTTTGTTCAAAATTCAAAATAATTCAAAATAATTTATTGTAGTTGGACAATTATACAATTGTATTACAATAGTCAAACTTAAAATTCAAATCTTGTAATTATAACTTAGTTATTAAATGTATTTAACATGTCTACATATTGCCCAAAATGCTTATTCCCAAAATTCACTTATAGAGTAACAGGCACGCTCCAAAGTTCTTGTAAAAGACTTTCTTTTCACTTATTGATTATAACCTAAAAATCATAATGGCGCTTTCAGTTACAATGGACGTGAGTAAACTGTGCTTGTATTTATCGTTTGGGAAATAAAAACTGCAGTTGTAGGAAAAATTTAGTATGTATTTCGCGTGTAAAGCGTCTTTAATGCTTTCGCTAAATTACCGCGTTCCGCTGCGCGTCGCGCGGCAGGTGCGTTTAGCTCAAGCGAGAAAGACTATTTCAACTAATTTTAATTAAATAACTATTTCAACTATTTCCGAATGTTCCTCTTCTTTTTTTACACCCTCTTTATTTTTCTTCTGTTCACTTATTTAAAAAAATCAAATAAACAGTTAAAACTCGTTTAGAAAAAATATTTCACCACTGTACTTGCCTCCGCATGTGAACTGCCTGAATTTACCCGAAAACAACAGGTAATGCCCGCTTGCGTAGTCGGGAGTGGCGGCCACTGGTGGCTACGTCTGAAAGCTCCCATTTCATTCAATGCCCCGCGACGAGTTGCCACCACCGCGGTGGCCGACTCGCAGCTGCGCGAGGAGCCACTGCTCGGCCACTGTGTCCCGTCGGTCAACTGCAGAGGCCGCGTCTGAAGGCCTCCATTTAAAACATTGTTTAAGCTGTGGCGGGCAAAAAAACCGGTGGCGGCCACTGGTGGCTTCGTGTGAAAGGGGCCTAATACACAACCGTGTAGTCTTTATGTCTTTTTCCATTGAGAAAAAGCCTACCATAAACGCTCAGTTTTACCTCAAGGCCGGGACTGCGCAGTTTGGCCAGAATCGTTATCTGCTCACACACGTTCAGTTCACCTTCTATAGGTTTCGAGCCAGTTGCGCTGTGTGTCCGTTTTTTTTCATTTTGTATTGAGCGTATAGATTATTGTTCTGTACTATAACTAGCTGAACACGTCAGACGTCGTCATGCCTTTAACTATTTACAGAAAAGGTCATGATAAAATAAGAAAGCACAAATTTTGAAGAAAGTATCAAATACCAAATCTCAAGGAAATCTTTGGAATCATAAAAAACATTATTATTGAGAAAGGTCTTAAATTTGTGTTTGAAAAAATTAACATGCAATCTTTGGAAATATTGAGGTAATTTATTAATCTTTGATTTTTGTAAGTATTTATGGCGACTTATGTGTGTCATTATGAGCAATGGCAATCTATGTGTGTT
Source organism: Flexamia atlantica (assembly GCA_035578135.1). NCBI lineage: Eukaryota > Metazoa > Arthropoda > Insecta > Hemiptera > Cicadellidae > Flexamia > Flexamia atlantica. The sequence continues at coordinate 11,975,237 of JAQJVK010000001.1, forward strand.
ATTATGAGTTTTTTAAATGAGGTCTGCTGATTTATACATTTTGGCAGTTTCTAGTTTCATATACATGTATGTACCTCGTTCCTAAAAAAAATTGTTCCTCAGTCAGTGGAGAAACTTTATATAGATTCTCCACTAATCGATGAGTGAACGAAGTGAACGAGTCTATGTATCAGCGGAGTTGAAGATTCGTTGTCCGTCACTGTGTGAGTGTGTGAGTGTGTGTGTACGTAACGCGGTAACTAAAAAACCGCTACACTAATCAATTCCAAATTTCGCACAAACGTTAAGTATCTCACAGGGAATATGCCATTAAATTATGAAGCATATTGGTTTAGTATTTTTTGAGTAATTTAATATTTTAACTTGCAAAAAATCATCATAAGTTTAACATTGGGCAATAATTTCCTTTAGTAAACTTCGGGATACAAATAAAGATTGTTTCAAAATAAAAGGAAAATAACAGTGGAATTTAGAAAAAAAGTATTTCACGAAACACTTAAATGACATGCTACATGCCTATCAATTGTTAGTTTTTTAAGTCTATGTTAAAATGTTTATTATTGAAAAAACAATGCCTAGAAATATAAAAATTCAGATAGATCATTTCTGTTTTGTTGCCGCAGACGAGATAGTTTATATGAATGACGCTAGATGGAACCAACAGGAACACATTGTCATGCTCCTTTTACTAACAGCTGATTCCATATATTTAAGAGAAAATATTTATTGATTGTTTCTTTTAGGTAAAATTAATAAAACGTTAAAAAACACTGAGTAAAGATACTATTGCATGTATAAAAGTACATTGATGAAACAAATGTGAATTTTATCCAAGCAAACGCAATTTTTGTAAAAAATTGCGATAAAAAATATATTTTTATGGCGCAAATCGTATTAATAACAAACTTTTGTACCAAGAAGGATGCATGCGATCAGTTATATTAAGACAAATTAAATGTGTATGAAATTGAATTGAGAATGTAGGATGTTGTAGTTGTAGATGAGTAGATTTAATGATTTGTTTCCTACATAATTTTACTATACATAATCAAGCACGAAATTTACAAAAATAATAATTAATTTTGCATATATAGTAGTATAATTAGTTTTATAATAATAAAGTCAGGATAGCCAGATTCAAAAATAAGAGGATTAGGTCGCGGATCCATGGACGGCTCATCATTGGCGCCGTCCTTGTAACCAGTTATTCCGCACCACACAAGCGGATCAAGAACCCGAGCAAGAGCTCTAGGTACTTCCGTAGGCCAAGGCAAAGAATAAGCAGAAGCTTAATACAACCGAAAAAGGCGGTCCAAAAGGCGAGGATCCAAAAGGATAACAACCCGGATCTCTGCGCCACTAAAATTGTATATACGAGACTGATTACGAATGGGGTTGTTATCCTTGCTAGACGGAAAATATGCCCCTGGCAAATCCAGGTTTACTGTGGATTTATCCAATGTCAATGACTACTTTATTGCCCCCCGCCTCCTGGGTGATGAATATGTCCGTGACTACGCTCACGGGGTTAGATGGTTCGCTTACTTCTTTCTTTAAGTACCCTAAACAGTAACCTGTAGTGGTTTTAGAAATTAAACAAATGTAAATGTTATTTTTACAAAGTAAAATTGTCGCATAATTAAAACAAATGCTGGTTTACAAGGTAGAAAAAAAATCAAATCATCATGGCTTGAAGCCCCCCATGTTCTTTTCCAAGCAACCGCTTTGGCGGAAGGGCGTGGGGGGCGAAGCCCCCCATGTCCTTTTGCAAACAACTGCTTTGGAGGGAGGGCGTGGGGGGCGAAGCCCCCCATGTCCTTTTGCAAACAACTGCTTTGGCGGGAGGGCGTGGGGGCAAAGCCCCCCATGTTCCTTTGCAAACAACTGCGTTGGTTGGAGGGCGTGGGGGCGAAGCCCCCGCATATTCTTGTTACAAACAAGTGCTTTGGCGTTTAATTAGTCGCTGATAGGTTTGTAGAGCTAGGTTTATTTAAATACTATTAGTAAAAAAGCATGTAAACCATCATGGCTTTATAATCATGGGCAGTTTAGAGGGGGAGGTGTGGGGGGGGCCAAGCCCCCCATGTCCTTTTTAAAACAACTGCTTTCGATTGTAATTAGTTGCTGATCGTTTTGTAGAGCTAGGTTCATTAATACTAATAGAAAAAAACATTTAAACCATCATGGCTTTATAATTATGGGTAGTGGAAAGGCGGGATTTGGGGGAGCGAAGCCCCCCCCATGACTCTTTGCAAACAACTGCTTTGGCGTGTAACTGTTTTAAGTCGCTCATAATCTTGTAGAGCTAGATTTACACAGTAAAATTAAGCATTCAAACTAATAAGGCTTCTTAATCACGGGCAGTGTAAAGGGGGGGTGTGGGGGGGCGAAGCCCCCCTATGTCCTTATGCCAACAACTGCTTTGGCGGGAGGGCGTGTGGGACGAAGCTCCCCCATGTCCTTTTGCAAACAACTGCGTTGGTTGGAGGGCGTGGGGGCGAAGCCCCCGCATGTTCTTGTTACAAACAAGTGCTTTGGCGTTTAATTAGTCGCTGATAGGTTTGTAGAGCTAGGTTTATTTAAATACTATTAGTAAAAAAGCATGTAAACCATCATGGCTTTATAATCATGGGCAGTTTAGATGGGGAGGTGTGGGGGGGGCCAAGCCCCCCATGTCCTTTTTAAAACAACTGCTTTCGATTGTAATTAGTTGCTGATCGTTTTGTAGAGCTAGGTTCATTAATACTAATAGAAAAAAAACATTTAAACCATCATGGCTTTATAATTATGGGTAGTGGAAAGGCGGGATTTGGGGGAGCGAAGCCCCCCCCATGACTCTTTGCAAACAACTGCTTTGGCGTGTAACTGTTTTAAGTCGCTCATAATCTTGTAGAGCTAGATTTACACAGTAAAATTAAGCATTCAAACTAATAAGGCTTCTTAATCACGGGCAGTGTAAAGGGGGGGTGTGGGGGGGCGAAGCCCCCCCATGTCCTTATGCCAACAACTGCTTTGGCGGGAGGGCGTGTGGGACGAAGCTCCCCCATGTCCTTTTGCAAACAACTGCGTTGGTTGGAGGGCGTGGGGGCGAAGCCCCCGCATGTTCTTGTTACAAACAAGTGCTTTGGCGTTTAATTAGTCGCTGATAGGTTTGTAGAGCTAGGTTTATTTAAATACTATTAGTAAAAAAGCATGTAAACCATCATGGCTTTATAATCATGGGCAGTTTAGATGGGGAGGTGTGGGGGGGGCCAAGCCCCCCATGTCCTTTTTAAAACAACTGCTTTCGATTGTAATTAGTTGCTGATCGTTTTGTAGAGCTAGGTTCATTAATACTAATAGAAAAAAAACATTTAAACCATCATGGCTTTATAATTATGGGTAGTGGAAAGGCGGGATTTGGGGGAGCGAAGCCCCCCCCATGACTCTTTGCAAACAACTGCTTTGGCGTGTAACTGTTTTAAGTCGCTCATAATCTTGTAGAGCTAGATTTACACAGTAAAATTAAGCATTCAAACTAATAAGGCTTCTTAATCACGGGCAGTGTAAAGGGGGGGTGTGGGGGGGCGAAGCCCCCCCATGTCCTTATGCCAACAACTGCTTTGGCGGGAGGGCGTGTGGGACGAAGCTC